>VZSC01009670.1:329335-372367 GCA_013398225.1 Steatornis caripensis
GGGCGCCCCGCGGCGGCGGGTGCTGGGGCCGGAGCTGGGTCCCGCCGGGGGCGGCGCCCCCTCCCCCGTCTGTCACTGGGCTGTGGCGAGCGCAAGGGATGCCGTGCGGGTGTCGGTTGGTGCTGTGCTGCTGCGCCAGGCTCAGCCTCTCGTTTTTTCTTGCAGAGACCTTAGTGAAGCAGCTCTCCTCCTACGAAATCGTCACACCTGTCCGAGTGAATGAGTTTGGAGAAGTTTTCCCTCACACGCATCACTTCAGCAGGAGGAAAAGGAGCTTGGAGGCACCGCTGGAGCCCACTGCTTTCCGAACACATTACCAGCTCAGTGCGTACGGGCAGGTCTTCCAGCTCAACCTGAGTGCTGATGCAGGCTTCATTGCTGCTCAGTACACTGTGGTGCACGTAGGGGCCCCGCAGAAGCAGTCCTCCCCTGATTTGCGCCACTGCTTCTACCGTGGGCATGTCAATGCGCAGGAGACTCACATGGCTGTCTTCAGCATCTGCGGTGGCTTGGTAAGCATGTGGGTTCCTTCCTCCTGTCTCTATTCATATTCTTCTCCTCCCTGAAAGAAATGTAGTGGGATGCCTTTGCCGTAGAGCTGAGCTGGAAGTTCTCAGGCAACGTTCCAAGTACTTGGTCGTGAAATGTCTTTGCGTTGGCAGTTTACAGTCATGATGATACTTTTTTGGCGGGATATACAAATGCTGCTTTCAAAAGATCTATTGCTGGCCTGTAATAGAATTGGTTGATGTAACTCCTGACACCAAAAGCATTGTAATGGAGGAAAAAACATGCCTCAGAAACACAGTAAGCTATTGTTTTGATGAAATGATGCTGTTAGTTGGCATCAGTTATGTATTTATAGCTTTATAGATACACTGCGTGGGTATGAGTGAGGAGTAGTGGTGCTTGAGATGATGAGGGAAGAACTAGGGTTGATATTTTTCTTCCTCTGCTTTCAGCAGTGCTGTAGAGGTGTCATGTTGTAATAGGTATGCAGCAGTGCTCTCTAGTCACGTTTTTGTTAAAAGTGAATGGGAAGCTTCCTACTAACTTACGTGGGAGTATGTCTATAAAACACTTAAGAACTGAATTGAGCAAACAAATCAAAACTCCATTGATACATGTTTTTTACTTAGACCTTGATAGCGTTCCTTATGTCTTCCAAAGTGGTAATGAAGAAATAGTATCGCACAACTATCTAACAAAACAATTGTACTGTGTTGCTAAATTTTATAGTTTTGTGTCTAGAAACAAGATGGCTGATACCTAGCGCTTTACCACATAACTATTTATTAAATTGCTGAGGACAAGTAGTGTGACATGCACGCTGTAAAAATACGATGTTGTAAATACTACTGTGAATTTAGTTGAGGTTGTTCCATGGTTTTTGAGTCACTTGGAAGTAAAGGTGCAAGACTTTTATTTTTGGTAACTGAAAAAATCCAGCTTTGTATTCTAGTCTCTTTCTAGTAGCCTGTAGAAAATAGAATGGAGTTAGCTGGACGTGTGCGGGAAGATGCAATGTGTATTAAAAGAAGGTGATACACATGATGGAAAAGAGGGTCAGAAATAATTGGTACTTGGAGAGACACCTCTGTTGTCTAGTGTTATTCTTGGATATGTGGATATATGCCCCTTTGTCTTTAGGTTGAGCCCTGTAGGCTTAGGCTAGTCCTTGGAAGTTACTGGAGAAGCAAGCATTCGAAAATAGTAATTCTGTAGTCTTCAAAGTTTTGCTTATGTGCCTTGCTTTACAAACATCTGTCACTGGTTCTTGTGTTGAACTACTTTGATATTCATGGTATTTGGAGACATAGGCTTTCTGTTCTCACTTTGGAGAAGCCTTCGGATTTCGGATGTTGTTTCTTGTCATACGACAATTGACTTGTCAGTGACTCACATGAGAGCTGTCATCTTCAGACAACTTCAACAACAAGAAGACAACTCAGTATTCCTGAGAAGACTCAATATTCTCAAGATTATGCTTGAGAAATATANGGAAAGAGGAGGAATCACAAATATACAATTTTTTTTCATGTTCTAGTAGATGCCATATACCATGGTGTTGAGAATAGTGTCATACTCTACATGGAATAAATATGAGAACCTTCTTTTTATAACTTTTATTGCCTATTTTAATTCTGTCCCTGCAAACCATCACCCATCATTACTTGAAGGGACCTCATGTGCTGAAAATGATTTCTCTGAAAAGCATGCAGCTACTACTTAAAAGTTGTCTTAATGACCTATTATTTAGCAGTTCTCAAACTCTTCAGCACTAGACCCCGTTTATACTAATTTGAATGTCTCACTCCCCCTCTTTGCTGGTACATTACAGTCTGCATCACGGATACTTCCACGCAGAAATCCTTGAGGGCCTTTAAACTGAGCCTTTGCCTCTTTGTGCTAAGCCTTGTGAACTTTTGCTGCACCTTCCAGCTGGACTTCCTGTCCGCAGTCATTGCCTGGCTGTCAGAGTGCCTGGTCTGAGCCACCAGCAAAGGCCTTGCTGTGCCTGTGTTCTTGGGACCTTCTCTCACTGCTTATTTCAACTTCTGCTCAGACACAGCCTTGCAGAGGGAGGGTAGGTAGCATACCCAGAGTTGTGGCTGCTTTCCCCTTGCTAATGAAGCTGGTGAGGTTTTCGGAAGAGGAAGTAGAGCCTTGCATGGGTGCTGGTGGACTTTTTGTGGGACATGCCTGTAGTTCCCTATGCTTATAGGGAGGGATTGTGTGGGGATGAAGAGGCAGTCATACGCAGCTGGTCGCCTATATCTGCTCCAACCTGACACAGAGCCTTCAGCCTAATGTTATTCCTCATCCTCATGGATCCAAAGTAAGTGTTACATTTTTTTGATGTGACTGCTGGGGGAGACAATTTTTTTGGAGTCAAGAGAAGAACGGATGTGAAAGGAGGGAGATAGAGGCCAGGTGGAATTTTCCTGTGCAATCTTGTTCTCCCTGAATGCGTTCCCCACTCCCAGGTGAGGCTACCCTCAAAAGTTATTTGAAAAGATATTTATATGAAAAGGTATTTTTTCTCAAGGTATCTAAAATTTCATAGCTTTGTGCATTAAAAAATGCACCTGCAAAAATAAGCTAGTCAGTTATTGCTCTTTTATTGAACAGTACCATGCTTCATGAATACATGCGAAGATTTAAGTGGGACTGCTGGCGAGGTACATTGCTATTTATTGTGAGTGAGACAGTAGAAGCTAGGCTAGTGACTTGGTAGCCATGTGTTATATTTATTTGAAGTAAAATCCCTTCTCTTTGTAGGATCCATTTTCTTCAGTGTTGAACTTGAGCTTGGTGTAGGAAATTAAAATAGAAGAGATTGCTTTGAACTATTGGTTATAATTTTATCTTCCAGCTTTGCATATATAAGGCAATTGCTGTAGACCAATGCTTTAAAAGCTAGGGAGGAAAGAAGGACGTGGACTTAGATAAAAAGGTACAGGATATTTAAGACTGGAATTTTAAAAATTGCTCTGAAGATGTGCCTGAGTGATCTCAAGTTAAACCGGGTACTTGTGTTCACTTTGACCTGTAGGCATCTATCCCCAGGCTCTGCACTACCTTCGTTCACAGCTGCACTCCTGCTTCTCAAGTTTGTTTTCTCTTTTGCATTCTGAATTTGAGTTTGTTCTCCCCCTCCAGCTCTGCTTTCCCTTTTCACCCTCAGTTAAGCCTTTTTCTGAGTGTGCCAAGAGCATGTGCAATCCAGAGTACCCATGGAGCATTGCTTAATGGCTCCTGACACCCTGTATACAGATTTGTTGTGTTACATTTCAGAGCATGCCCTGGGTTCAGGGATGCAAATGGCAAAGGGAGGTTAGAAGGTCAGCAGGGAGTCTGTAGTAATTGCAAGGAGGGAGTGTGTAATTAGGAAAGTTTGGGATGCCATCAAAGGCAGAAGGTCACTTAGAGTGATGGCCTGGATGCCTAGTTGAACATCTGATCACACAGAGGCGTATTTCTTGCATCTTTAGAGTAATTTTTGAAATTTCACACTTTATTTCACTTTGTTTTCCTAAGTTCTGTATTTTATTTTACTGCGTTGGTCAATTATAGCTTCCTACAAATATGGGAAACAAGATCTGCCGAGGATATCCCTGGATGCATGTAGACTAAAGAGACCTCTCAAACATAATCCAGACAGCAAAATCAGAGGTAAAAAAAAATTTAAAAAGAATTTAACTTCCAAAACATATGGCTTACAAGTTTGTTGACAAACATGAGCAAATACCAGTGCGTAAAGTGTCTTAAAATGAGGGAGCCATCACCATTTATAACTAGAACGAACCTTCGATTTCTAGCAGGCCCCTTTACAAAGAAATGAGCTTTATTTTTTTTTTAATCCTGAATCAGTGCTGTAAAAACAGTTTGTGTAGTCCTTTTTGAAGCCTGGTATTCATTCATGGAGGTCGGGAATGTGTTAACTGATGCTAAGGATAGTTAAAATGGGTTTTTGTGACATAGGAGAACGCCTAAGTGCCAAAGGTGTTTTACGTGACTACTGTGAGAGAGGGAAAGGTAAAACAAAGGAGGAAACGCATCTTTTTGGTCTCTGATGTACAGAGCAATTTCACGTACTCACTGACTGGCAAAAGTTAGGAGTAGGAAAGTACACGTGAATCTCTTCTTGCATGGATTTGCTAGCTATGAACTTGCTTCAGTCTCGGAAGGCAGGACTGCTTTCTTCTAATGTACCTTCTGGAGTGTAACAAGATCTGTGTGACAAATTCCTTCCCCTGGAGCTCAAGTAAGCCCCTAGGTAACACTCCTTTACTGTAGATCAAGCTTACTTTTGTCTGGAGAATGGCAGGAATATGAACCTAAACATGGCTCTTCAGAATTTCCTCAGTAAAGAGGTTGTGTTTATTTTTTTTACTAATACAGGTCAGCGGATCACCTTTCTGACAGATTTTGAAAACAATTCTGTCTGCTACTATGGACGAGTGCAGTGGTTCCTTCTCAGGAAAAGCAGGCAGTCCTGGAATTTATTTTAATGAAGTGTAAACTTTAATTGTTTTGTTTAAAAAACCAAACCAAAACAAACTGCAACCAGAAAAAGATCCCCAAAACTTGCTAGAAGTGAGTATAGCCAGCATCTAGTTTCTTGTGGAGCTCCCCAGTTTTGTGCTGCTTAGTACTAGTAACTTCAACGAGTTAATGTTTTCTTTGGAAAACTAATGTAGTTTAACACTTGTAACTGGAAGATATACTTACCTTGACATAACTTAATACTTTAACTTACAGGATGTCACTTCAAAAAAGTTATGGTCTAAATCTGAAAGGTGTATTAGTTTTCAGCATTCAGATTATGTTTATAAACCTATGAACATCTGTAAGCCACATACTAGTTTTTATAGGTTTTGGGGGATTTTTTGCCTTAATGTGGAGATTCCATCACAAGCTAGGAAAAGAATCTTATTTCAAATGTCAACTCAAGACAATCAATTCTTGTTTAGACAAACTAAGTCTGATTGCTGCTGACTGGCTGATGTGATGACTTCCACTTAATAGTTCCTGTTTCACTTGTTATATAGGTGTACAAGGTGAGTCTCTAGCCCTGAATCTCTGCAATACAGCAGTCAAAAATTTTGGTGCTTCCATTATCACCCTGTTGCATTTGTTCTCTCACCATCACAAAATGGTTTCAAATACAAGGACTGACTTTGCAAGTAAAAGATAAACTGTTCTTTTTTTGGTGGTTGTTTTTATAGCTAAACAGATCAAAAAAGCTTGAAGAAGTAGACCAAACTCTACCTTCTCTACATTAAAAAGCTCTAGATAAAGATTTTTGTACTTGATGCCTTCATTTGAATTTCTTTTTTGCTGCTTTCTTCCCTGATTTTTTATTCTTTTGCTCTTGACTTAATTTCATTTACGGTTTTTATCTCACTCACTTTGGTTTGTTTTCATAGTAGCTTTTCCCTAATATGTATTCTCACAAGCAGGATCAATTTTTTAATGTTTTCACTTTTGTGGCAAATACTTGATCTAGCATTTTTCAGCAACAGTCTGTTTTAATGACTATGGTTGCCCGAAGTCTTCCTGATCTTGCTCTGCTGGTCACTGGATGAACGGCACATATCTTACATTATTGCTATCTCTTCTCTCTTATCTTTGTAGACTTCAGATGTCTTTTTCACATACATCTGAGAGTGGACCATAACACTTGAATTGACTTGAGTATAATCCTCTATCCCAGAGTCAATTTCTGCCTGCCTGCCTTGGCAAAATCTCTATTCATCACAATTCATTATAAAATGGTAAGACAGCTTAGGTCTACCCCTGCAGCTGTTACAAAAAAACCCCTGAAATGTCCTCACTACATTTTCCCCAAGCTCTTTACAGCTCTGCTTTTCCTAAAAAATATTTCCACAGATGCTATGCTTTTACACATGGACCAGCACCGATCAGCAAATGCAGGTGGTAATTGCAATTGTAAACTGAGAAAATACATGGGGTTGCAAATTGTGCAGCTGAAGGCCTATTGCAGAAAGTATCTCGGAAGCAGCAGGATCTGAGCATGCATCTACCTTTTCACCAGCAATTCACCTGAATTGTCCTTTATGTAGGCATGGCCCAGTCTGTTTAATGTTTTTATGTCAAGGGTGCTCAGGCATCGCTGGCCTGCCATTTGCTCACATCCTGTATCTGGTAGCCTTCTTCCCTAGCGGCTGCTTGAGCACATTCTATTTGCCAGATAAATTGTTCAGATGGCTGCAGCCTGTTCTTAACCAATGCCTTTATAGGAGATCCACAATCTCTTTTTCATCATTTTGAGTTTGTGTCACAGGTGAATTTGCTGGAAAGCTGTGGGCAGCCACAGGCGGTTGGATTTACTTACGTATAAATACACACATGTTCATTAAACTTCCAGGAAATACATAGAAGGTATTATGTATGAGCGTAAGTGATAAGGATGTCACGGGAGGGGAGAAGGCACGACATATAGCCCTTTGCTCTCTCTAGGTAAGGTAAATTGCTGAAATGTTGTGCAAAACAGCTTTTTTGTGTGTGTGAAATTAATGCTTCCAGCCCCAGGTGACAGTCAACGATTAGCTGTCACAGATCTCTGGAAACTTTGTACTCTTGGGAAATAGATAGGCTTCCCCCATGAGATAATGTATCTGCAATAATCTCAGTTGTCATTCTGTTTCAGATGTACTCTCATGTAGAAAATGGCAAGATTATGGTAGCCAAGTCAGACACTGAGAACAGCTGATACCTTCTGGGTGTATACATATTGACAAAAGTACTCAAGGAAGTTTACAGTGTGGTTCACTAAAACAGGTGAAAAGATAGCTGTACCTTGCGTGTACTTAAGTGGTAGCTGCCTGGTAGTGTGTATGAGGTTGGAGGGACTTCTTGGAGCTATTCATCTCCTAGGGAGAGAAAAAGGTGGTTCTGCATGTACTTAAAAACATCAAAGCTAGGAAGTTCTCTTTAAACAGAGGTAAGTTGCAAATGTACATTTGCTTGATGTTTACTAAGATGAACATGATTATATGATGGACTTTCTTCCAATATTAAGCATGTAGATCCCCTAGGTTTGTGTTCTGTGGTAATAGTAAGCTTGATGATTATTTATGTGTTAAAAACAAACCCTCTAAAAACAAATCAACAAAGCCTCCAAAAAACCCCCTTCATGTATATATATGTTTTGTTTCACCAGTTTCAACAGGTAGTAAAGAATAGCTGCTTTTCCATAACGAAATCTCTGTGTATATGTCTATGGCAAAAGCTGTTATGCACAATTTTTAATTGACTTGTCTAGCTTGTTCACTGTGAATTGTATATAAAGGTGAAAATAAACAAATTGTCCCTCTCTCTTCCTTGCACTCCAGTGAATCTCGGTAATTGCCCTGATCCCTGCTATTTCCATTTTCTTTGAGTTGGTTACTGTAACATTCTCTCAAGTTCTCTGCTGTTTAGCTAGTCTGTTGTTACAAATTTTATTTAGAAACTCCTGGAATACTGTTTTTACCAGGCTTCAGCCAGACTTTCTTGCCTAGAATAGCCTTGCAAAGTGATGTTCAGGGTACCTAGAGCCAGGATTTACACTTCCTGCGAGAATATTCTTTCCCCTATGCATTATACAAAAAGGAAATACCTTTTTTGCTACGTTCCTGTGTGAAAGTAACTTGGCAGTAAGGACACTGCATCCAGTGCTATGGTTATCAGCATGGTTAGATCAGGTGTGATCTAAACATACAAATAGGTAAGATCGCTTTAGGGGTTTACATGGAACTTAAATTCCTATCTGGAATTATGTAATTATATTTAACCAGTGCTGAGGTGCCTTTCCAAACGCAGACACTTCAGAGCGTGGGTGGGTGCCTCATTAGTTCTGTTCAAGGTGTGATTAAGTACGCTAAAGGTGTGATTACTGTCTGGTCATGAAATCTCAACAGCACAGAATTTTTAAGGACATGTAGTTAGATCATAGTTAAACTTACAATGAAAAGATTTTTTTNNTATATATGTTTTGTTTCACCAGTTTCAACAGGTAGTAAAGAATAGCTGCTTTTCCATAACGAAATCTCTGTGTATATGTCTATGGCAAAAGCTGTTATGCACAATTTTTAATTGACTTGTCTAGCTTGTTCACTGTGAATTGTATATAAAGGTGAAAATAAACAAATTGTCCCTCTCTCTTCCTTGCACTCCAGTGAATCTCGGTAATTGCCCTGATCCCTGCTATTTCCATTTTCTTTGAGTTGGTTACTGTAACATTCTCTCAAGTTCTCTGCTGTTTAGCTAGTCTGTTGTTACAAATTTTATTTAGAAACTCCTGGAATACTGTTTTTACCAGGCTTCAGCCAGACTTTCTTGCCTAGAATAGCCTTGCAAAGTGATGTTCAGGGTACCTAGAGCCAGGATTTACACTTCCTGCGAGAATATTCTTTCCCCTATGCATTATACAAAAAGGAAATACCTTTTTTGCTACGTTCCTGTGTGAAAGTAACTTGGCAGTAAGGACACTGCATCCAGTGCTATGGTTATCAGCATGGTTAGATCAGGTGTGATCTAAACATACAAATAGGTAAGATCTCTTTAGGGGTTTACATGGAACTTAAATTCCGATCTGGAATTATGTAACTATATTTAACAAGTGCTGAGGTGCCTTTCCAAACGCAGACACTTCAGAGCGTGGGTGGGTGCCTCATTAGTTCTGTTCAAGGTGTGATTAAGTACGCTAAAGGTGTGATTACTGTCTGGTCATGAAATCTCAACAGCACAGAATTTTTAAGGACATGTAGTTAGATCATAGTTAAACTTACAATGAAAAGATTTTTTTTCCCTCTATAATAAGCTTTTAACATTTTCTTCTGTTTCCAAGAACTTCAAATATAATGCTGCTTTCAGTCTCTTCTAATAAGGTATTTCACCAGAAAACAATTACTCATTGCTAGATATTTTTTCTCTGTTGCTTAGCTGGTATATTATTTATTATTTTATTACTGTTTTATTATTTCTATTGTATTAGCTCTAATCTTAATTAATACATTAGCTTGCAGCCACTACCTCTTGTTGTGTTTCTAGCTGAATTATCTTCTAGTCAAAATATTTTTTTCAGATGTTGGCAGTGTACCATGATCAGATAACCTCTAATACTTTTTTCTTCAGTGAACTAATTAAGCTATGCTTAAGTCTTTCATTAGAAAACATTGTAACAGAGGAGCAGGAAGAAAAGAGTGAAGGGCTTCTCACATGATTCTGAAGAGTTTTGAATTAACACCAGGGGGAGAGAGGGAAGGAAGAGAATAATATAAAAGGAAGGGATTTTGTAATTTACTTTGACAGTGAAACTACTCTTGCTGTAAACTACTTGCAGGTTTTTGAGTATGAGTTAAGAAGCCATACTGTGAGGGCATGAAAAATACCCAAGTACAGGAGTAGAGCTTACCCAGGAGGGAGTCTGCCAGTTTAGAATCATGTTTTCCAGGACTTCGGTTGTTCTTTTAGCCTTTTTCAGAAACCTTTCCAATTTTTCTGTTGGACATACTAAGATTAATTCCATGTTTCTGAAACCTGCTATATACCCCTTATGTTTTCCATGTGTTTTATGAAGTTGCCATTATACACAAGGATGTAATTTGTACATGGACACGGTACATACTTTAACCATAAATTCTGCAGTATTTATTTCTATCACTCTTGGAATAAAGCAAATACATTGATTAAGACTATACAGTTTTAAGCCACTTCAAACCACTAAGACATACCATATACAGTGAGTAGCTGTGTTGATCCATTGAACCTTGATTTAATATAAATTGTCAAACTCATCCAGAGTATTCTAAATCCAAGAAATAAATTATTTCTCATGGGTTTTCTCATAAATTTCTTCAAATCTATGCCTACCCATAGTCCTGGGTAGTACTCCCTCTTTGGGCCACTTATTTATGATGTGCAAGAGACTGTTTTCAATTTTTTCTCCACTTCTACTAAAGAGATCTTTTAAATGTACTTTTACCTCTTTATCTGAAAAGAGAAATAGAATGTTTCAGGCAGATTTCTTGTTATATGATTTGAGAGGCATCTGTAGATAAGTAAATACAGGTCATTTCTGATTTCATTTCCTGCAAATGCTTGGGCTCCTATTTCAGCAACCTGCCTCTGTGCATCTAAATGACTTTGATTTATTTGGTTTCACCAGAAGTATTTTTCATTTGGATCTCACAGCCTTCTTCCTTGCTTGCGTAACTCACAGTAATAGCTCCATGTGTACCAGCAGAGTCTCACTGGATTAAGTATCGCTTTCATGAATGAAGGACTATAAAACAGACAGTGTAGCTGGTGACTGATTTTTTTTTGTAGACATATGTGTTAGGAAAATGAGGAGATATAACCATGTGTAGCTAATGAAAATCCAGCTTTAGTCTTTGTAGAGAATTTAAAGGATTGGAATTGGCTTTAAGCTTAATGTCTGTTTAGGTTTTAAATGTCAAATATCATATACCCTTCTTAAGATAGAGCACTGTTTTCATCTCTTATCCTTTCGTTTCTCTCACATACAATATAATGAGTTCTTCTGAACTTGGATAGGGGAGATGCAAAAAATTTGTCAGAGTACTGCTGGGAGGTGTTCCTAACAGGGCAGTACTTGTCTATCTATACATTGTTGAAGAGTATAAAATTCGTTGAGGAAAGAATGAGTTTGTTGTATTATAGACTTTTGATCAGTTATTTCTTCCATATCTAAACAGACAGTTGATCCTGGTATGCTGTGCAAGAATCAGTGGGTCGGAGAGTGAGCAAGTGAGAGGAGCCTAGCTCTGTTTTTCTGAAGTAGCCGAAGTATCTGGAAAGGTGGAATCTCTGGTCTTAAGGATGTTAATGTGCCCTGTATTAATCTTTTGATTTGAAACAAAAAGCTAAGAATAATTCTGAGGTCATGAAACATAACATAGGATTCTTCCCTTCTAGCTGTCTGTCCTAACTTTTTGGGCGATAAGTTTATTGTGTGGTTTGTATTTTCTTGGGTATGACGAAGGAGACTTCATCCTTTTGCTTTCTAGGCAATTTCTTTAATCATTCACTGTGAAGATAAACACAGTTACTGCTACTCCTGAGTATCTTTTAAAAGAGTTAGTTGTCTGCTTCTCCCCTATATTGCTTCAGTGTACCTTTTTTTCAGCACAGTATTCTGGATTTCAGTTAAGATACATGTTTGAGTTCTGATTGAGATACTTAGACTACAGAGCAATGAAAGTTGAGCCACAGATGGTGCCAGGCATTTTGTATTGTGCATTCATTGTTAGGCTCAGCTTGATGTGCAGGCTTTGGAGCACCATTCTGAGGTACTTGATGGTCTTGTTTTACAGTAAACTCTTGCTGATCTGAAGTGGCTGTTTTGCCAGGAAAAATGGTTCTCTGTTCCAGGTGACTCTTGCTACTTCACTTGAAAAATATCTTTAAAATATCTTCAGTAGGAGGCATAGTTTTTTTTTTTAACAGCACAGAGGAGTTGGTATACAGTGAATGTGATTTCCAAGAAGTGTGTGAGTGCATGTATAGTGGAGGGGCAAGACAGGAATACAGTATCAACAATCCTAGACTGACTTAGATCCGTCGTGATGCTTCATGTTGACTGTTCCCAATCTACTGGATAGGATAATGCTGCATAAATATGGTTTGAATTCCTAGATAAGATTTTTCTTCTGGTAGCACTTGATTATCTAAGTATAGGGTTATGGAATTTTCAACGTGATCAAACTCAAAAACATGTGTCTTGGTGATGTAAATTTTTTATTTTTTTTTAGTGTGAAATGTAGAAAAATATGGCCTTGTTCTTGCAGTTCATATTTTCCAGTGGAAGTCTGATATTCTGGAAGATGAGTTTGGTTTAAAATGTAGCACAGACTCTTTCCTTATTAGTTCTGTGCTATTCTCACAATTGGTATGTTTGTTGTAGCTGAAACAATTTCTTTGTAAAATCTGAAAGCCCGTTAGCTGAGAAGCCATTGAAGAAACAAATACAGATTATCTACTCTAGCTATTACAAGGAGTAGGAGGGAAGTAAAATTATGTGTGGAATAAAGCACTAGCAGTAAAGGTTTTTTCTTAAATCTAAAGTAAGATATTTAAAATGTCTCCTATCTGGAGATAGGACTTATAGTATGTCAGGAAAAAAGAGTTAATTAGCGTGCTAGTGTTCACAAATAGCATGGGGTCAAATTTATCATGTTTTGGTAATTGGGCCTTTAATAATTTATATAAAAACCATCAACACTAATCTTAGTGTCAGTTCTTGCTGCTTTGTTCCCAAGTGACAGGCTCTTCTTGTCTGTCCCTGTCATTTTGCCCAGAAGGTTGCACCTACTTAGGACTAATTGACAAGCTGTGGCATATCTGTTTTCACGAGGCCCTTCCCAGAGAGGCATGTAGTGTTCTCGGTACGCTCAGTCTGCCTCCCTCTAGAAACCTTGTGCCCTGGAAACACTGGATGTGGGAAGGCTGAACTGAACATGTAAAGGGTCCAGCACGAAGACTGCTTGCAAGGAGTTTAAATGAAACGGTGGGGTGGGGGTGGGGGAAGTGTTTGTGTAAGTTAGATTTAAACAGTCTTGAAAGGGAAATGCTATTTAGATGGATCTCTTTTCATTCTGCTACAAAGGCGATGCAGAGGATTCAACCACAGTGGGTTTACAATAGCTGTAATTTTGGATAATCTGTATGCTATGTATCAGGCAAGATTACAGGTAGTCTGACATATATGCCTGAAACCTCACAGACTTTTAAACATAGAAAACTGATAACTGCTAAAAGAATCCCAAATTCAAGGGGATATAAGTCCAGTACAATACCCTGGACACTAAGGTAGTCTGCAGCGGATTTTAAAAGACTGTTTGTAGGTTGCTTGAAAAAACCTGTTCTCTCTTCTCGTGTATCTTGCTCTGTCTCTGTATCTCTCTAATCCTGAGTTTCAAGGTTGACATGAACACTTAATCTCTTAAATCAGATGAAGTAGATTATCACTACTCTCTTATTGATCAACAAGCCTAACTAACATGGCAAAACAGCTAACAGGATGCAGCGCACCTGCTCACTCTAGGTGCTTAATTGACTGAAGTAAGGAAGTTGCCAGAAAGTCTGAAAATAATTTGATGGAATTCTTATGGGGTTTTTCCTCCTCAGAGTCTCTTGAAATAAGGTACTTAATCCATAGGAAACTATGAATTTGGTTAGAAGTGCAGAGAGGAAAAAAAGACATTCTGTTTTAGGATTTCATAATTGAATGGATTATGGGGTGAGGGGGTGGGGGAAAGGAGCTTAATATTTGTTCTTTTTCTTTGTATATGTGCCAGTGCTTTTGTTAGTAATCGAGTTCCTTTGCTTCCCATTACATAGTTACCCATGTGTGTCTGCTATAGAGGGGGGGAAAAAAACTGAGGAGAAAAACACTTTAATGAAACTGTCAATTTTGAATTCCTGGAACTCATTTGAAAGTCTTTTAAAAAGAGTATTAGGTTAATACTGTTTCTTATCTATGGACAAAATGCAATTTTTAGAAGAAAAATATTATGTAAATTATGTAAAGGACAGAAGGCAACAAATCAGTCTAGAATTTGGACAACACTCAAATCCTGAATTTCTTGATGGCTTCTGCTCCCCTTTGCACAGTTCCCAAGTGGTCATGCTTGGTTATACCTAGATTCTGTTTACTTTTGTGATCTCCTTTGTTTCATTAACTCTGTGTAGTGATTACCTATGATACCTTGTTAATACACAAGGTAGTCTGTTATGAGTTATTGTGGTGGGACAAGTCTCTGAAAACAAACTTCTCTTTGCCTTAACTTCAAGCTTCCATCTCCAGTTTCCACCAAAGTTTCTTCTGTCTCACATGAAAATTTGCTTCTATTAATTTAAAAATATTATCATATAGTTTATTTCAATGAAAATTATTTTATATCAATATTTTTAGTGGAAAATAAATCAATTGCTGCTCTTACTTGCAGATGGGCACCTTTAAGGCACATGATGGCGAATATTTTTTAGAACCTCTGATGAAAGCAGATGGAGGTGAACAAGAAGACGAGCATAACAAACCGCATCTTATATACAGGCATGAAGAACTAAAAAAGAAGTATAAGAATTCCCATAAACCTTGTGAAGTTTCAGGTATAGTTATACTTTAAATTTCAATCTTATTTTTTCAAATGTTTAAAAAAAGGCAAGATTTAATTTTCGTAAATAATATTTATCTCCAGATTGTTCCATTAGAACCTACACATTTCTTTCATGTAGGCTTGGCAGCCATTTCTTTTTTTCTGCTAGTGGCTAATTCAAATGTAGGACAAAATGTGCATGTAAAAAAAAAATCATGATGTTGCAAGAACTCCTCTGTGGGTTTACTTTTACACCTGTGTTGTCCCATATGTAAACATTTAAAGAGTAGATCCACAGGAGTTGTTGCTTATATTTGCAAAAGATAATGAACTTACTGCAACTCTAACAGGTAATACAGGACATCTGTCTTCCTTAATAATGGAAGTATCTAATATTACCCATTAATGTAGACTTTTCTCCTTATTAGTACTTTAGTAACTTACTCATACTAAATAGTCATAGTATTTAGTTTTATTTAAAATCAGGTGGAGTAATTTACAAGCGTAGTATTAGGATATGTGACAAGTGAATGGTTGTACTTTCATAGCTTCACAGTATGTAGGTTAATCATTAAGCAAAGTAACAAGAGTGAGAATGTATGCAGTGAAAGTGACTATGAAAGACAAGCTTTATTAACACAATGAACCAGTGTGTAGAAAGCACTATGCTTTAAACAGATTTTTTTTTTTTGGAGCAGAAAACTTCCAGTAGTTTTTCATAGTTATGCATGCATCTTCGTAGTCAGAAAATAGAATGCAAGAGAGGCACCTGCAGCTACCATCAAAGTACAAAATCTAGACAAAAGAGCAGGCTTAAAAGGATTTATTTGAAATTGTAGGTGTCCATAGACTCATTCTAAACACTGAGATACCATCTGCTTTGGAATATAATGATGTAGAAGCCTTTGAAGAGCCTGCCCAAGCAATGCACTTCTTAACCTTTACTATTATACTAGTGCCGTTTCAAAAATATTTTTCGTTATGTTGGAAACATTTTTTTATTAAGCCTAGTGACATAATAAATGCTTTTCTTATGCTTTTGATAGAAGCGTACAGGCTTCATTTATTTGGCTTCAAAGAAAGTGCAAATGGGTGGAGATTCACAATAGGAGAAAGCAGCTTATATTTGGTTCAGCTTGGCATTTAGAAACATCCTGTCTAATTAAAATTCTACACTTCATGAGGTTGAAATCTGCATTTATGCATTTTGAATATACTTGCACTTCAGGAATGTTTAAGCATGGCTGAGTGCATAAATACGACTATCTCAAGAAAATTAAAATAGAGTTACAAGTTTATTTTCTTAAGAAATATCTGTCCAGATGTTTGAAAATGTAAATTGCAAAAATAACTGTGTAGCTTGGCTAGTGTTTTTAATTTTGGAAAATTCTTAAAGCATATTTTATACTCAGAAACAATATATCGAGAAATCTGCTTTTCTGTAGATACTAAGGCCAAGAAGCAAGCATTATGATCATCTTGCATTCAACAAATTCTAGTGAAAGGTATTTCTCTTCTTTAGCTCTGTTACAGGGAGCTGATCCTATCTATTTATTGATTGCCGTTGCAGAACAAGGAGTTAGTACTTTGTTTGAAAATTAAGCAAGTGTTGTTATTCTTGATTCTTTTAGTCATGAATAATATGTACTGAACCAAAGTAGAGGTCTTTATTGTGTGGTTTTGTTTTTTCCATGTTGCATATAAGAGTTCTATGAATATAAGCAATTGTATATTCAGAAAGTGAGAAAAAGGCTCAAAGCATTAAGGATATGGTAATTTCCCCCTTTTTGTTTTATTGGAGGAATTGCAAAAGATTGTGAGCCAGGGATTACTGTCATTTTGAGGAGAGTGAAGTTGCAGAAATTTTCACGGAGAAAAAACTTGTGATGTTATGTTTCTGTCTTTCTAAAGGAGGTGTGTCTCCTTTAATGCTAGTCTTGCCTGGTTATTCACATCCTCTCTTCAAGGAGGAGCAGAGTCTAGCAATACTTGTGATCATGAGAGTTTCTCATAAGTAAACCTTTACAGTGGATATGGGGATACAGTACATCTTTTTAGTTTGAAATTGGACCATGATAGTTAGTTACTTCTAAAATTGTCTAATAATTTCCTCACTTTGTACTGATTTCTTCTAAACTAACTTGCCAATGAAAAATTAATCAGAAACCCTGGTACAAGCCTTATTCAAGTCATAGCAGAACATCTGCTGCATTTCTTCTATTCATAAATCCTGTTTCCTTACTACAGGGAAGCTCATCTGAGTTCACCATAATATGTTTTTGATAAATATGGTTGCTGTTACTCATCCACTTGTTGATTTCTGGTGTCATAAACAAAATTGGAGATTTGTTCTGGTATTGAATTTGTCTTGGCAGGTCCATAAATTTAGGTGGTCTTTAAACTCCCTTGTTAAATATGGATGCTGTTTTCCATTTACCAGTAGTCTGAAATCTCAAACATCTTCTGTGACCTAGTAAAGATAGTGTGCACATGAGAGAGCTTCAGCCACTTCTCTTTAATGCATCAAATTCAGTCTGAACACATCTAATATATGTAGGTACTCACGAACAAGTTCCTTTTCAAAGTCAGTCCCCAAATTCTCCCCTTGTTATTGTTAGTACTAATGGGTTTTGCAATTATAGCTATGTGTTGTGACTGACTTTTAGATGATTACTCAGCATCTTTAAGGTGCTTGCTGTTGCCACTTTACTCTTGGTTTCTGCATGTATTGTGCCCTAACTTTTAAGAGGCAGACTCTTGACCTGTCAAGAGTAGCTTAAAGTTTATGGATGAGGGCTCTTCCCTTGGAGTATGGAAAGCATAGATTCAAGTCTTCTCAAGTTGAGGGTGACAGAATTGGGATCTCTGAATTCTTGAGCCGGTACTATAGTCACCAAGTCATTGGTGGATTAGGAGACTTATCCTTTGACAACTACTTTTTGAGAGGAGATCTAGCTTCCAGAAAGACAGTGGAGATTTGTTCTGAGGGGGCTGAACTGTCTAGGTGCTTAAGCTCTGGAGAGTACAGAGAATTCAGATACGCTTCTCAGTTAAGTATTTTTATGTGGGCTATTGCTAAGGTGACACCCTGATCAATGCATGGAGTTTACATATTAGGCATCAGAAGCCTCTGGTGGCTGGACTATACAGCATAATTGGAAGTATTACAGTGCGTAATTTGGAGGCATCTGAGTAGGTTCTGTATTCCCTTTAGAACCTGATCCTACATAATGAATATTAACAAAACTGTCAAGGAATTCACTAAAGGCTTTAGATGCATAGTTGCTAAGTAAGTAAACTCCATATTTATATAAATATAATGTTATATAAATGAAGAGGTCAATAGGGACTCAGGCCTAGTCTTTGTTATGGTTTGTTTTGATTGGTACTGTTTGGGTTAAAGGTTTGTGTGTGAGAATATGTATTTTAATTAACTTGCTTCCTTTGTTTCACTGCTTAAGATGTAGTGCTTATTCTCTTCTGGCCTGCCTGTTTGGATTATACTGCATTCTAGGAACTGTGTAATGCAGCTGTCTCTTAACTGGTTAACAATGAATCTATATAGGATAGAACTATGATATGTACAAGACGTCTAATTTGATGTTTCTATTACAGACTTCCATGTTTAATATATTTTTTAAAATTCATTCACTGGGTCTCTTGGAAATAGGATCATAAATATAAGTTTGCTTTGTCTGTTTTGGGCAGCCTTTTGCCCATTTCTCTCTTTAAATTTAGGAACTGCATTCAGCAGTAAATCTTGTTTTACTTTACAGAAAAAGAGCTGAAGAAGAGCACTTTACTACATCCAACCTTCAGCAATTTAAATGAAGAGAGCAATGTTTTACAGAAGTCTCTCAGTTTACAGTATGCTTTAAATAACCTATCTATAGAGGATGATGGCAATCCACATTCAAGGAAAAAACGTTTTCTTTCCTATCCAAGATACGTAGAAGTGATGGTTACAGCTGACACCAAAATGGTTCTTCACCATGGGCAGAATTTACAGCACTACATACTAACACTGATGTCAATAGTAAGTAAGCTTAAGTTCATGAATATTAGCAATTTCAGTTATTTCTGTTCTGTTGTTTTCTCTTGTGCAACTTGCCGGTCTTCTGGTTTGATTTAAGTCTGTATTAAAAGAAAGATTCCGTGAACATAAAAAAAAGTAGGAGCAACACTTCAGATTATGGGGTTTTTTCATTTTAGCGCAGTAAGGTGTGTAGGTGAAATGCTGTGACCTATTTCCTGATTTGCTGTTGAATTAGAAGAATTCCTAAGCTTCAGTGAGTTAAACATGGATTAGTTACAGCAGGCAGAGGTTAAAAGGCATTGTGAAAAAATGCTTGGTTATAGTAATCTTAGTTTTTCAAGTAATTTCAAATTAATATGGGTCAAACTTTGAGTTGGCATCATTTAGTTGGGCTCTTTCTGTAGTGAATTCTTTCTTTAACTAAAAGTCACTTTTTGTATTGATTCAGGATCTAGTACGATAAGCTCTGTAAAATCAAAATATTTACCATGATATCTGGAGCATTTTTTAGAAAAGCCTCGCTAAAATATTCTGCAAAGTAATTATTTCTAGTTTTCTGTCCTTCCATCTGTTCAAAAAGCTTAATTTATATGAAACTGCATCTAACTTTGGGTTTCCAAATTAAGACACCTACATATAGGTATCTATAGAGATACCTGCTTTAATTAATGGAAAGCTATTTACTTGACCAGTTAGACGTCTACTTTTGGATTAACAGAATAACTTCCTAGTTTCTACCAAGATCAATTAATTTGCTTCATAGAATTGTCTGGTGCCACTTAAGATGCCATAGGACATCTGACTTGGCCTCAGCTGCTTTGGAAGTCATCTGGACAACCCTTTACTCATATATATTGCTTTGTCAAATCAAATAATACATGTAAAGATTCAGTCTTCATTCTCTTGTTTTCTCTTCTTTCTCCTTCCCCAAATAGTTATTTTTCAGTAAGCTGGTAATTAATGTGAAGAATAAGCAAATAAATGACTACTACTTTTTGCTATTAAAACTGTATTAGAATTCATCAGTATGCAGATGGATCTTTTCTTGACCCACAACCTATTAGTGGTCGAAATAGAACCGTTAATAGTCTTATTTCATTACCCATAAAGGAAAGAAATGAAACTTAAATTTTACCCTTTCTGCCATTATACAGATAACTTTGATTATTAAATTTAACTGGTACTTGTGTCTGGTCAATCAACTTCTCCTGTTACGGGAAATTGTCAGGTTGCTGGCATTTTAAATGAATCAAGCATTATACTCTACTCTTATAATAATTCTGAGGATATTTAATTTTGGCTTGGATTTTAAAGAAACCTAAAAAGTTTAAGCATATAAATCCCATTAGATTTTAATGAAATGTAGACATCTAGCTCCCAGGAGAACCTTTGAAATCCTGGCACATTTTTCTTTCCTTTTTTTTTTTTTTTTGGCATCAACAAAGCCACCAAAGTAAACTTGCTGCTACAGATACAGTTTTATGAGTGGAAAATAAGAACTGAAATATAATACTAAATATTTTTTAGGGTTTTAAGTGTCTTGTCACTCATCCAATTCAGCCTGAAAAGACTCTCAGCGTGCAAGTAATCCGATTGAGCTGAAACTGGAATGCATTTTCTCGTTTCTTTAAAATTGCATAAATCTTGGCAAGATGAGTATTCATACTACTTACTAGTTCTAATTGAAGTATGTATTTAAAAGTTCAAGGAATACCTTTGCTATAAGACTTTATCAAAACTTTTCTGTTGAAATACAATAGAGTGGTATTATTTGATGTGAAATGATAAATAAAATAATAAAGAAAATGTGATTGCTTAACCTGCAATGTTTGTTCTTGTTCCTCCAAGCATTGCATCAGCATAGCAGGCAGTAGATACTGCCTCAATAGATTTAGTAGTTGGAGGACTCTATCTCAGGCACTTTACGCTGTGACAGTTCAAAGTCCCCAACACAAAAGCTTTATCTTAGCAACTGAAATAATTCATTAAGACACTGAAGTTTACGGTAAAAGCATCAAATTTGGTTCCATGATACATTTTGAGGTTCTGTCCTGATTTTCTGAATCAGGTATCTGATTACTGACATCTCTTTAAGTGTATTACTTATGTAGTTAGTTTGGCAGTAGAAAACTTCCTGGTTTGTTTTTAGTCTCCTTGCAGCAAGAACTCTGTAATCTTGCTTTTCTGAAAAGAAAACTTGATATGTACAAGCACCTGTGGTAGGGCTATGTTGGCCAACTCGGATCGTGAACTTGGCTGACTGCCTAGTCATGTGCGTGCTAGAGTTGGAGCATGAGAGGGGGGGTAGCCATGCATTCAAGGAGAGGATTGAGACAGCATAAATTTATATAATTTAACTTGCAGTGAGACTGGCATAATAAAATGTCATTATATAATGGTAAAATAATCCATTATAAAACGGTATTAAAAGCTGGTATTTTCATCAAGACAGGTTCCTAACTTGGACTGCACAGAAATGGCTTTGACTCTGCATTGTTTTGTTCTTTGTGTAGTCTTTCAGATCTGTGCAAATCAAGCTGCCACTGAAGTACCTTGAAATAGTTACTGTCATTTTAGTAATGTTTTGTGGCTACCATAATTTACAGAGATGTAAAATGTAAGGCAGTGAGTAGCAGGTCTTAACAGCAACATTTTTCTTTTCTAGTTGTAGTCTTGTTTATCTCTTTTCTCCATTCTGACAGCTAATTATCAGCATTCATCGTGAAATATTTTCTATGTGGAAAGATCCCATGCACCAGTGTGCTACCCTGTCATTAAAAACTAGCCAAATGATTTTGTCCTGATATATATATATGGGACAAATTAAAAGAATGTTTTTATACTTCCTTTGCAGTTCATACTGTACAACTGTTAACAGTTCATCTTCCGATAACACTTTGGGAAAACATAGATACATACTAGCATTTAAGAATATTTGACACTACTGATGCTGCTGTATGGTCATAACTTAAAAATAGGCAGTACACTTCAATAATTTGTAGGTTAATAATCTCATTTATATGACTAGCATCTGAAAGGCAATAAATATTTTTAAATTTAAAATTTAGCAATGAGTATATTGCTCCTTGCATCTACTGCTTAGACTACTAAGCTTGTATTTTATCCCTTTTTCACTCAGATCAGTGTATTACTGCTCATGCTGCAGGAATGTTCAGTGCTTTTTTCTCTTCCATTCAGTGAAATCTAGAGAGCCAGCACAAAGATGTTTGTTTCTTACTTAAGCTCTGTACCTTATCGTATTTCTTCTTCTGCATGTATAAAACCACATGATCTTGTCCACTTGACATGATTAAAATGAAAATGGATATTTGATTATACACCAATGAATATACATAGCTGGAAACAATTATTTTCAAAGTATCATTTCTACAAAATTCTCTGAGCTAGACTTGCTGCTTATCTTGACACATGGGTATTGATATGAGTATAAAAAACCCCCTCCTATCTTTAAAATGTTGAATGTCCTTGTATTCCAACTCCAGGGTGTGTGTATATGAGATGTTACAATGCCTCAGTACATTACAGCCAGCAGTGTGCACAGGTGGCCAAGAAGGCCTGTATCAGAAATAGTGTGGCCAGGAGGCCTTGGGTGGTGATTGTCCCCCTGTACTCAGCACTGGTGAGGTCGCACCCTGAATACGGTGTTCAGTTTTGGGCCTCTCACTACAAGAAAGACATTGAGGTGCTGGAGTGTGCCCAAAGAAGGGGAACAAAGCTGGTGAAGAGTCTACAACACAAGTCTTATGAGGAGTGGCTGAAGCGACTGGCGTAGGTTAGTCTGGAGGAAAGGAGGCTGAGGGGAGGCTTTATCACTCTCTACAACTACCTGAAAGGTTGTAGTGAGATGGATGTTGATCTCTTCTCCCAAGTAACAAGTGATAGGACAAGAGGAAATAGACTCAAGTTGTGCCAGTGGAGGCTTAGATTGGATGTTAGGAAAAATTTCTTCACCCAAGGGGTTGTCGAGCATTGGAAGAGGTTATCCAGGGAAGTGGTTTGAGTCACCATCCCTGGAGGTATTTAAAAGACATGTAGATGTGGTGCTTAGGGACATGGTGTAGTGGTGGACTTGTCGGTGTTAGGTTCATGGTTGGACTTGATGATCTTAAAGTTTCTTTCCAACTTAAATAGGTCTATGAAATTTTGCAGTATGTAGGCAGCACATACTTGTCCAGCTTTATACTTCACTGCTGTTAGTGCTATTTACTACTATTCTTACCTAGGTGATGGTGGTGGTGGTTGTTGTTAATTAGGTATTTAATGATTAGACTAGTACTTTATGAGTTTCTCGTTAGTAGTACAGTGTTAAAGGTCTGTCCCTATGGTGAAGCCTCAGTACTGTTTAATTATGACGAAGACCTTGCTCTAAGCTACATGGGGCTCGCCTTGTGTATGAGAGAGACTTTTTGCCAAGCAACACTCCTATGTCTTTCTCTGAGTAGCTTCTAATGGCTAGAGAAGCCTGGCTATGGTTGTGCCTTCTGAAATGATCATTTCAGGTAGTTTATTTGAGATACTGAAAGAAAGGATGCTTTGACATCTGAGCTGTATGTGATGGCATTTAATATGATCCAATTATAGCCTTGGTGCATATTTTCATCAAAAGACTGTAGATTATGATGATGACTAAATCAATATTTACTGAGTTGTTGCAATACTAAAGAGATATCTTTGCAACCATCTCAGTTCCAAGTTAGGGATAAGACAACACAGATGTTCCTGGCAGGGTGACTCAGCCTTTAAAAGGGATGTATTCTTTCTTTGTGCCTCCATTAGAGCACAGTAGGGAGTCATCTGGAACCTCTACTTGATTAACTCAGGGGATGGTGGATTGAAGAGGACTTGGATGAGGGGACAAGAGATGCCCTAAATCTCGCAGAGGAAAAAAAAATGGTAACTCAGAGCTGTGTAGGTATACTTGTGCAAGTTTGCATGAGGAGTCTCTGCTGGCATTGGACTCCACTGGTGAAAACACAGGTTTGTACAGAAATACGGATGGAACAGAATAGGCCTAACACCAGCAGAAGTAGCACAGCTCTTTCTCATCCTCTGTGAAGCAGTAAATGCTGCGATGACTTCTTTATCTCAGGACTTCAGACAGTTCTGGGGTCTTATGAAATACATGACAGAATCAGGATATGACAATGGAAAAGATGAAGAAATAGTCTAGATCCTGGATATCTTACATCCTTTCAGCACTACAGTGATAAAGAAGAGATTGTTGAAGCTTGCAAAAGACATGTGAGCTAGGGAGCGATACCATCTTTCTTTCAAGGGATGTGTAACAGACAAGAAGAAAGAAAAGGAGGTCTTGTGTTACAATATTTAGGAAAAAGAGCTGAAAAAATCAAATTCAATTTGCATATATCATTTACTTATCTTACAGCCTCTAGATATACTTGCTTGTTTACTAGCCCTTTTTCTAAATAGGACATTTTGCCAAAATTGACTGTCACAGTTTAATGGACAGGTACAACAGGGATATGAAGAGAAACTAAACTTTGTTGTGGCCAAGTTGCTTTCAGCCACCTGGCATCCACAGCTGTGGTGATGGCAAGAGCTGACTTAGCTTTCATTTTTATGAAATTCTCAAAGATTATGATCCTTCCACTGAAAGGTAACTAGCTTCATTTGTGTGTATATATTTTTTTCCTTTCTTTGTTGCTGTGTGGTCTGAACTGTTCTGTGGTGTGGATGGAAGAGTCTGAAAAATCTCTTAAAACTTATTTCCCTTTGTCTTGGCTATTGCCTACTTCTGTGAAGCCTGGATTTAGATTGCTATAAAGCAAGTAGATCGAGAAATTGTGAAGAAGTGGTGTATACTATCAAATTCCTATCCCATTCCATCATCCTCTTTCATTAATGCTTCCAGTAAGAGAGCATTGAAAGAGGTATCCTTAGAATACAGGAGCAGGGAGTACTTACCCTTTACTTTTTTCATTAAAACCAAGAATCTCATATTCCAGATCTTTGATACTTCCCTTCATTGATCTATCATTTCAGGCCTTGGTGATTTTAGCCTTTAATTAATGATACAGTTCCCTAGGTAAATCTTCAAGTTTGGTTTGTGGTTTTCAACTCTCAGGATTTTTCTCTACACGCATGTGTTCAACCAGCCTGCAGAACATGCTTTACTTCACTGGTAAGGTCATCTCATTATCAGCACAGTCTTGCTGTTTGATCTTTTGAAAGCAGTGGTAATGACTAAATGTTTGGAGGTCATGAAAGTGCCCATGAGATCCATACTTTGGCTCAGAGTAGGGTTAATGGAGGAGTTTTACATTTAGCAGGCACTTACCTGTCTTGCCTTTCTCTTACTAGAGAAAGTAAGCTTCAGATTCTGGCAAGAACTGCTGGCCTCAGGCATCTACGGGACATGATTTCAGGCTGCAACTGTTCTCCAGACAGAGATAGGCAGCACATAATTCAGATGATGCATGGGTATGTCGTTGAAGGTCCTGCAGCAGATTCTCTTCAGGTGTCCAATGAGATATTCTTCTCTGTTCTTATACTTACTCAGTCTAATGTATCTCCTCTGAGGTATGAGTAACTTGTTTTGGGTTTTGAAAAAGTACTTTTGCTCACATGTTTTAAATGGACATTATGTCAACAGACAGGAAGGAGGACACCTGACTCTCGGTTTTGTCTTGCTTTCTTTGCTTCCTATTTGTTTTCAGATTTTGTTAGCAGATAACCTCAACGCACTTGCACAACAGTAACAGATTTTTGTCAAGGAACTATGAATGTACATGAGGGAACATCCATCAGCTACAGTAATAATCATAAACAAGAGGAAGAAATGATAAGTTTTAATTCCAAGAAGGCCCCAGTTTGGACTCCCTGCCCAGAGCATGCTAATCACCCAGGATCAGAAATGAGTTTTCCTTATACATGCTATGATACAGGAGGCCTTTAAGAAACTGATGGTTAGTGTCGCACTGAAGGTTGATAGTTGCAGTTTAGGCACTCATGGTATTATTTGATGTTAGCTGAACCTACTTAACCCCTCCATCTAGTTCTCAGTCCCTTTGCTTATTCTACCTGATACATACCCGTGTAGAACTGGACAAATTCTATAATGGTTTTTGTCCACTGTGTCAAGTGTCACTACCTCAGATGACCTGTATGCTCTTTACTTGACAGCCAGTGAAGTACAGCTGTTCCCTAAATTTCAGAGCTTTCTATACCAAAACATTAACTAGACTGATTTACAAGATAATTGAATCGTTTGACTAATCTAGTGGCCTTCTATGATGCAGTGACTGCATCTGTGGACAAGGGAAGAGCTGCAGATGTCATCTACCTGGACTTCAGTAAGGCCTTTGATAGGGTTCCCTACAACATTCTGGCTGCTAAATTGGAGAGATGTGGGTTTGAAGGGTTGACTGTTAGATGGTTAAGGAATTAACTGGATGGCCATGTCCAAAGAATTATAGTCAATGGCTCAGTGTCCAAGTGGAAACCAGTAACGAGTGGTGTCCCTCAAGGGTCTGTACTGGGACCAGTACTGTTTTAATATCTTCATCAATAACATAGTGGGATTGAGTACACCCTTAGCGAGTTTGCAGATGACAAGCTGAGTGATTCAGTTGATTTGGTTGAGGGTATGGATGCCATGCAGAACAACCTTGGTGGGCTTGAGGAGTGGGCCCATGTGAACCTCACTAATATTAGCAGGGTGAAGTGCAGGGTGTTGCAGCTGGGTCAGGGCCATCCCCAGTATTGATACAGACTGGGAGATGAAGGGGTTGAGAGCAGCCCTGCAGAGAAGGACTTGGGGGTACTGATGGATGAAAAAATTGGACATGAGCTGGCAATGTGCACTTGCAGCCCGAAAAGCCGATGATATCGTGGGCTCTATAAAAAGGAAGTGTGGCTATCAGGTTTAGGGGAGTGATTCTCTCCATCTACTCCACTGTCATGATGACCCAGCTGGAGTACTGCGTCCAGCTCTGGGGCCCCCACTACAAGAAAGACATAGATCTGCTAGAGTGGGTCCAGAGGAGGACCACAAAAATGATCACGGGGTGGAACACCTCTCCTTTGAGGAAAGGCTGAGAGAGTTAGGGTTGTTCAGCCTGGAGAAGAGAAGGCTCCAGGGAGACCTTATTTCAGCCTTTGAATATATAAAGAGGACTCAAGATCAAGAGAGACTTCTTACTAAGGGTTGGACTAATGATCTTTAAGGGTCCCTACCAACCCAAACCATTCTAGGATTCTGTTTATTGTATTTCTATAGCAATACCTGTTTCAACATTATAATCTAGACATGAAACGTTCTGGCTTTGTTATCTGGTCTGTAAAAGATCTTTCTCTTAACGCTATATGTATGTAACCTTCTTGTATAGGTTTATGCTGTAACAAATTATCTTGTAAGTGGCTCTTATATCAGCTTAGGTGGTAGGAAAGTCAGTTCTTGGGACAAGCATTTTCACATTGCAAGCCAAGATCCTCACAGATCTCATTTCAGATTCCTCTCTGACGTGATTTTGGAATGCCATATGAACCTGTCTTCTGTTTCTTTTTTGCTAAAGAGAAATAAACTTGAAATAGTTGGGCTGGAATTAATCTCCCCTAGCTTCATACATCTGAAAATTAGACATCTCATCTCCTTCCATAGTAAAGGGATGAAGAAATGAAATAACTTATCTTGCTATCTTGTATGAAAACACATATATTTAAATATGTATCTTCAGATAGGCATGTATACGCAACAGTTCATCCTTTCTCCTTCTCCGTGGACTATGGAAGCAACTTAGGCAACTAGCTTACTTTTAGTTACATGAGCTGAGGTGAATGTGATAATTGTGTTCTATTATTCTAAGACAACAATTCATTCAGGAGCATACCTTGACTGTTTGTGATATTTCACGAGGAGCCTCTCTAGGCTAATCAAAGTGGATCTCAAACTATAAGAACACATTATAAGCTTGGTAATTTGTGGTAGTTTAAAAGCCGTTTTGATAGTAGTAAAATGGTAGTTTATTCCATTCATATTTAGATAACCCCTTCTGCCTATATAATGCTTGAGCCTTTACAGGCTCATGTTCTTTGATAAAGGTATTCTGAATGTGTCTGTGCCCAACTGAACTCTTCAGTGAGTGCTTGAGAGATGCTTCTTATTCACACCTTGGAATAATTGGACACTTGCAGGTTAGTAACCAAGAATGGAGTTTGTATGGAAGGAAGCAGACAATAGCTATGCTGCTCTGAAATGTGTTCTCCACACGGATTCCAGAAGTCAGGCTCCTTCCCTGCTCTTACCAAATCCTCTGTTTCCAGCTTTTGTATCAGCAAAAGAATGAAGGACAACACTGCTTATTGTGCTCTCTTCAGTTTAGAAAAGGGAGGGTATGAGTCAGTGGGAGCCAGTGCTCTGTCAGTGCCAACTTTTGGCACAATTACTCTGTCTCAGGTATGTAGGATTCGTACACACCAAGGCTGTGCTTTCACAAGTAATTTGATCCAGTTCAAGTGTAGGCTACTTTTGAAAGAAGTCTGTTCTTCCGCACCTTTCCCTCTGTCAGCACCTGTGTTGGAGGAGCTGCTCCAGGAATGAGATCATGTTGATCAATATAACATGATACAACAAAAGAAAAAAAAAAACAACCCATACATTGTTTTGCAGCTAGATCAGTTCCTTCTGTTACTTCTGTGGCCTTGCAGCCTTAGCACAAGCCGGAAGGGAGGAAAGCTGGTACTTCTGTGTTTGGTGGCAACTCTTGTTTAGATAAGGCTGTCATTCAACAACTGCTTTAAGCCAAATTGGAGAATCCATATGGATAGGACATCTGAGGCTGTTATTGAAAGTGAATAAACTTTTTTACTGCTTTTATGAAGAGTAACTTTCAAAGTAGTTCATGTTGGTGTATGGAATTGACTCATGCTTTTTACTATCTGGCTGCAAGATTATGTATAAAAATGCCTGTTAGGTATGAAAATAACATTTTATGAATGAGGAAAGAAACCTTTGTATGTGTCATATATTTTCAGTACAGGTTTACAACTCAGTCCAGCTTCCCTTAAAAGCAAGGGCAAAACACTTATTGGTTAAAAGTTGCTTTCTAAAATCCTTTAATATTTCAAGTATTGATTCTACAAATCATCTGCATAAACAGCTTATGTCTGACAGTTGCAGTGACATTACTTTTGTTCTTTCTTTCATATTTTATCAACAAACTACAGATTTTACAGTGTATAATAAGTATACTTTTTACACTAGTGTTTCAACACTATCTAAGTGTTTGGAAATGAATATAAAATAGCTATTTGGGTATTAAAAACTGTGGGTTTTTGCATTTAAGACTACTATTTTAGGATAGTTACTTATGTGAAGATTAGTGTTGGAAAACGGGGGGGGGTTCTGATCTTTTTGCATATAGTTAACATGAGCTATTTTGGGGTAGCATCTTAGTTTAAAAACTGGAAAGCTATTTTGGGTTTGTGACTATATCCTCAGATAGAAAGCTACAGACACCTGTTGTGCAGCAACACGATTTTATTTGATAACTTTTTTGCATGACAAAAGGAGATACGGTTTTAGTTTAATATTCTAATCTGACTTCTTTCTCTTTAGGTTGCAGCAATCTATAAAGATTCAAGTATTGGAAATCTTATAAATATAGTTATTGTAAAATTAATTGTAATTCACAATGAACAGGTAGGAAAAATAACTAAAATATTTCTTTCTTTAATAAATTTTCTTTCTTTAAAATAGGAGACTAAATATCTAATGTCAGGTTAAGTGCAGAGACTTTATTTAATGCCTGTATTTCCCCATCTTTCTGTTAGCCCTTCCTGTTGACCTAAATGGATATAAATCAGATACTATGTGAAAGCTTATGTCATAGCTACCCAAAGTGTGGTTATACACATGGAAACGTGACAGGGAAATGACAGCTTTTACATAGGGTTTTGATGGGAGGGTTTTCAGCCCTAACAGCTGTAGTATTTTAAGATTCCAAGTATACACTTTTCAAATACATGTTTTTGTATTTATTTATCAAAAATGTCTTGCCACTCTTTTTTTTTTTTAATATTTAACATATGGTTCATGCTCACATACATTGGTTAAAATGATGGATTCTCATAACTGATGACTTGTACCTAAATTAAGATCTGATCCTACCAACAAATAGTGTGAGTCAGCTCTTACGTGGAGTCCTGCTGACTTCCTTTCCATGCTCAGTCAGTGTGGGGCACAAATGACAAAGTAATAAGTGCAGATGCGTGAACATTAAAACATTTGTTTTGTTTTGTTTTCTTTTTGATTACTTGCTTAGGAAGGACCAGCTATCACTTTTAATGCAGCTACCACTCTTCGTAATTTTTGCTTATGGCAGCAAGCACAAAACACTTTGGATGATGCTCACCCTTCTCATCATGATACTGCTGTTCTTATCACTAGGTACAGTATCTGAAATAGCTGTAATTACTCAGCTAGGTGAGATATGCTTCAAGTTTTTTTTTGCATAGTTTCTAAATGGTTCCACTGACATTGTTCATAAATAATTGAAGTGAATAAAGAATATCTTACACTTACCAAACCACTGATTATCAATACATGAGCACTTTCTCTGGCAGTGCTATGTTGGTAGCTAACCATTTGATGAATATTTTGTTAATGATGATGGAAACTATTTAGAACTGAAATTGTTAAAGAAACCAAGTCTTTAACTATTGTACATCTGTCATAGAATCATAGAATGGTTTGGGTTTGAAGGGACCTTAAAGATTATCTAGTTCCAACACCCCTACCATGGGCAGGGACACCTGCCATCAGGCCAGGTTGCTCAAAGCCCTGAACACTTCCAGGCAGGGGGCATCCACAACTTCTCTGGGCAACCTGTTCCAGTGTCTCACCACCCTCATCGTGAAGAATTTCTGCCTAACATCTAGTCTAAGTCTGCTCTCTTTCAGTTTAAAACCATTACCCCTCATCCTATCACTCCATGCTCTTGTAAAAAGTCCCTCTCCAGCTCTCTTGTAGGTCTTCTTCAGGTACTGGAAGGCTGCTGTAAGTTCTTGCCAGAGCCTTCTCTTCTCCAGGCTGAACAACCCCAATTCTCTTAGCCTGTCTTCATATGTGGTAGGGATGAGGTGTTGTAAATAATAGAATCAGATGAAGGATGCAGTGATGGTCAGCTCCTGATAGCCCAGACATAGTTAGAACAACCACAAGCTTACAAAGGGAAAACATTTAAATATTAGTATATATTCTTCCTGTATACTGATCGGCTCAATGAAGGTTCTGATGTTCATCCACTGAAATATATTCTCTCTTTTGCTGTTCCTTTTAATTATTTTTTCCCCCCAGTATTCAAGTTGGATACACTCCAGCACTTAAAACTGTTTGGTATTTGTCCTGAATTTTATGTTGTTGTTTTGGCAGACGGTCCACTGCATAAGGTAGTTTCAAGTGTACTGTGATCTGCACATTTTTCAGCAGTGTTTCACGCTTGATCTGCCTTCTGCATTGTAGAGAAACAACATAATATTTGAATTTTTATTCTTTGCAGGCTAGATAGAAAGCAGTACTGTGAGCTTAGTGTGGTGAATTTAAATTACTTCTTTCACTAGAATGCAAATTGTTTGAATGGACTGTAAGATTAAAAATTGAGAATCAGATTTGCAATTGTCGTAATTAATATAGCAACAATGAAACACTTTCAAAATGTTCTTTTTATTTGCTGTAATAATTTTAAATAAATCTTTTCCTTCAAGGGAAGATATCTGCAGAGCTAGAGAGAAGTGTGATACTCTTGGTGAGTTATTCTTTTTTAATCAGTATGATTTATAACAGAAAATATGTAAGAGAATTTCACTGTAGAGAGAAAAATCAAGTAAGAATAAATCAGAAAATACTCGCACAGACAAAAAAATCAACTTCTCAATGCTGTTCTGCTCTGGGACATACTTTGGTGCTAGGAGGTTGTTCTTTGTGTGTAAGTGTGCTGCATAGTTGAGGCTTGACTTTCAACTCGGGTGCCATAGTATTCATTTGTACAGTCACTCCTACATGAAAATTCATTCTGTTAAGCTTTTATATAAGGATCCAATTTTGCAGGTTTAGCAGAGCTAGGTACAATGTGTGACCCACTACGCAGCTGTTCTATAAGCGAAGAAAATGGATTGAGTGCTGCTTTTACTATAGCGCATGAGCTTGGACATGTGTAAGTATCTATATCCCAGCAGGTAAAGTTTTTTTATTTCCTTTTGAATATGACCAATTTCCAGTGACGGGCTCTACGTTTCTAAGAGGTCTGCTATGGCCTTTTAGAAGAGCCTTTTCTTTTTTTTTGCCCTTGCAGTGACCCAGCTCTGCCCACCACCTAAAGGTAGAGAAACTGTGGGTTTTATAACCTGGTTGCTGTCCTGAATTATGGGAAATACTGGCCGTACAGCTGTACTCTGTCCTTTTGTCATATGGACGGGTTGGGACACTGGGACAGGTATCTTAGATGTGCAACATAGTCCTGTTAAGTTCAACTGCGTTCTAGCCCTGATAGGAATTTACCTTTAAGAAAAGACAATTGTTAATATAACACAGAAATATTCTTCCTTTTGTTTGATCCTTTCAGAATACAGTAGAGTAACTCAAAGAGAAATACTTTACACTGAAAAATAAGAGGAGATGACAGCATTTTATTTTATGAAGCATACCTCATCAGTGATGGCAGAAAGGTGCTATACTCTAGCTCCATGAGGCATGCCACAGTGTAGGTAACGACGACGTTACAGAGCTCAGTAGCTAGCTTGTTATTTTCATGTGGCTGGAAGTTCATTTAGATACATACCATTTGTCATGGTACTTAAACTGAGATATAAAATAAGATGATGTCTTAGTTGCATAAATAGGATATTGATGTGCTCTGTAGTTTGTTTTTCTTATTGAATAGTAAGAGTTACAATGTGAATATTTGAGTAGTATGCTATGGAGAGTCTAGTGATGGCCTGTTTATTCAGTTGAGGAGATGGGTTGTTATTTAAAGTGGCATACTCCCAAAACACTGGAATTTTTCTGGTGAGTTAAAGAACTGTGTAATTCTAAAATTCTTACTATGCCGAGCATCACATATTTATAAGCATTTTGCATAAGGAGAGAATTTTATAAGGCATTTTTAAGGTATCTATTGCCATAATGCCAGATGGTCTTATTAAGTGAGTACCACTAAATTTTAAGGCATTTCAAACTCCAAACTCAAGCATTTGCTGCTACAGCAAAGAGAGTTTCAATTAATTATTGCTGAATTTGTTTTGGAGTTTGTCTGTTTTGCTTTTTAGATTTAATGTGCCTCATGATGACAGTTTTAAATGTAAAGAGGCTGGAATTAAACATCAATATCATGTGATGGCTCCAACTTTAAATTACCATACAAGTCCATGGACCTGGTCAAAATGCAGTCAAAAATATATCACTGAATTTCTTGAGTAAGTATCAATATAATGCTATTTTTTTTATTTATTTCATGTCTTTCTGAGAAGTATTTTCAGAGTATTGCTTAAATACCAGTTTTGTGGTGTTGTTAGGCTTAACCAGGGACTTGTAGGGCCTCAGTTCTCCAGAAAAATACGCATATTTAACTCTTTGGATGATTCATGGCTTTGTTAAAGTTGCACTCAACATATAAAGCGAAGATGTTTTTTTAATATAGTAGCATTTGTTATTGAAAAGCTCTGTAGTATAATTTTAGTAGGCCACAATAGACACACTTTATTTGAGGAAGTTTTTATTTAAAAAGTAAGTGGTAGGTATCATTTAGGCAAAGTCATCTTTTACAGTAAGAATGTGAAAATGAGAAATGACAACCTGAAAGCAGTAAAACTTTAAGCTTTGTTTGTTGGATATAATGCAAAATCCAATAAAGAAAAATCAGGTGACCTGTTTCATTTGATTGATTTTAATTAAAGCCTACATTGTATAGGCAGGTGGGCATGCAAACCTGTAACTCCAGTAAGATATGCATGTGTAAGTGTGTGAGTAGGCGCCCAATTAATTAAGTATGAGCGATTTATTCACATTTTGTTCCTGTTCTTACAACAGTACTGGTTATGGTGAATGTCTCCTAGACAAACCTAGTGGAAGAGTATATGATCTCTCCTCTCAGCTGCCTGGGTCGATGTATGATGTCAACAAGCAGTGTGAACTTATGTTTGGTCTTGGGTCACAAGTGTGCCCATATCTGGTGAGTGAACAACACACAGAATCACGCTCAGTCTATACTAAAAATTTACTGAAAGGTAGGTTTAGAAATGAAATCTCAGGACTTCCATTTTTGAAAGAGTTTTATCCTGAAATATATCAAAATTCAGGTTCTCTTCTGTTGAAGGGGGAAGAGTTCAGTGGAGAGCATTGCAGATCTATGTGCTCAAAAAATGCAGAATTAAAAAGTAAGATTGATTCATTTTGATTTGCACATCTGTGAATGTGATTACAATTCCTTTAAAAGACCTAAATCTGCATAAATTGAGGCTTCCTGCAACTGCTGAAAAGGAATTATTTCAACACATTTACAAATGTTTTCACATTACGGCCCCCCTATCTTACACTAACAGGTCTTTCTCATCGGCTTCTTTTAGTGCTTTTTAAAAATTTATAACTTTAATATATTAAATTCAAATATTTGTTCCAAATATTTGTTCCAAAGTGTAGATTCCCTCTACTTTGCCAAAGAGTCTGAAAGCATTTTCATGCTTGTTAGAGAGTACATTCTTACTTACATTCTATATTTAACCAAGAATTTCTTTAAAGCAGAATTGGGAAAGAAGATTGGAAAGAAAACTTGAGTAAGTGTGCTGATTTTAGCTGGGATAGAGTTAATTTGCTTCATAGTAGCTAGTATGAGGCTATGTTTTGAATTTGTGCTGAGAATAATGTTGATAACATTACTGATGTTTTACTTGTTGTCAAGCAATGCTTTCATTAAGCCAAGGACTTCTTGAGTTTCTCATACTGCCCCTGCCCTCCCAGCTTCTTGTAGAGAGGCAGCTGTCCTGGCTATGTCTCCTTCCAGCTTCTTGTAGAGAAGAAGCTGGGAGGAGACATAGCCAGGACAGCTGACTCAAACCGGCCAAAGGGCTATTCCGTGCCGTAGGATGTCATGCTTAGCATAGAAACTCGGGGGAATTTGGGCTTTGTTGCCAGTCTGGGTTAAGCCACAACAGTAGATTAATAAACTCAGGTTGTGTTTTGAAAAGTTAATGTGGCCAGTGCAATATATAATAAATAGAAATATAACATGCGTTCATTTGTTACTGTTGAGATGTCACAAAGAGATTTTGGACAAACTTGTCAAATACTTCAACTAGTATTGCATGGCTTGTTGGAACTGCTTAAAGGAGAGAATTTAAGTTTGTATTCAGACTGAATTAAGTGAAGCTGTTGGTGATGTAAAGTGTTGTAAAGAAAGAGTCAGGCTTTATAGGAATATTATAGAGAAGTAAAGTTGTTGAGTTTTATCTGTGAAAAATCTTAGTACTAATAGCAAACACTAAATGTACATAATACGAGAAAATAATACAAATCTACCAACTAATGTATAAAATGGTGTTCAGGTGCAACAAAGGTAATCTTGTTTTCTTTTTAGAAACAATGCAAACGCTTATGGTGCACAAGCACAGAAGGTGTTCACAAGGGTTGTCGTACTCAGCACATGCCTTTGGCTGATGGAACAGTTTGTGGTGTGGGAATGGTAAGTCTTCACATGTTTCTCAGTACTTGCATATGACAAAATCATTGATGTAGATGAAGATCAGTGTTTGCTGTGTGGCAGTACTGCACCTGTAGCATGCTGATTGTGTGAAAAGTATCTACCTGACTTTACCTGCAGTTTCTCTCAGGCCTGTAATGTTGTGACTTAATAAATAACATAGGTTGTCTTTTCAGAGTAATGATAAATGTTGACAGATGACACATTGGTTAAAAATAAGTGGAATACCTCAGAGGAAAGTTTCCATCTTCCTTTCTCTTTGAAAACTTCAGATCATTCATAACAAGATGAGTGTTTTCCTCATTGGTAGTGCTCCAAAGATTAATTTCTTAGAAACAAGGCATCTCAAAAGTGTGGTTCCACCAGTGTGTCTTGTCGAGGCTGTTTCACTGAACCGAAATGAATTAAGTATGAGTGACTTAAATACAGGAATGTACTTATTTGGAAAGACTGAGTCTTTGAATTAGAATCCTAGTTGCAATAGATATTGGTGCATTGTGTCTGTTTCAGACAAAGTATGAAAGCATCTATCAGTGCCTCTTCATCTTCTCCAGTAACAGTCTTAACCACTTGCACTGATATTTTGTCTTGCCTATTTTAACATAATTCATGATACTTGGATCTGTTCAGTGCTAAAAACCAGGAGCTCTCTTCTCACTTATACCCTAATGTGTAGGACTCTACCTGGGTGTATGAGATATAGATTGGATGCTTTGACACACAAAAAATGAAGAAATGGAAGCTGACTTCGTACACCCTGCTCACTGGTTTATTTGGCAAAGAGTGTTTGGGTGATGAGAGGTCAGCTCACTGCTTCCTCATCCAGCAGACTGTTTTTGAATGCAGATCTTGATCTGTATCCTTTGAGTATATAACCTGTCTTGGGCTGTCCATAAGAGTCATGAATGTCTAATTAGTAGATACAGTCAAGGCACTTAACAGAACCTTGATAGAAACAGAAGTGGTGGTGGAGGCTAGTTGAATCCAGAGTTACCAGTGAGGATTTGAAGTTTTTAGTTTTGGATTTGTATGTAGTTTGGGAAATGAACAGAAATCAGGTGCTTGAGTTCTTTGCTGATCTAGTCTTCTCTGTGTCTCAGATCACCACCAGTAAACATAATTATATTCTTACCTGTGAGGGAATTGTGTGAATAAATATTTCGGAGATTTTTGACATAGTCAGATATGACAGTGATTGTCTCAAGTACGGCTGGTTTATTATGTTGAGCCACATTTAATAGTAGTGTGCTTTGGGAGCTTTGGGGCTATGGGAGCAATGTTAATTTTTTATCTTTTCATAGTTTTATAGGTTTAAAGATGACTTAAAAAATATCTGGTCCAATTTCGATGTGTAATAGGATGCTACATTTCACTCAGTTATTACTGAATTCCCTCCAATAACTTTTAATTTTTATAGATTTTTTTCTTTTTCTGTATTTGGTAAGACAGTAGTAGTGAGGAATTTGAAAATGCTCTGTTTACCCACTCAGTTGTTATCCATTGAGAGTCTCAAATGTTTTCTTTCTCTCTTGCAAGATTAGGGAACGTCATTTGAAGGTTGCAGTGGAAGCTTTGTTTGATTAAATCCTATGCATGCAGCTGGTGTTATAACATTTAACCCATTTTTTAGTCACTGATTAGAAAGGAAGTTCATCCTTTACATAAACTTCGTGTGTAACCTTCAGTTCAATTGACTTGACTAATTTGCCAGCATCGGAGTATTTCTTTTAGATACGAATACAAAAACTTATTTTATGCAATTACTGCAGTGAAACCAGTTTTCTGTAGGAAGTGAAGAGCTAATTACAGTCATTATCTCTGAAAGATGTAAGAAAGAACAGCAATTAATCAGACAAATTGCCTTCTGTTCCTGTCTAAGGGACAGCTCCATTCAAGCTCAGTCAGCAAGTTTCTGTTGATGTTAATGGAATTAAAACATGGCGACTAGTTATTGTAATTAATATTTGCCAGCATGCTAAATAAATTTATATTTGGCATTTGCAGCATTATTGCTGTGATGAATACAGAAAAGATCCATTTAAGGCATTTGTAATTTTATTATCAACATTTTAAGCTTAGCTTTGACATGTGAGTTTATTTTCATAGTAATCTTTAGTTTTTCTTTGGCTTGTGTGTCTGATTAGTGGATTTTGCTCTATGAACTTCTCTGGCAGACCTTGTATCTGTTCTTCCCCAAAATACAAGAAGATATAAACCTAATAATATCAGAGACTCTCAAGTGAGTGAGCAAACAGCTTTTCCTGAGTGTATGCGCTTCCTAATGGAATATCTTCTTGCCATATGAAATCTATCAGCATGCGTGCATTTTGAAACATAATTGTTTTGTATGTGTGCACACACCTGTAGAGCTCAGTGACTTTTTAATATGTATAATATTAGGAGTAGGTGTGAGTAGCATTTTCTTGTAACATTAAAGGGAAAATACAGCCTTTCAGTGTCTCAGAGAATAAAAAAAAATTTTCTTGGGGATTTGAACATTTCCTGTAATAATTCTATAGAGTTAATATCATTAATTATCTAGAATTAATATAACTAAAATAGAAAACTTCCACTTTTACTAGAAGTTGCTATCTAGTCAAATTTCTTTGATCTGATTGAACTGCACTTTGTTCATCCTAGAGTTACCTGCAAAAATGAATTTCATATATATCGTAATTTTTGTTGTGATAGTATAAACTATGTGTACAAGTTAAAAACATAAATACTTCCCTTACTGTGATTTCATATGCTGTCTTCAGGACCAAGATGCCAGAGGAGACCCCTAAATATTACAAGATGTATGAGAGAGATTTTCCGTTAGGACAGAAACTGGAATGTTTTAATTGGCCCAGTTTCCTTCTCTAACTGTCATAATCTTGTTGCCAGCATATTCGAAGTAGGAGCTAATTTGATGGATGTTTAGGAAATGTGAACGACAGAATAGATCTTTCACCCTGCTTTGTCTTAGGTTTTCTTGTTGTATTCTAGTCAGAAATTTCTTTTTGCTTTGAAATTTCTGCAGACCAGCAGGCTCTCAGTATTATCTTGTTGGATTATGTTTGCAATTGCTTTCTTCTGTTTTTTTGGGAGACTACTCTGTTCAAGGGTTTGTGTAGTGAGGAATTTACTTACATTTATACTCTGGGATGGTACAAAAGTTTTCTCCTCATCTTGAGCATTGGAAGTTTTGTGGTCTTTTGCTTTCTTTCTGAACTTCCAAAAAATAAGTGAGTTTGCAGAGTGATTCAGGTTTTGGCATGTTGCATATCTTTTTGTTCAGATTTAAAAAAAAACCCCAAACCCCAACCAAACAACAAAATAATGTTAGTAGGTAGAATCCCTGGATTTACTGGATTTTTTTTGTAATTCTAGATCTACAGGATACCAGTTTTCACAAGTGTGGTTGATGTCATTCACAGAAAATATTTAATTCCATTTTATGGAGGTCCTAATTAAAAGTAGTAGCAAGCTAGTAGTATTATGGAAAAGAAATATCTGCATTATTATGTGTAACCAAATTGGTTACAAGCCAACTGGTACACAAACTCTCTTTACACATATCCATCTCCAGTTTACACCTGGCTGAGAATCATGTCTTCTGTATAGTGAAGTGGATGCAGTTTTTAGCACTGTAGTTTACATGACATTCCAGTAATGGTAACTCATCTGTTGAGTTGATGATGCACATCTGAACCAAAAATCCACCTCCAAAGAAGAATAGTTGATGAAGCCATCTATCTTCTAGGAGTGGTGTTCTCAGAACAAGTCTTTTTTTGCTGTGAAAATAACAGCAAAAATTGCCAATAAAGTGCCTTTCTTTAGTATTTATTTTTTTGAGACGCTCAAAAGGGTTGCACTCTGATCCTTCCTGGATTCCTGAGCTGTATACAAATATGCCCATATTCCATTGATTTCTTGTATATTGGAAGGCAGAGGTAGGAGGTAGCTATGTGATTAACCCAAACTTTTCCATGGCCCAGAGCTGTTGCGGTGTTTTACATAACGCAGTTTACTTCTTAAACACTGAAAAAACAAATATCAGAAGTCTGGAAAAAGCTGTTTAACAGCAAGAAGGAATTCACATGATAAAAATAACAGTTTGATTGGAAAGCATGTGCCTTGTTTGTGTGTAAGAGAAATGTTTATTACTTGTATTCACTGTAGACATATAATATATATTGAGCTAGTGTCTCTGAAATTGTCTATATTAGCTATCGAGTGAATTAAGATTTCATCCTAGACCCTTTATAGCCATGTAAGGAGAGGGACACAAGGACAATTGAGAATATGGATGCAGACCAAGAAAGGATTGCTTTGGTCCGTAAAAGGAAGTAGCAGTCTCTGGTTCTGAGGTATGTTTGCTGTTCTTCAGTTGTAGATTACTAGTCATGTATTGATTTCTTTGAAAATCATTGCATTGTTTGAATACTTCATGAATGTATTATATGAAGACAGTTAATTTGAAAGAATAATTCATTATGTGTGTGTGTGTATATATATTACATATAAATATACAATTCAGATAGGTTTTAACAGAGTTTGGTATAGGGGATATGTTAACCATCTGGAAAGCAGCAGAAGTTCTTTTGAACTGTCAATACAGAGTAAAGTGTACTTGAGGGCTCAAACCAAGAAGTTTTGCTATAAATTGGGATTTTTGTAAAATACTTCTCTGATGAGATGTGGTTTCAGAAAAATTAAGAGTTTTCTGTGGGAATATATCAAGGGAGAAATAATGTATGTAGATTTTTTTTTGGAAGATAAATTGAAAATATTGAAAAAAATGATTAAAGTAGTGTGGGGTTTGTCGATAATGTCATCTGAGTAATAAATGTAGGCTCATCTGAGAATCCATGCTACAGAGATAAAGACCTGAGATGCTATAGTTATGACTTCAGGTAGATATTTCTTCAAGCTCCAGCGATTACTAACTGCTTTATTTTCACTGTTGTTATATGCTCCAGGCCCCACTTTTCATCTTGGTCTTGTTTCTTTGAGCAATGTGCTTTCTTAAGTATGTGTATTATAGGCTGAAGAGTAGACGTAGGTCTAATGTGCAACAAAACATTTCCTTACATCCACTTGCAGCAGGCAAGGCAGAGAGAGGTCTGTAGGAGTACCTTCATTCAAGGGAATGAATGTTAACATCCTATAGAGATAAATACAGGCAGAAACAACAGCTCTGAGGTTTATGGGCTTTGGCGTTCATCTGAGTGGGTATTCTTATCTTCACTCCCTGCTCATGGGGTTATGTGCTGAATCTATGTTACTTCTGAGATTCATATTCCCTTCCCAGCTGTGTGGGATTGGAATCTACTCTGAGACAGTTTATGCTCAGACCTCAGCTACAGGTCAGATACTTTATGGTGAACTGGTCTTGTGCTGCAGCTCTGTGTTGAGTGTTTCTCTGTTTTGTGGCACCAGCTATGTCCATTTTCCTTTCCCACATTAAATCCACTACAACTTTCTTTTCCTTTGCCATTCACTGACTCATAGTCATTCTCAGGAGCCTGTCTGGATATCAAGAGCGAAGAAATTGTATTTTATAAGGCAAAAAGAAATCAGAACAATAAAACTGGATATTCAGAAGGCAAAATACAGACCATCATGTTGCCTTCTGCAATACTTCGTCCTTTTAATTTTCTCCTCATGCTTATCTTCAGTGTTCAATCATCTTCTTTCCTTTTAGAAGTACCAGCAGCTACCAGCAACATCCATGGAAACATACTGGTGTCTGGAAATAGAGGAATAGTTTTTCCTGAGCCTCCTTTTCTGCAAGGCTACACGAGGCTCTAATGCATGAAATTACGTCTTCATACACTGAGCGTCAGTGTTTCAGTCTTTGCCCCAAGATCTTCAAAAACCATGTGTATCTCTGGGAGCAGTCTGGAAAATACAGGCAGCAAGAGTGAACTTGCAGTCCTTTTCCTGCTGTGAGTCATACCAGGCTGTGTATGAAGTACTTGATTACAGAAGAGCTCTAGTCCTGTTCTGCGTGCTTCTATCACTCTCCTTGATTCAGTTGAAATCAAGCATAGCCTGGCAATTAACACTTCAATAATTTCTTTCAAAATTGCTGTCCTGGAAATTTAGCAAGTTCAGTAAGCTATGATATAAGTTGGAAGTACCTGAAATCAGATTATCAAATCATATTTTAATCCATAGGCAAGAGTCAAACTGCTTATTATAAGCAGGTGTTCAATAAATACAAATCTGAGTACTTATAGGTTCATTGATCCCGAATTTGAACCATTAACCCTCCCTCGCGTCTCTGGAGATATAATAATTGCATGTGGATTTGGTTCAGAATTTCTGTCTCTTTGACAGAAAACCAACTGTTGACCTTGGCTAGAGTGGAGTTGCCACTTGCTGTAATCAGTATGTTTGGAATTACAAGTGATACCCACTTTACATGATGCATGCATTGTATTTGCCATAACAAATGTAGGGAAAAAAGTTAGCAATTATATTTAAGTTTATGAGAGTTCTGTGTATCATAGTATTCTCAGTGAAGCAATGATTCACGCAAGCACAGAGGAACATCTGGAATGTGTCAGGTGCTGGAGTTTTCTGTTGCGACTTCATCATGTTGCTTCTGTAGGAATGCAACAGAATAATAGCTGAGACAAGTTTGTTGAATAAGCTATTAAAATCCCAGATGTGAACATGTGCTTTGCATTTTTATGGATCAAAATAATGCTGTTGTGGGTGTAAAATTTCATTTTACAACTCTGTCTTTTCCTGAAATCTCCCTTCAAGTTATTGTAAATGTTTTTTGTGGATGGAAGAAGAACCTAAACTCTAGGTTGCTGTCCCATATTTGGATGCAGTATTCATTTTGTGAAGTGGCATTTAGAGTCTCCAGTATAGTAGTAAAAAGTTATTTCTTAAGATGCTAATTGACAGTTCTTGGAAAGGCAAGGTCTTAATGTTTCCTCATATTTACCTTAGACTTTTACGTAGTCCAGCCACATCTTTTATTGGTAGGTACTAAATGCTAGGTACTGGAAGGTTTGGATGCAAAGGTACCCTAAGGGCATCTTGGAAAAAGTAGTAAAAACTAACAGTAAATGCTGCAGTAAGAAAATCATATGCAGGTATGCACTGAAATTATGGTGTCTATTTGGTGTTCAGTTAAAGCATTAGTGTTAGCATCAAGAGAGTGATGATCTGGCCAATTGGCTGGATCATTTAAATGATTGTATGATAAGATAGATCTAGCTTCTGTTCTGTGTTTGCTTTGGGCTTGAAAATCACCTTGAATGGTCACATTCTTACAGGAAGGCATTCAGGGCTTAAAAGATAAGTCCTGTGTGCAAGAGTCAGTGTAAAGAAGAATCATACAGGTGGGCAATTTTGTTTATTTTAAATTGGATTAGAAGCTCAGGCAGAACTCAGAAAGGAGAATGATTCTGTGACAAATTCCTGTTGTGAAAGCAAAGTGATTATCAGCATATGAGCATAAGTATCAGTATAATAAAAACATACACTAATTAGGAAAAAATTGCTTGTATTAATTTTATGTAGTGATAAAACCTTTGAACAATTGAGTTTTGTGTCATTCAGGTATATTCAGAAAGATTGCATATATCATTTCTGTATGTCAGCAAAATTTATGTTAATTGATAGTTCCTAC
>VZSC01009670.1:372523-394377 GCA_013398225.1 Steatornis caripensis
ATAGTTCCTACAATAAATTTGTAACATCATAATAACTCTTGAGAAATTCTATGCAACATTTAAATTAGTTCTAAAAGGGTGTGGAATTGTGGAATTATTTTATCTTCTGTGTATCAGAGGTTCTTAAATTGTTTTATGTGCCAGAGACTTTACCAAAACCCTTCTAGACTTTAAGGTAATTGAAAGGTGTTGTGTGTCACAGACAGCAGAGGCAAAGCTTAAGCTTCAGAAATAACAAGCAGTTGAGTTGATATAATCTGTTCTGATTCTAGTGACTTACCCATGTACATACTGGAGGGGAAGATAGAATAAGCCACTCCCTGTCAATACAACTAGGAGAATCCCTCCTGACAACAAACCTACTGATCAGTCTAATCCTGAATCTTCAGACAGTCATCTAAAATAAAGAATTCTCTCTATTGTGTATGAGCACTGACCCCATGTAGTCCATTCTTCCCAGTGTATTGTCTCCAGATGTGGGCAGTCTTTGATGCTTCAGAGGGTGTTTGGAGTCAAGGACAAAGTTGAGGACGTGTTATTCACATAGAAGTCAGCAGGAGACATGGTGCTGACATTATTGTATCTTGTAAATATTCTGTCTTAGTATGTAAACTGTTCCACTATGTTGTGATCAAATATACCACTTGAATTTTCTAAAGCATATAAGTCAATTAAAATTCCAACTGCCATAAGTCATCAGTTGGATTAGGTCTGGTGATTCCTGAAGATTCTTTGGAAAAAGTCACATACGCGCCAATCGCAAGATTCTCATTTAGACTTTTTACTCATGTACTTTTTAAGTAACCACTGAAGTGGATAAATATTTGCAGAGTCAAAGACCTAGATAGTAAATACTTAGAAGCAAGAGAATGATCACTTGATTCTTCTGAAAAAAAAAAAAAAGCTAGTAATTACAACTTCCTAGAAATAATAACAATTTATAGATATGGGGTGGTGAAGTCTCGTAACTGACATGATCACAACAGAGTAGTCTTGCAATTTTTATCATCTTAGTAATGTAAATCCCAGCAGATAAAATGAAAATTGCATCTTTATGTAAGTTTTTAGTTGAAGATAGGTAGTTCTTCAGCAGGAATAAAATCTGCAGAAACACAATAGACATTGTAATGTGGTATCTTGCTCTAATAATTATTATTTCTTTAAATATTAATACAGTTTTAATGGTAATAGAAAAATAGTAGTAATATGAAATTATTGTAAATAAATATAAAATATTTTACACGTATTGTTATAGCTGTGGAAGTCTGAGTTTAAGCATGAATCTATAGCATCATCTTACTGTAGCATAAACAAGGTCTTAAATGCTTGAAAATTTGTGTGCTTTTTCCAAACAATCACACTAGCTTTTTTAGTTTTTTGGATGCTCAAAACACCCTGAATTTCCTGGTGGTTTCTTGCCAAACTTTTTAATTTTTTTTCTATCAGCATGAATTTCCAAATTAAACTGGAAGAATCTCATACATACAAGATGGTTGTATGTCCATTTTCTAAGCCTGTGCATGAAAACATCAGGAATTCAAGATCAGGATTTTGAGATTCGTATATAGGCATTTGAATAAAGTGGCAAGACCTAAAAATATATTCAGCATCCGGTAACTTTCATAGAGAGCAAAGAACTCTAGACAGCACTTTTGAAAATATGACTACTGAGTAAGGTATCTTGAAGGAATTTGAACATTTTAGAAAATGTCTAGACCCAGATAAAGAGCAGTCAGCTTTTACATTTTGTTCTTTCTATGCCTAAAATATACAGTAATATTTTGCTTGACTTACAGATTTTATTTTGTTTGTCAACTGTGCAGCACTGCCGGCATGGAATTTGTGTGAGCAGAGAAATGGAGACACGTCCTGTAGATGGAGAATGGGGACCATGGGGACCTTATAGCTCGTGTTCAAGAACTTGTGGAGGTGGAATCAAGAGCACCACTAGGCTGTGTAATAGACCAGAGTATGTTTTTTTATTGTGTTTTACATTAGTGTATAATGAAGATATTACGACACAATGGATTGGTTCAAAACAAAATGAAGGTATTGTAGGTTGTGCAAATCAGTTCAAAGCATCAAGTAAAAAAATTCTTGTTTCAGCCATGTTTAAAAGGAGAGGTAAATCTACAGGCTCTAATATGCAGAGAATCTTTAGATTACTCTCATCTCAACCATATAATTTATATTTATAGGTATTTATACAGACTTAGTTTGGCAGGGTCTTTTTTTTCTAGCATCACTCTAAATGCTGAGGGTTTCTTTAAAAATTGAGATGCTCTCTTTGGAGTAAAAGCTGCAAAAAGAAATAGCTGTTTCCTGGTAATCTTTTTACTGAAACACTTGATTTGCTTTGATTTAAAGCTTTTTCACAACATCACCACGAGTAATGCCCACAGGGAACATAGTTACAGCAGTGTCATTTGCACTTACCTTTAGAATGAGAAAGTTCTATTGACTGAATAATTCAAGGTGGGTTTCATTCTCTAGAATAAAATTAAATGAGAACTTTACCCTTAAATTCTCCAGAAGCAGAACCATATCTGTAGCTTGTGTAGTTTCAGGATTTTTCTAGTAAGTCTTGTCGTCTTGATACTATCAGTGAGATAAATAAACCTCAGTCAAATGACCTCAGGTTATTTTGTTTTCTCTGAGTAAGAGGCAGTAGACTAGATTCCCACTACATGAGCCTTTGTCAGAATGTAGTAACCGATAGTATTGATATACCATTGTTTATTCTTTTTGTTCTTCTCCAAGAACCTATTAATACTGAATTACTGTGTAGCAGAGTTTATAACAGTTAGGAAATGTATTTTAGACTTTACAGGAAATGGGATGTTTTCCAAAATTTTCACTTTTTAGTTCTTTTGATACCTGAACTGAAACCAGTATTAGGACTACAGAAAAGAGTGTGTCAGCTCCTAACTCTGTCTTCTTTCTTTGTCACTTTGTAAACTAATAATTTCAAATTACTGAGGGAGGTGCTGCTTCTGTAAAAACAGAGCTGTAATCCCAGCTGAGTTGATAAAAGCATAAAATATAGTAATACTTCTTCCCAGGCAAAATAATTATGACTTAAGATCAATAAAAATCTAATAGATGTTAATACACATCAGTAGCTTGACTGCCACCTTCCTCAGCAGTAGTATTTTACATAGACTTTGTTTTCTTCACAGTGCACTAGAAGATAAAAGCACATGTGGAAAGTCAGTAAAACATGGCAGAATACTGTGTGAGATTTTCCCATTTAGATCAGTTGCTCAAGTCACTTTTCATGGAAAATACCAATTTTAGAAACTGAGTGTATTTTACATTTACCTGTTTTTGTTAGACCAAGAAATGGAGGAAAGTACTGTGTTGGCCGCAGGATGAAATTTCGATCATGTAATACTGATTCATGTCCAAAAGGCAAAAAAGATTTCCGGGAGCAACAGTGCTCTGAGTTTGATGGCAAACACTTTAATATCAATGGTCTTACGTCTGCTGTTCGCTGGCTTCCGAAATACAGCGGTAGTAAGTAATTATAAATTTTTTCAATTTATGAAATAAAAATGTTAATTAAAGTAACATTTTAAAACAGACGAGAAACTTGTTGGATTTTCTTTCCAGTTTCTATGAAAGATCGCTGTAAACTTTTTTGCCGAGTTTCTGGAACAACTTCCTACTATCAGCTGAAGGACAGAGTTGCTGATGGTACTCCCTGTGGAGCAGAAACCAATGACCTTTGTGTTCAAGGCTTATGCAGGGTATTTAAATCTAAACTTATTAATTATTAAAATCAACTTTAACATGGTAAAGTAGATATTAAATAATCATCCAAATAACCCTTATTGAAAATATGTAAAGCAAGATGTTTTGAATTTACTTACGTTAATTTCAATCCCTACCAAATTAAAGATCCGGAAATGGAGGCAATTTAGTGAAGAACATACAGTTGAATCTGATGACCTGCAGTCTTTCCTCATTAAGCCTCATATGTGAAAGAGTTAATATTGTCCAAGTGAGTGGAGAGAAACTGATCCAGAGTTGGCATAAAGGGAAGAAAGAAGCATGCGATGTGGTTATTGCTGTCAGAAAATCCAAGGGTGGATAGTTTAGGTATTATTTCATTGCAAAATCAGGAGGAACTGACCCTTCAAAGGGATCATTTCAGCATTCTTTGCTTAGTAGCAATTATGGAAATGCCACAAGGCTTTGTTGGGAGAAGCAAGCTGATATGTTATAACAACTCAAGACTTTTTTTTGACAAGCCCAGGTTGTTTTGCTGATTGCAGTGAAACTGAGTAAATTCAGGATGAGGAGAAAATTAGCACTTTTTATAGTGTTGAATCAAGAGGAAAGAGGAAATGCCAGAGACTTGGTCCTGTTTATCATAATTAAAAAAAAAGGAAGATTAAGTAAAGATACATGAACAAAAATTGTGCTTATGCTACTTTAACCAGCACAGTCTATGTGTATTCCTTTGTTTATTTCACAATGACAGAGGTTGAAAGAATTGATAACCATGTATACATACATACTGCTTTTAGGATTCTAAGACTTTTTAATGTAAATATAACTTCAAATTTATACACTATATTTTTATAAAAAACTTACATACTGTTATGTATTCTTATACAGTTCTTGATATATTATGTGTGTTTGCATTGTACATTCTTAGTACAACAGCACTATTGTGTCTTGCCCTTGCATCACAGCACCCAAAAATATAAAAAACTTTTCATTATGTTGCCAAGAACACCAGATATATACTGTGAATAAAAATGTTTTTGGGGAGTGGGAAACTTAATATGCTTGTTTTCATTGCTCTCCATTGGGCTGAGTGTCACAGGACTACTGCATTTTTTTGTAGCAAGCAGGCTGTGATCACGTTTTGAATTCCAAGGCAAGGCGAGACAAATGTGGAATCTGTGGTGGTGATAATTCTTCATGTAAGACTCTTGCAGGTACTTTCAACAGTGCTCGTTATGGTATGTTTGGTTTTTTTCTTTTAAATCTTAATGCACACTTCAGTATGGCTTAGAAATTACATTTTGTATTTGAGGAAGTGGGATTTCAGTGTATGTTCTTTATGGCTTCTGCCAACAGAAAATATCTCTGATTCGGTCACATGTTCACATATCTCAAGGATGCAGAGACAAACACTGTGACACACTGACCTATTCAAGGTCAAAACGAGAGACAGAAATAAAAGATACAATGAGGGTAAAAGTCCTTTAAAAGGAAGAATGCTTCCTGCTTTGCACTTTGCATTCTCTCATCTGAAACCGTGCAGCTGAAGGGCTTCTTTGGACATCTCCTTTTGGTTGTGTAAAGAGATAGCAAGAAGTCTGTGGTGTGAGCAGCTGATGAGGTTCCTTTTGTCCTACAGTGAAAAAGATAGCCTGTGAAATGTGAGCTTTCTCTTTCCAGAGAGCATGGGCAGCAATGTTTGTTTTCCTCTTCATGGACATGTAGTGAATAAGAAACTACTGAATAACCCTGATAATTCCTATTTCCTTGGTTTGGTTGTCTGATACAGCTACTGATAGTTCTTTTATCTGTAGTCCTTTCTGGAAAGTGTGGAGAGATTACTGAATGTGCATAGCAGTGCAGCGAAGTAGTCAGAACATAGAACGTAAGGACAGAAGTCTCCAGGTTAGTATCAGATTCCTAAAGGTTCCTCAGTGTTGGTTGAAAGAGACCACACAGGCAAAGTGAAAATGATACCTGGAGAGCTGCCAAATCGGATCTTCATAGAAGAAAGGAATTGCTGGTCGAAGGGGAAAGTATGGCCAGTATCCCCTGTGGGAATTTTTTTGCTGGCAGAGGGCTTGCGCCAAGCAAGAAGTACCACAATACTTAAACGTGGGATACAGCTACTCTTCCCATACAAATACATGTAACTTTTCTTGTCTGTTCTGAGAAGTTGAAAGGAGACACAATTGCCTATTAGAGACTGGATTTCTGAACATGTGTTCAAAACACTGAAGAAAAATGATATATTTTGGTAATTCTGAGTAAAGGACTGTCAATGGTTTTGTTTTCCACTGCTATGAAAGATCTTTTTGCTTATAGGTAGCATATGCATTCTGTCACAAATATTTGATACCAGTGACCATGACACTGAAACTGCTGTTTCTACAAATGTGGTTGAGACTGTCACTTTCTGCTGTTTATCAGCTTTGTATTGTCACAGATGTATTTGCTCCCAACTGAAGTTGGAGCAAGGGGGAAAAAAAAAAAACCACGCTTTGGGATGAGGAAAACCTTGCTTTATTATTTTGGTTTAATACCTAGTTGAGTGTTAAATTGTTTGAATTCTTGGAACTAGAGGATATAAAAGATTATAGTGAATTATACTACTGGACAGTATGCTAAATATCTGAGATTATTGCTCAGGTGTGCTCAAGCAGCAGAGCAGCGATGCGCGTAACAGGTTGTAGCTAGCTGATCACTGAAACTTCAGTGTCCTTGGGAGGCATGTGACATGCTTACGCTAATGACTGAAAACGTTGTCTGAGGAAATTGTCTTTTCCAAAATGTTCTGAGTTAGGATCACGAGTTAAGTATGCCAAAGTCTGTGCACTTGGTCTTTGACTTTAACTTCACTTGTTCCCCTTCCATGCTGACATGAGTCACTTTACTAAAGCAGAATTTGGAATTGCGCGATAGCAGCCTGTGGTATGTACTTGTATTCATACAGTTATAATGTTGTCATTAAGTGTTTAAATAGTAGTGAAACAATTATCAGAAGTTCATTATGATGAAATACTAATTTACTTAGCTTCTAATTTAGTAAATGGTAATCTAATTATGTACACATTGTTATGTTGGTGGCTATTACTGCATCAAATTACAGTATCTGAGGATTTCCTGGAAAATTGTCATTCGCTGTACCTTAGTGTGTGATCGATTCTCCTGTGTATCCTCAGCAATGTGCTATGCAGTTTTGTTTATACTTTCCTCCAATATTTTGTCTTCTGTCATTCTGTTACCACAAGGTCTTCAGGGTGTGAGATGAGGGGCTTTTTTGAGTGTGTTTTGGTTTTCTTCCCAGTGTGTTGGAAGATTGACCGAACATACAGCGTGTCAATTTGCAATTGCAGTGCTGCCCCCAGCTGGTAAATGTGATGAAGCTGTGATTAGATTAAATATTTATTTAAATGCATGGCATAGTTTTAATAGATTAAAAGCACTGGAAAGTTAAAGAATTACGAAATTGAAAAGGATATTACCATTTAAATTTTTATCCACAGGGGTGAGTCAACTAAGTAAAGTTAAATTGCAGCAAGACAAACGCAGCGAAATAAGTGGAAAGTTATTAAAAATTACAGTAATGCTCCAGATTACATGTTTGTGTTTATTATTTGTTTCCAGTGTTTGCCATACTCGGTTTTCTTAGACATAAGAATCCTTTTGAATTTGTGATTAGCATCTGTGAGAAACAACTTTTTTTTTACCTATGCTTACGTGCAGAGCAACAGTTCTAAAAAGTAGATCTTGGTGCACCTTATTTCGTTATCTCACAATAAGTCTGCTATAATACAGGTTGGAGGTATTAGAGGAAATGATGGCTCATTTGTATTTTGAAGGGAGCACACTAGGGTAACATTTTAAGTAGCAGAACGTGGATCGAGCATGGATAGTTTCTCTGATATGTCTACCTATGTGTATGGCCTGGAACACTGCAACATTTGAGTACTTAGGACTTGTTCTTAAGAGTGCTGTCATGCAATACTCTTGTGAGACAGAGAAAAGCTAACCCAATTGTATAAACCAGGACTGGAGATACGTCATGTTAGTGACTTATTCAGATTTGTATAGAAGTTTTGTAGTTAAATTGTGAGGAACCACAATGTTTCCTGAGTCCCATTTGATATACTTGACTGCTTTCTAGAGTAGTGCTGCTCTCGAGATTTTTCTGAGTAGGTTGAACTCATGTTACTGGTAATGAACTGAAGTGACATTTCTCAACATGGAAATGAATTTTAATGAGTTACGAAAACAAAAGTTCATTATTAAAAAAAATTCAACAGAGAAATTTAGTATGCATGAAGATATTAACATTTCCTTCCTAAAACAAGAGGGCACTCAGCAGTGATTGTCACTGGTGCGCCGTAGTGTTTTGTGAATAAAACTGGTTAAACATATATTCGTATTTACTAGTGTTTGACTATTTTTGTAGAGAATTAATTTGTGAATAATTACATTGCAGGTTACAATGTTGTAGTGACTATTCCCAAGGGAGCAACAAACATTGATATTCAGCAGCACAGCTACTCAGGGAAACCAGAAGATGACAACTATCTTGGTAAAAGCTTCCTGTGTATATCGTTGATGGATAGTTTTTGTGTTCTTGCCAGAAGTCTGCTAAAGCCTTCAGAGCAAATATCTAATTACTTTGTATCATCATTTGCCTGAGTCTCTCTAGATACTAGTTTTCAGAAAAATGAGTGAGATGTTTAAGAATTAGAAACCTAAAAATATGTGTGTTCATTTGTCAGAGAATAGCAATTATAGCACCATTTTGTCAATTTTTTACTTTGTTATGGCAATGTTAATGAAAACTCCACAAGTTAAGTGAAGAATAATGCAGGTATTTTTGGTTTTAAATCTTGGAAGCATACACTTTGTTCATAAACGAAGCAGTCTGACCTGCAGCAAACTTACCAGTTGTCTCACATTTCTCTTTTTCTATCATGTTTGAGTATAAAGTTCGCATGTTGATAGGTTTGCAGGTGTGTGAGGAGCAAAGAATTCATAAGCAATTGTACCCAAAATGTTGGTTGTTCTATGTCACAGTACTTACATTTTATCTGAAGTCCCTGAGAGAATATTAGTGCATATTTTCCTTCAGTTTTTTCTTCCATTTCTATCCTACTCGACAAACTTCAGTTTTCAGAATGCTTTCCTTGCCACCTGTTGCCGTGTTGTTGCAGTGCACAGAAACAACCCTCACCACCTGACGCTCGCTACCATTTCCAATGTAGTAATGCCTGAATAGAATGCCTTTACGTTATTCGTCTTTATTATTGTAAATTGGTCATTATATTAAATTATTATTATAAATGCTTAATAATTTACTTTAAAAAGCCACATCACTAAAAGTAGCTTAAGCAAATACAAGAATGAGAGCTGTAGAATAGGCCAGAAATGCAAATAATTATTGTTTCCTTCTACAGTAGCAGAACCAAACCAAATTTAAAAGTGATGCCTGCAGTCAGTCCTTCAGCAGAACAAATGTTATTTAAGTGGTGGTGTTAATGCAGAGAAAATCCATGACAGCTGCTCAGGTGAAAATTACTGATGGTTAGGATTGAATTAATGCATTAGAAATTGTTTGATACAACTTTAAAGTATTACACACGGACTAAAATTAAGCTAAGTGTTGATGAGAAGATATATTATTAAGAGTTTTTATTGACAGATATTATTAAGAGTTTTTATTGACAGAACCTTTTAATTAAATAGACGCCTTTTTCCAATATTTTATTTTACTTACAGCTTTATCTGATACTCATGGAAATTTTATCTTGAATGGCAATTTTGTTGTAAGCATGTCAAAAAGAGAAATCAATATACAAGGAGCCATTTTTGAGTACAGTGGTTCAAACAATACAATAGAACGAATTAACAGCACTGATAGAATCGAAGAAGAGCTAACCTTACAGGTGCATGTTTACTTTTTTCATAAGTTTGAAAATTTGCTATGTGATCATTATGTACGTAATTTTATGTTCAAATTCACTGAAAAACAGCTATCATTTTATCTCAATTAAGGTTTTGTGTGTAGGGAATTTATACAACCCTGATGTGCGTTATTCATTCAATATCCCAATAGAAGATGGAAGTGATCTCTTTACGTGGGATCCTTACGGACCTTGGCAAGACTGCAGCAGGATGTGCCAAGGTACGGTGCGTTCTTTTGTCACCAGAACCAAAGACCTAATGGCATTTAGAAAGGGGCTAGTCTGAAGTACTCAGACTTTTCACCCCTACTTGTAAGGAAGAAACTCAGCACTCTCAGTAAACTTTAGGTGCACAGAGTCTTTCAGGGCAGAATGGCTTCTGATTTTGTTTTGCTGTTTTCAGTATTTATACAACACAACTGTATATTCAAAACTACATTTGTATTTCTTTCTTTTGTAGCTATACGAGTGGTTTATTAAAAAAAAAGCTGAATCAAGTCTAATGCATCTTTAGAGAGCATTGTTGTGTATCTACTGATATGTATTTGGCTTCCGTTATCCTATTTCCAGATGGTCAGTGATTTGTCTAGTATCTTCTATATATATATTTGTCTTTTTTTGTTATCTGCTACATGGGGCGAAGCTATTTAAAGATATATTTTACTGTTTTTAACTGTTACTGTATAGGCCATTTCAGTGTAAAAAATAAAACTGCAATATATATGAAGTATAGATATAAAGTTTATGTACACAGATGTTNGTTTCCAGATGGTCACTGATTTGTCTAATATCTTTTATATATATTTATTTGTCTTTTTTTGTTATCTGCTACATGGGGCGAAGCTATTTAAAGATATATTTTACTGTTTTTAACTGTTACTGTATAGGCCATTTCAGTGTAAAAAAATAAAACTGCAATATATATGAAGTATAGATATAAAGTTTATGTACACAGATGTTTTTGATAGATGCCTCTGTTAGCAGGTGCTAGAAATGCCTGTAGATACGTAATGAAATTTCTTCTGGTTTTGACTCAGGCTGTAGACATGCTCATGTGCTAGAGACATAGAGCAAGTGTCAATTCTGGTACTTGTCTCAGCATTCCAGATATTTTAGGTACCCTGTGATCAAGTTTTCTGCTTCCGTAAAGAAAAGTATCACAACCTCTAAGTTAAGGTGGCAGTTTGAAAATTTGGTAATTGGGACAGATGTGGTACATTTGGAATGCTTAGGCTGAGTAAATAGACTGTTGCACTCCTGCAATTTTTGGGAAGTTTATATCCTCATGAGACCACTGTAGTACGGTTGGCAAATGGCAGGGGTGACAGGGATAAGGTTTTTCTCCACCTGGAATGTAGTCAGCTGCATGAAGCAGCATGTTTGTGCAGAATCTGCTGTATACAACGATTAGTGTTAATGGGGTATACCAGTTAAATTCCTGAATGATGAATGGAATCCATTACTGTAAAAACGTACTCTTATTTTAGCCCTTTATTTGCTTTTTTTGTTCCTTTTTAAGGTATTCGAAGAAGAAGAATGACATGCATTCGTAAAAACGATCATGTGGTAGTGTCTGATCAAAGATGTGAACTTACACCCACTGTACTAGATGTCTTTGAGGAGTGTAATACAGAGTGTGAATTAAGGTAAAAAGAGGTTCCTAACTGACGGAGCTATTGTGGTCTTACATATTTTTGTTGATAGGGATTGAAACAAAGTCATTCAGGTTGCTTTATTCTGTGCCCCTCTCTGCCTCCCTCATCCCTCCCGTCTCTCCTTCCTTTCCTCAAATCTATTGGTATAATGAGTTCATACATTATGTTTACACCTCTGACTCTAAGTAGAGCTACTGTACTTTTCTAATCTTTATCGGTGAAGTACAAAGTCTTTTGTTAGGATTGTGAATCTGTTCTGTGTCCTGGCACAAAAGCTTGTATTAATGGGCAGAATACATTTTTCACCAGAATTGTACCCACAACTGGAACTAATTTGAAACAGACTTCTGTTTTTGCACTCCAAGAAAGCCCACGCTGAAGTGTACAGAAGATGAACAGTTAGAATTATAGCTTACAGTTTTTCAAAGTCACCTAGGAGATTAAGATAAAAGATCCTTTAAATTTAACAAGATGTTTTCAAGCCCATGAGTCAAATTCTTTTATATTGCTTTGAAAATTCCAGTCATGAGATACAGATTTTACAGTTTTATCTGTTCCCTAAAATGCAATCTATATTTACGTGACGATTCCTGGTACGTTCTCTGAGTGCTTTATTCACCGTGGTCTTATTTTTTTGAAACATAGTTAGCTTTCTATAACAGTTTATCCTTGTAGGTGGCACAATGTTGGCAAAAGTGACTGCACATCAAAGTGTGGCCCAGGGTATCGGTCTATAGAGATCCACTGCATGAAGTACTCTATTTCAAAAGGACTCAGTGCTCCAGTGGATGATAAGTACTGTGCTGATCAGCAGAAACCACCAACCAGAGAGCCCTGCCATGGTGACTGTATGTTAGCAAGTTGGCACTACACAGAATGGTCGGAGGTACAAATTCAAAGCCTTATAATTGTACCATTACAGTTTTGGTTAGCGTTCCTAGCAGATTTTTATTTCTATATAAACTTCTTTAGTTTAACTAAAAGAAAATAATATGTGATAAATGCAAAGTTGTAGGAGGAACTAATACCAATCTTCGTATTTCAGCAAGTTCCTCATATTTTTGTAAGAAGCTGTAGCTAAATTGTTTGCAGCTTGGTTTTGGAAGTCAGCAGAGAAGATCTGGTGGTTAACGGTGTACATTTTATTTACAGTCTTAATAATTTAGTTCTGAGAGTATTTTGGAAAAAAGGAGTAAGTACAATTTCGGCTTTAATCTTCATTAAAGAGTTTTTGTCTTGGAACGACTAAACAAAGTGCCAGATTTATCTTGTGTGAACATATTAGCAGTTCATGGATTAAATGTAGGATACATTTGTCTAACAGTCGTTAATATCTTTCACCTTTAAGACTAAAAATGTATTTTGACCTGGTTTTATCATGTTGTGTTTCCTGTTTCATAATGTTGTCTATACACCGCAGTGTTCCAGGAGCTGTGAAAGAGGTATCAGAACTAGAGAAGCTTTTTGTATGAACAATTTGGGTCGTCATCTTCCTGACAGAGAATGCCACGAAATTCCAAGAGCTGTAACACAGAGTTGCAACGAATTCTTATGTCCAAGCTGGTCTGTTAGTGAGTGGAGCGAGGTAATGAACCATGTAAAACTTAAGACACCTTTAGTCCTGGTCATCTGAAATAAGCTACTTTAAGTGTTTGAGTTTTTTTGTTCTGGCTATTTTGGGGCACATGATGATAAAAATTCCGAAGTCCTAGGATTTGACTGATGTACATCCCAGGTGTACAAATGGCATGAGAACTTCTGAAAAACACACCTAGAATATGTTTTTCTCTGGAATTTTGTTTCATTAAAATGAGGTAGTGAAGCTACTTAAATTAAGCTTACCTACAGTAACATGCATACCTCCCTTTTTTAAGAAGCAGAGAGAACCATGAGGCCAACTGAAGAACAGAATTTTATCTATTTTCTTGTAGATTATGTGGGTGTAAACGAATCATGAATAGTTTAAACATTTTTCCTGTGAAAGCTGTGATATGTGCACTTATATTTCAAACAAATATTCTTTATTCTAACGGAAACAAATGATCCGTACATTGTTCTCATATTTTTGTAGCTTTAGAAACTTTAGTTTCTTTGTGAATTAGCATTTGTATTGACGTTTACAGGAAGTGGTGAGTTCATAAAAACTAGTTTTGTTGGACTACTTACATTCATGGAGTATTTTTGTTATTTATGTGATCTTTAAAATCCAACAGATTACTAAAAGAAAATGAAGCTGCTAATGTGTGTTCATGTCTTCACAAACTGACAACTCTCGTAATTTTACAGTGTCCTGTGACGTGTGGCAAAGGAATGAAGCATCGTCAAGTATGGTGCCAACTTAATGATGAACAACTGAGAGATGATTTCTGTAATCCCAATGATAGACCAGAATCAATAACACCATGTGAACTTCATGAATGTGCATCTTGGCAAGTAGGGCCTTGGGGATCAGTGAGTACATAAGGATTCCTGTTGTCTTGTTTTCTTGTTCAGACTGAGTGATCACAGAACAGTACCTTTTAAACATTTTAATAGGTTCTTAAGCAGTTACTTTAGTTGAATTGGTTCACATGTTTGTTTACTCCTGTTGGCTATCTAACCTGTAATTTAGTAACACTGACACGTAAGTTAAATGCTTAAAATAGGCATTGACTCTGAGCCTTAGTATCAAAGATGCTTTTATACATGATTGTATTGCATCTCCAGAACAATGGAAATGCAGATAGCAAACCGTTCAGATGACTGAGACAGGTGAAAGACCAAATTTTTATAGGTGTGGGCATAAAGTGGTAGCTTTAAGATCATAGAAGTATATATGCTAATAATAGCCGGCAAAAAGACTTAGTATTTTGTTATGTTTTGCTTTGACCTTCAGCGATAAAAGATCTGGGTTTTTAGATCACTTTATGTGAAAGTGCTGTTGAAAAATACGTTCCTGTGTGTAACGATGCTCATCTAATATATACCAGAGTAGCTTCAAAATTCTCCAAAAAAGTGAATTAATTTGCAAAGGAAACTTTTGTCGCCAAATAGATGAAAATTAATTAAAAAATGATAAGGAACTCAATTTCATGGAGCTTTCATGAGATCAGGTTATTCAAACCAACAGAAGTGTTGGATTATTCATTTTTTTCTTGGATGTTAGTGGGAATTCATAACTGAATAGCAGCTGATAGTTGGGGTTTTTTTCATATAACCTGTTAGTAAAATACAGAATGAATATACCTTTAGAAATTAAGTATATTTTTAACTTATTTCTTTTGTATAAACCTTATCTTTAACTCGGAAAAAAAATTACATGAGAACCACACTGTTGTCTAACATAATGTTGAATTCTTTTTGAGTGAACTTTTGATCACAAGGTAAGACCTTTCCATTCCTACAAGCCAAATGCAAAAACGAAATAAAAAAATCAATTCAGTCCCATGATATAATTCTTTTGAATAAAAAAATCACTGTGTATGGCCTTGCTGGAATAGCTTGTACAAGCAATTTACCAATCCATGTCACTGGAGCAGAGCTTTCCATTGCAGTTTTTCCACCGTACCATCTGGTAATAGCTATTCATGACCTGGGTTTTTGCCAGTATTTGTGCTTGAATCATAACATTTATAGGATGGGATTTATGGCAAAATGTTAGATGGTTGAAAACATATGTGCCACCTTTTGAGTGTGCTCTGGTCAAACTCTATAGTGAAGGGGAAGACATTTAATAGCTGCAGCTAGTGATTTATTTGGAAGCTACCCCTCACTCTTTCCTCCTCCACTTTTTCTACCCCAATTTTTGTTGCTGAGCATGACATTATATAGCATGGATTGTCCCTTTGATCAGTTCAGGTCAGCTGTCCTGGCTGTGTTCCCTCCGAATCTCCTGCCCACCTCCAGCCTACTCACTGCAAGGAGTAGAAGCAGGGGAAAGAGAAAGCCTTTACTCTGCACAAGCACCGTTCAGCAATAGCCAAAATGTTGATGTTTTATGGACACTGTTTTTAAGTACCATATGGTCTGCCATGAAGAAAGTTAACATCATCCCAGTAGTGATTCTTCCTCATTCTAAAAAGAGTTTTAAAACAGAAAATGTAATTAAAAACTTAATTTGATTAAGTAGTGCTATTTCAAGTATGTGGAATTACTGACTTTAATAGTGTGCTGTAACGTGTGGACGCGGATACCAGATGCGTGCAGTCAAATGTGTCACTGGGACTTACAGAGTTATTTTGGATGATGACAGGGAATGCAATGCTGCTACTCGTCCTAGAGATAACCAAGTAAGTTAAAAAAACATTCAGTTGATTGATTGTACTTTTTAGTTAAAAGCACCTAAATAGAAATGTTGTCTACTGACTCTTTGAGGGAGCTTGCAGGAAATGAATTCTAAAACGAGAAAAAAATACTGAAACTATCTGCTTTTTTTCCTGAACTTCAAATTTGGCCTAGGGAATTAAGCAAAAGAAGAGTAATTTGGAGATTGCAGATTTGAAAATTTGTATACTATTGAAGGAGCCCAAAGGCCTTTGATTATATTATTTGATTATATGAGGCAGGGAGTTCCAACATGTAGAATATTAAAAGGAGATTGCTTGCCAAGATGCTTAACAATACTACCTAACTGACTTGGTAGTCTCTCAAATTCTGCTTGTGTATAGTTCTTAAAAGAATTACATAGTTGCCTGAAGAAAGCATCAGTTGTTGGAATCATACTAATTCAAACTATGTGGACATGAATTATCATTCAATATGGTATTAATATAGCTCTTTACCTTTTCTTATTGTCTCAGTTTCCTTACTTCATCATGTCCCTTAATTTAGATGTAGCATTTTTCAGAAGAATTGGTTTTAATACAGTCAGTGGATTTACCTTTAAAAGCAATTGGTGTCTTAGGTGCTATGTATTAATATGTTGATCTGACTACCTGATTGATACATCTCATTTATATCCAGCTAAGCTGGTAACCACATACCTCCTTGAGGGCATACTCTGCTTCTTGTCTCAAAGAGAAGAGGAAAGAAAAAGGATTCTATAGTCCAGAGTAAACCAGTCACAAGACACAAGCCTTCTGATAACGTCTTGAATAAGACTTCAAAATATGAAAGCCAAGTAGTTGGTATAAATTTATTTCCACTTAGATGTGAAAACTCTGGGTTTGAGTACACTTTGTATTTTTAATTGTGGTAGCTGTTCGGCTGTTGACTGGAACTGGGCAATTTTGTGTTTTCTGTAGCTGAAGGTACGAAGAACAGAACAGCACAACCGCTATCTTCATTCAGTTCTGTACTGCATGTGGCTACGAAGCAGGACACAGTAATGTCTATGTCTCCAGCAAGTTGCCCAACACAGTTCTTTTGCAAAGTGCACATATTATTAGTTATTACTAATACAGTTTTAACATCAAAGAAATTCTCTTTGCCTCTCAATTTGAAACAAAACAACTTGATGTGAATTTTCAAATGCCTTTGAGGAATGCCAGGGAAAAGTTAAAAGATAGTATTTCCTTGTTAATTAACATTGGCTTACTGTACTGCTAAGATCTATCTCTGTGGGAGCCATTTGCTTTACATTTGTCTCTTCCAAAATTTATATTTTAAAAGGTTTTTTTCTCTCCTCGCTTCCACAGGCATGTGAATTACCCTCTTGTCCAGAAAATACAAAATTATGGACTACATCGCTTCCTCTGGTTCATGTGGGGAAGATGACCCAATGGAGATACGGATCATGGACCCCAGTATGTAATGTAATAGTGGTCACATCTTGCAGACCAGTCCTCTGTTCCATCACTCACTCTTTCATAAAGCTCTCACTAATGTATTTTTCAGACTGAAATCTACTTGGGAAAAATTTTAAAGGAATACTGATAATTTTTAAGAATCTGTTTCTTAAGGAGGAGATAGGCACTCCCACCAAATTCTGTGTGCTTCAAATCTAGCTAGGGAAAATAAGGAGGGGAAGAAAACAGGATTCTAGGAGCTGGGGTTAAAAATAGTTTTCATATGATTGAGAGTGTGCATGGAAGTGTTTTTTTAAATAATTGATCAGTTTCTAAGCATGGAGAGCATCTTTCATTCTAAAATATGATTTAAATCTTGTATGAATAGCAGTATTAAACAGTTTGGGTCTTTAAAGGTCTAATTTTACATAATTTGTAAAATAAGCATTATAAAAATGGTTTCTACACAAACTTTGTTTAATAGAAGAGTTTTTGATTTTGCTGATGTTGAAAACTAGTTTTACTTGACAGCATTGTGAAATTTTAAATTTTTGAGAAAAATGTGGGTGTGTCACTCCCTTGGAGTTCTTAACAAAGCATATAATGCAATTATATCTTCGCACAACTATTTTAACTAAAAAACAGTAAAGAGGTCATAGACAGAGGCTACTCAAACCTCACTAAATCCACCTTGAACTTCTCAGCTATAAAGTCATCACAAGGGGCTCAATGGAATATGCCAATATAAACTAGAAAAGCAAATGGATTGTGAATATTAGATTTGGTTGTATCAGTTGATGTAAATATTGCATTGGTGTGTAGTAACTAAAATAGTTTGGAAGTTACTCTCAAACATTTCTGTTGCTAATAAATAAAAAATTGCCTTTGCAACAGTATAATGATTCCATATTATAGTTGAAATCCTACCTGTTCAGATTCACTGAATTGCTTCACAAGAATTAAGGCCATGTAATTCAGTTCCAAGCCAACAGGAGTTTTTAAGGCCTAAACCACCAGCAATACTTCACTTTCCTTCCTGAACGTATGGCTCTATCAATGTGAGATGGAAATCTAGTTCTCAGTGTTTAATGTTAAAGTCAAGCTATCTTAGTATTTTAGATGCTTGCATGATCTCGCTTTGGTCTCCTAAAGTGCGATGAGCTTGGATTGTTCTCTGACAGTGCTCTGCATCCTGTGGGAAGGGTGATCGTGCTCGCTACGTGAGTTGTAGAGATGCTCATGGAGGAATAGCAGATGAATCTTTCTGTGCTCATTTACCACGACCAGCTGAAACTTCAAGCTGCTTTAGCCCATGTGGAGAGTGGCAAGTTGGAAATTGGTCCCCTGTGAGTATTAATTGTTTTTTTGGTTTTTTTAATGGGTCTTATTTAGGTTATTGGCCAAAGTCTCTGGTTAGAAATTGGGAGTTCATGTTCTTTGCAAGTGTGATTGAAATTACATCCCTTAAAAAAAGTATATGTTTCTTATTGACAAAAGTAAATACAAATGTTTTTGGTTATTAATTATCAATGTTCTGTCACAAATGTTGGATTAATTTTTGGTCAGTGCACAGTTACATGTGATAGTGGAATAGTAACAAGACAAGTTATCTGTGTCAACTATCATCAACAAATCAACGAGAATTACTGTGATCCTGAAGGCCGACCTTCCAGAGAACAAGAATGTAACATGCCACCGTGTCCACCAGTTTATAGTCACATTCTGAAAATACATGACCATCCAAGCCATTTTCCAGAAATAGGTTACCTTCCAATACACCATCCACAAGAGAATATAAACCAGTGGAACCATCCCTCTGTGGGAGGATATCAATGGAGAACTGGACCCTGGGGAGCAGTAAGAAATCTTTTTAAAAATATATTAATTTGTTTTCACATGTGTGTTAACATTTCTAGAAATGTTATTGCAGTACAGATTTGGTAAAAAATACTGTTATTATGAAGAAGAAGAATATATGAAATTCAAAATGTCATTTTTCTGTTAATTCAATTTTACAATACTTTACATAGTCACTTTTTATTTGCAAATTCCTATTTTGAAAGTTAATGTTAAATAATAATTTTAAGTTGTTTTAACCAAGATATTTTACATTTCCTGATTATGCAATGGTGATACGTATGTTTACATGTTTTGGTAGTGCTCTAGTACTTGTGCAGGTGGATTTCATCGTCGAGTCGTAGTATGTCAAGATGAGGAAGGAAGAAGTGCTAGTTATTGTGATGAGGCAATGAAACCTCCAGAGTCAAGACAGTGTGATTCTGGACCCTGCCCACGATGGAACTATGGGAACTGGGGCGAAGTAAGATAACTTCACTTTCAAAGAAAACATTATTTACCACATAAGCTTAGAAATAAAAACATAATTATTTGCCTGTGAATGGAACTGAACACCATTGTTTTACTTATTTAAAAGTAATGGGTTTCAACCTGTTTAGATAAACTTAGTTCTGGGTTTGACCAAATAAATATGAGTGGTGTAAATATACATTCAAAAGAAGTAATTATTGTGTGCGGTTAAGGATGTACAGCATATAATTGTGTTGCAGTAAAGTCTTGACTCTTAAGACATCTGAAATTATTTTCTGTTACAAAAAGATGAATTTTATGCAGAAAAACCTCAGTGTAATTGGTAGTCTAAGAAAAAAAAATGAGCATGAGAAGCTGTAAAGAACCTTTATTACATCAGATTTCATAGGTGCTGACTAGAATAACTGCAAATAGTAGTATCTACTGGGTTGTAGTTACGGTTTAGAAGTATGAAGATAGGATCATGCATCTGAAAGTTGTGCCTGGGTTAGAATGTTTTGATGAAACATTATACATTATTGGATCAAGAATGGTTTCTCCATGACGTATAATGTCATATCTTGACCATTCATTCTTGGTCAAACACTACAGGAAGAGTTAAAGCTGGTTAGTTCAATATTCATTCTAACCTAACCTCTTGTGATCCTGTCCTCTTTTCTTGTTCTTGATACACAAATAACCAAAGGTGGGAAAAGAAGAAAAATTGCTTAAGTGAATTTTTTACTTTCCCCCCCCTCATTTTGGCCAGGTCTTGCCATTTAGTTCTCAAGGCCAGTCTGTGTTGTGTTTTTTCTGTCTGTAGCTGCAGACTTGAGATCCAGATGATGCAGATGCTGCGGTTTTTGTCTAACTTGGAATCCTCTGAAATGCAGTAAAAAGCTATGAACTATTGGAACATGCTCACTTTTGATCAGATTACTTTAGTAGCTCATTCAAAATGAGAGTTAGTATTTTTATCTGTTACTGAAGAATTGCAGGAAAATTGAAACCAAGAAAACACCTATAAGTATTTTACACTTACTCTGTATAAATTAGACTATGAGTGAGTGTGCCTACTGTCTGAGTTTTCTCTTTTCTGGCAGAAAAAACTAGTTTCGGGACTAATTTCTATCTTTTCCCCCTATCAAAGAGAGAGATATATAGATATGCACATTTATTCTCACAAGTAGTTACTTATTGATCTATTCTCACAAATGTTTACTTCTAGTTGATAGAGTAGATTCTCTGTAACAAACTTTTTGTAGAAAATAACTTGATAAACTATAAAAACGTAGTTTGTTAAATGTTTTAGCGAGATAATTGGTTTTTTGTTGTATGAGATAGATTGCAAATCCTCATTTTTGAATTGAGTGTCCAGGGAATATTAAAATAGACATAGTAAATAATAACATGTACTGATTATTGCTCTACCTTTTTGGTATAATGGTATGTGGTGACTCTCTTAACAAAAATATTGCATATAAAATTCTGTATTTCAGTGTACTCAAACTTGTGGAGATGGAATAAAGACAAGACTGGTGATTTGTCAGCTTCCTACTGGCCAAATGTTGGGTGATCAAAACTGTGAAATTCTAGACAAGCCACCTAATATGGCACAATGTAACGTGCATTCTTGCCCTGGTGATGTCTCATGGCATCGGGGACCGTGGAAATCGGTACGATAGCATTCACTAATACTTTTTGCTTTCTTGTTCTTTCTGTCACTCTATTTCCCCTTGCCTTTTAAAAATTATATTATTTTATTTGCTAACAGTGAAATAATAATGCATGTGGAATATAGTCCATGTAGTTTTATTAAGCAATTGTTCCTGCAGTAATTTGAATTAAATGGGAAACAGCCATTTACTTCAGTGGGAACAGTATCATGCTCTGTAAAACTTCATAGGCAATATTTTGAAAATTACCAGAAATCATCATAGCTTACAGCAATACCTAATAGATCATTCTGTTTTGAAGGGTTCTTATTTGATCTGTGCTTAAATTTAAAAGTATGTGCTGTAATTTATACTGTAGTATTACCTACATATTTATATTTGTAAAAAAAAGCTTTTTAGTGCATAACTTTTTTCTAATAGTATATTTAAGTATAAAATAACTCACATGTATATTACACTCTGTCATCAAACGTTTTACTCCGTATTACATGTACATTTGTGTATAAAAGTTTATTTGTGGTTTTAACAGTGACTAATTAAAGCTGTCTATGTATAATTATGTATGTAACTATAATATGTTATTGTCTACCTGTCGCTGTCTATTAATGTGTAAAAATGCCTACAGTAATCTTTAAAATTGCCTCTAGCAGATTATTAACATACTGAAGTAATCATAGCAAGCTCTACAATATAGAGTACATTATCTTTCCCAAGTTGTGAATTTGATGACAATATTTATTATTGTGCTTAATTCTAAGAAGAATAATGGCAATCAAAGGAGTTTGGATCCATTTCTGGTTCCACTGATAACAGTTAAAAACCTGTCACTAACATCCC
>VZSC01009670.1:394546-414305 GCA_013398225.1 Steatornis caripensis
CATCCCTGGGAGATGGGCTAGGACAACAGTTCTAATTTTTTAAATTAATAAAATTGCATAATTTTGTTCTTTGAATTAACATGGAAACACTTTTAAAAATATTGTCCAATTTTAATCTTAAACAATTTATTAATGTTTATATAATCTATTCTAATTTATTCCCAAATACTTTAAAATGAAATTTTGAATTAATAATTTACCACAATTGTCTCTTTCTTCCACTGTGCAAAACAGATTTTTAGGTTTGTGTTTAACAGATACCAAAGTATCTTATTTAGCCATTAACCAAATAAATAGTGGTGACTTGCTAATGCTTAATTAATGTACTTCAGACGCTGAGAAGGCAAGCAGGGCATTCAGCGCACAGTTGCCTTTGTACTCAGTGTTTGTTTTCCTTTTAGACTGAAAGTTATTCACAGCCTGTTTGTTCCCTGAGTGATGCAGTTTGTCCTGCATTGATAGGTTATCTGTAAGCTATTGTAATGTATTGCCAATATTACACATGGCTTAGTTTTGCAAAGATTTTCGTGTTGGATTATATTTCAATTGACATAAAAATCCTTTTAATACTTCAAAACCTAAGTTTAGAATGGAACCGGTTATTAGAGATTGGATTTTAGATTCCACCAAAAATAGATTCAGGAAAAGTCAAATTAGCTAAGACTAATTCAGAATCCTGAGTCGAGAACTTGACCCACCGCGTAGAAGGATTATTCTAGTTTATCAGTTGTCAGTGTCTTTTATGCTTTCTTCCATATTGGGGCATTTTAACTTCTTCCACTAGCTATCACTATATATTTGAGGATAGAAGACTTCTAGCAAAATGCCTTGCAAGCACATTTCTTTCAGTTTTTGATTAATTTTACACAGTGTAATTAAAATAAAAAATACCTTGTAAATGCACAATAGGGCGGTTGCAAGGAAGGCTCCTTTTGTTATTTGAAGCCAGAATTCTGGTTGGTGCTTTCTGCAGTTTAGCAGCTATGGACGGTTACATTTTATAGTGCCTGTCTATGGCTACTGGAGCTGACCATTACCAAGCTTAAAGACGATGTACTCCTCTGTAGCCAGTTTCTGCAGTGGTCCAAAGGCATGTGAGGCAAGTAAATCTCAAATTCTAAAGGCTCATACCACTCTAGGTCTCTTTCTCGGCAATATTGTGCATATTCAGAAACAGAGCCTTTGAATCTTTGCAACTTTAATTCAGTCCAGAATTTTCATATCATGATATCCAAACCAGAAAGAGGCTCTGAAGTTTTACAGGAAGGATGGTTAGGAAACACATTTTTTTGCCTGTAACTTGAATTCATGTGATCTGGAGGCCATTGAGAGACTGACAATCTTTCTAGAATGCAGCTTACCCTCTTAGTTTTGTGCAAGTTTCTGAGGGAATTTTTGTTAGTAAAAACTGAATCATGCTCATCTTTTTTTTTCTTTTTTTTTTTTCTCCTTGCCTTTGTGTCAAAACCCGAGGGAGATGAAGTGGGGTTACACCCAGTCCGTGCATCTTAAGGGACTCTGCCTTGTTTTCAAAGCATATTTATGTCAGTTCTTAATATAAATGTGGTTGATAAATATTATACAAACATTTACAAATTCAAGTGTTTTGAAATTTGAAACATTTGATATCAAGATTACATTGCCTAATAGGCATGTATCTAAGCACACTACATCATTTTTGATATAACAAATTACAATACAGATGTATATATTTTGATATTTATTTATAATGTATTTATAAGTTAAATAATACTTGAGGTAAATATAACTGCTTATTTAAATGGAGTTGCACCACTAGTAAATTTGGCCCATATATCTTCAATATTTTTCTTTTAGACTACAGTTTCATTGGGGAAGGGATTGAGGCAATGATCCAAAACTTCATGAAAGAATGAATAAATTACAAGCTAAAAAGTATGGAAACCATATGTCACATCATGTAATGTCAAGAAAAATTTCATAGCCTTATGACAGCTGGCTAAGAGTACTTTGTTCTAGTATGGATTTTTATTGTATCCCTTCTTGCCCCAGTGCAGTATTGGTTTTTTGTGTTTAGTCTGTGCAGTAAGAGTTCTGGTTTATTGTATTAATTTTCATCAGAGTGGTTCAGGTTTTCTGACCCTCTTGATAAAGAAGCTGTATTTTACTTACAGCATGAAAAGAGAGAGTATTACAAATTCAAAAAGATACTGTAAAGTTTTAGAGCTGAACCTTAATGACTAGCTCTAACAATTTTGTGCTAGAAGAGTTGTAGAATAATCTGTCTTAATTGAGTTCAAGGATGCTGCTTTGTTATTCTCAATGCTAAACTTTTTTCCCTTGAACAGCATTTCCTATATCCACATGCTGTAGTATTAGCCAAACAATCATCTGTTATGTGAGAAAGTTATGTGGGAATATAATCAAATCATCTCTTAGCTGGATCAATGCTTCTGTTTAGATACAACAAATCTTCAGATACTTAGTGCGTGTATGTGTGTATATATATATATGTGTATATATATGTGTATATATATNCTGTAGTATTAGCCAAACAATCATCTGTTATGTGAGAAAGTTATGTGGGAATATAATCACATCATCTCTTAGCTGGATCAATGCTTCTGTTTAGATACAACAAATCTTCAGATACTTAGTGCGTGTATGTATGTGTATATATATATATGTGTATATATATGTGTGTATATATATGTATATATATATAAAAAATCTTGCAAAGCTTTCCTGAATAGTACCAATGTAAAGTAGAATACAAATAAAGATAATAAAATATTATTTTTAGCATATAGTACACAGTAATTTAAACTATCATTTTAGTTATGAATCTGCTGACTCTAACATTTCTCACACTAGTAGTTTTCAGGACTAAGGAAGTGATAAGTGCGTCCCAGTGGTATCTGACACTTAGCTTCATCTGGTCTGCTGAAAAGCTTAACTTAACAGTAGGTTAGCTGCTGCCACCCAGGTGAAATGCAGTACTTGGCTCGGAAATAATTTGACACAGGTAGCAAGTTAGGAGATCTCCAGTGCCAAAGCTCTGACCTGCTACCTGGGCAAAACATGTAAGAGAGTCATGGAACAGGCCAGGCTGCAAGGGAGCTTGAAAGATCTTCTGGTCCAATGTCTCGTGGGAAAGGGAGCCTAGGTGCGATTATCTAGCACCCTGTCTAATTGCATCTTCAAAACCACCAGCGTGGGGGCTCCACCACTTCCCTGGGGCTGTTGTTCCAGTGAATGACGGGTCTCACTGTAAAAAATGTCTTACATAAAGATGAATATAAATATGCTGACATTATTGAAAAAAAATTCCATTTNACAATGTCTCGTGGGAAAGGGAGCCTAGATGCGATTATCTAGCACCCTGTCTAATCGCATCTTCAAAACCACCAGCATGGGGGCTCCACCACTTCCCCGGGGCTGTTGTTCCAGTGAATGACGGGTCTCACTGTAAAAAATGTCTTACATAAAGATGAATATAAATATGCTGACATTATTGAAAAAAAATTCCATTTAAACTCTTTATGTTCCTCAACATTTACTACATTATATAATCTTCAAGAAGCTTAGGAGATGTGGTCCAATAATCAGGTTATTCTCAACCCAGAAAGCTCTAGAACAGGCAAAGAGGACCTCATTGTTGCTGCTGAACTTCTGAGCTTGTGTCAAGTTAAAACACACTACAGTGGTAGCAAAAGAGTGATAGTGGCACCAGCAGTCTGGGAAGATCCGTTTCACTGAAACTCCCAAGAGCAAGAAACAGATGGGTGATTCCCACTACCCACACCCATTTTTAGGTGCTGCAAAGTAATAAATTCACTTTTTAAAGCTAATGAAAAGCCAGATCTAAATAGTCAGCCAAGAAAGCCCAAACCAACTCTAGTTGGCTGTTTATAACTTTGGAAAGATGGTTTTCTATCAGCAGCAAAAGTCAGATTCAAATACTGAAACCTTGAAGTTACAGCTATCTTCTTTCATTATTGCTATCTTTTTCTTGGTCTCAGTTTCTTTGAAGATTTTGGTATTTATCCTTGGTTAAATGGTCATGTCTTCCTTTCTAGTCTCTTTCTATGCCTCCTATGTTGTTGCTGCACAACAGAAAACAAGTGGAATTTTCTCCAAATTCCTTATTATATGTGCTTTCACTGTGCTGTTTACCTTTCCTTTTGTAAAGGAATGTGAGGAGGAATTAACACTGGAGGAGTAAATAGGCTATTTGTATATGGGAAGACAATACCTTTCAGCTTCACATAGTGAGAAGAGTTTGCATTTTTGGATGACAAGAATTTTGATATATTTAGGAGTTTGATTTTTTTCTTTTTCTTTTTTTTTGGTCTCTTATAGTTTTTCAGGGCTTACCAAAACCCTTAGAGAGCCAGGTAGCCAAACTGCAAGGTTCCTGCTTAGACAGTTGGTGGGAGCAGTTGATAATACCTTGGAAGCTTTGTATTTCATTAGGACTTTCATTCTTGCATGGGTGTGGATAGCAACCTAAATTTTATCAGAGACATTTTAAACAGGTATGTCATAACTTGAAATACGTGCTTCTCGTCCTTTGTTGTCCTTTAGAAGGAATACATAGCTGGATTACTGAATCCAGATTGTAACTGAGTGTTAACTAAAGGCCATAGCGGTGGTCTATTATCAGTAAATCTTCACTAGGCGTTTGAAACTAGATAGCTTACTGTGTGCGTGTCTTATCTGAGCAATGCAGCACAGGAAGCTGCTGTGACTTGAAGGTAACAAGTATTGCCACAAAAGCAAACAGTTACGCCATTGCTTGGTACCATCCTTAGGTTTACCTCAAACCATCAGTCTTTTTGAGGTGTTCTGGTTTCCTCATCTGAACAATTTCACATACAGTCATTGTACAGCTTTCTTGCTAAGCAGTACCAGTTACAGTTCTGAGCACAGCAAAGTTAAGGTCCATCTTGAGGTTTTTTCTGTTAAATTTTCATGAAAACATCTACATTTGGAATTTTATTTGAGTACTAATGGAAGAGAATTTATACTCTTTAGTGTGAGTTAATAGTAGTGCAGTCATTAGCACTTTGTTTTCTTACATTTGTTTTCTTAGCATGTTGAGCTTCATGCTCATTTACTTCACGTTTATATTGTAAGTTGAGATATCGTATATCCAGGTCTTTTCAAAGTTAAGACTTATGAAGAGTTTGTCCTAAAATTTCACCATATACCAGTTGTGAAGTCAGATAATAACTGTAGAATTCTTTTCTTAATTACTTTAAAGTTTTTAAATATNCGCTCATTTACTTCACGTTTGTATTATAAGTTGAGATATCATATGTCCAGGTCTCTTCAAAGTTAAGACTTATGAAGAGTTTGTCCTAAAATTTCACCATATACCAGTTGTGAAGTCAGATAATAACTGTAGAATTCTTTTCTTAATTACTTTAAAGTTTTTAAATATACTTTTTGTAATTAAAGGGACCTAAGATTAAAAGTGGACAAACAACTTTCCCAAGAATAACACTTTCGCAGAGTGCTTTTATGCTGTTCTAAGACTATTAAAAGAACAAAACACTGACAAAAAACTAGTCATATCAATTGTGCTTTGTTGCTAGTCAACAAATTGAGTATCACAGACAAGTGTTTCACTAACTGTTCAAATTAAAAAAGTCCTACAAAACTACAGTTTAAGAATGTTAGTTTTTTCTGAGTTCTTTGGGAACAGTCTAAATCTGATTGTGCTGAGGTCTCTTTATGGACAGTTATACTGGCAAGATTTGACCCTTACAGAAGATAATTATGTCTTTTCTGGAATGTTGATAAATTAAGATTTTTTTGTTGTTGTTTCCTCACTCTTAGAATTTTATGTATTATCATAAGTGTTACTTGTGATTTCAGAGAAAATAGGCATAAAAAGAGCATATCAGCTCATCTTCTAAGTTACCTTCAAGTGTCAAAAATATCTTACTACTATTACTTACGGGCCTTCAGGTACATAATGTAATATTCTTTAAAGTGGCTGTTTTTCTAGTTCTTAAGTTCTCTTTTTAGTTGCTCCAAAATAATTTCAGTGTAGTTTTGTCTTTGCACTAGTGGAAGAAATCTATTATTACTTCTAATGAATATGAATTTATTTTTTTATGAATTGGCATCCCAGTCCCCTTCCAGTGTTGTTACTGCCAGGCATCCCATTGGCTTCTGCAGGAGCAGAAGCATCCCAAACTTGCATAAGTACAATATTTATTTGTTTTCATTTTAATGCAAAAAAATCTTGCTATGTATGATAAGTGCCTTCATTCACTTTTTCTAATGTGTAAAAAGTATTTATATCTTTAAAGGTAATCTTTTATATTAAAAGGGAATTCAGGATCCGTGACCTTGGTTTTCAAAACCAGCTTCAGTCTTTTACCTCTACTTCTGCTGCTGCCTAATGTTGAACTTCAGAGTACCTCATTACCAATACAGCACACTTATTTAATATCCCACTGGCTGAAATCTTAATGTTAGAGTATACTATTCATTGTTTAAAACTTTGGAAATGGGGGGTGCCTTTTCAGAGATAACTGATAACATATGTCACTACCCAAACAATGTCGTAAAACAAGATAGTGGATTTCGTTTAGGGTAATTCTGATAAGAATGAAAGAAAATACTTGTTTCCAAAATTCAAAAACAAATATTTCTGTACTGTTCATCAAGTTTAGAGGAAATTTCTCCATTTTTGGTGCTATGTTGCCTGTATAGCTTGAAATAATAAATAAGTTATAATGTATGTGTGATATTTTAATTTAATGACTGTGATTTGTGTCTGTGAAATACAGTTGCATTTTAACCCTTCTTTTTAATGCATGTTGTGTGGCTTTGTGTTTATATTTAATGTGTCCTTCATTAAGGAATGCTAACGTTGAAAGCCCTTTAAAAAAAGGGGCAGGAGAAGGAGGGAGGGGAATTGGTACTAACTTTTGCTGAAACTGTTTTTTTTTTCATTTGAATAATCTTTGTGTTGCAATGAGCTTTATATGATATTTTAGTGACATTGTTTTCATGGGGGAAGCTCTTATACTTGAACAGGAAAAAAAAACCCAAAACATTGTTACTGATAAAAGCAGCTGGACTGGAATAGGTAGTTGGCACATGATCTTAGCTTAAAGATACTAGCTGTTGAACCTTTTGCTGGCGCTATAGTTTTATGGCCCAGTCCTGTTCCCTCTCAGTCAGTGACAAAAGACAAAGAAAACTGAGGATCATAACGTAATGCTCAACTCTTAATCTCAAAGACATAACATAATTTTTTACATTCCTAAAACATTTTTGCATGAGGAGATTTGCAGAACTTTCAGACCCTCCATTTTGAAAGAGGACAAGTAAGAGGGGAATATAGTCAAGGTAAAAAAAAAAAAAAACAACAAAAAACAAAACACAACCAACCAACCAAAAAACCCAAACAAACAAAAAAATCATGGAAGAAGAGAAAAGGCAGGTAGTCCTTAATACCATTCCTAAATACATATAGCCATTTAATGAAAATGAAAGGAATGTGAAGCTACTGATGTATTTATTCCTTTTTTTGCAGAGTTAGAACTTTCAGAAAAGCTGAAGAGTTCTAGATGGTTAGATCTGTGTGAAAATCATTCTGAGCTGACTGTATATATGTGGCAGTTTTGAAAATCCCAGTCACAAGTCATAAATACTGGCTCAAAGTGGTTTTGAGGCCCAAATTTAAAAGTTATTAAACATACATTAAAGTATTAGCATTTCCTAACATTTTTGAAGATAAATACACAGATGTTTTGGTTACCTGCATGGGTTAGGAAATGAACAAAATGTTCCTTAGTTCTCTGTTACAGGAGTTCATAGTCCTTTCATTGAAGACTGGTAGTTGTGGGAGACTGGTGACTCCATTAAGACAGACTGCTGTATTGATCAGTGTATGTTCTAGCATGCATCTGTCTATGGCCCTTTCACTTCAGTGGCGGCAGGATCGGTCACTTAGATTTCCTGCTGAATCAGTCCTTCAGAAGCTTGCGTGCATGCTCGCATTTGTGCACATGACTGTAGTGTTGAAAAGATTGTTCTGTAAGTAAACTAAAAATATGCAGATGGGTGGCTTAGGTCAAAAACAAACTGGAATTTGACATGTCAAGGTAGGTAAACTGTTGTATTTCTTATTATCTAAAATATACTCATAAACATATTTTTGTGCCAAATTAATATTTAAAATAATTTGTGGTATTTTTCTTAATTCTTTAGCTGATAGGTAAGTGCCATAGACAGTTATATTTCTGTATGCTTCTAAAGTTTGAAAAATTTCTGACAATACTGTTCCAGTATAGATTGCTTTATTTCCAGTTTTCTTTAATGTTCAAGTACAAAACCTTAGTTTTTAATCAAATCAAAAAAAGTGAAGTGATACTTTCCATGGAGCAAATAGACACACAGAACTTACATGTATTTGTTACGGCTTTAATTTCTGAGCTACTGTTTTGTTGCTGCTAACATGATTAAAAATGATAAATCGGAGATTGCAGTTGCTGGAATCTGGTGTTTCTTCTGTTCATGTTTAGGTTTTTGCAAACTCAGCTAAAACTAATTGGTCTATGACTGTGAGACTGTGACCTCTAGTTACTTTTGTAATTTGTAAATTGAAAGGATCCTATCTCTTCAGATAAGAAAGAGGAATCCATAAAATGAAGTTTTAAATTGTGAAAAGTATATAAACAAATGGTTTTTTTTCTGTGCAGCTGCTTTGATTGTGCAAATGTAGCTTCCACACCAGAGATCCTCCATCATGTTAGAAATATGGTCCAACCTTTATTGTGAAGACCTATGAATAAAATATAACTCTCAAGGGACGAACATTACTTTTCAGTAAGAATGCAGCCTATGTTATTCCCATGCATTTGTTTAGTTTTCCCGAGCTTCACAAGAGGCAGGAGGCTGTCCTCCCTGTGATGGAGTCTATTAAACTGTGTCTGGTTGGTGGAAGCCAAAAATGAATTCACTTTGGGTTGCTGTTTTGTTCTTTGTGGAGGTTTGTGAACACAACTGCTGGATGGACACAGATACATTTGTTGTTCTCTGTTTGGGAAATGTGTCTGGAAATCCATTTATTGGAAACGGAGGAAAAACCCCTGCATTTCTCTTACTCACACTGGATTTCCGTGAGGTCTTGCATCTCCCATTTCTGCCACCTTTCTTGATGCTTGCGCTTTGCTCAGTGTTTGTCTCCAGTGCTGCTGCCTTCATGTAATTGCTTAAAGGTGTTACTAGTGTTACAGACTGTGGAATAAAGAAAGATGAGACTTGCTGAATCCGGCCAAGTCAGCAATTTGACATCTGCAATGGTGTAATGGTAAAAGTGCCTTTACCCAATTCTTTCTAGGAAGTATCGAAGGCAAAGAACAGGATTGCTGTTCAGTCTTATAAATTTGACACAAGTTTAGACTTGTAGATTAAGATTTTTCAGAAAGACCTAGTGAGGGTCTAGCTCTGTCCCCGATTGCAGCTGATTTCAGAAGGAGAGGTAAGGCAGAATTGTCTGCTGTGTGGGGTTTTTTTTAATTTACCACTGTTCCTGTATTTTTAATTGTGATTTGCCTCAGCCGTCTGTCTGTTGTATATGTCATTCAACTGAAAGATGGTAAAAGTTAGGTAGTACCAGATATGTTGTTGCAGGAATTCTGGGTGAGCAATGTAGTTTATCTGTTCCCTCCCTCCCAGCAATTAATAAACTGATCATGCTTCTCATTGTTTTAATATATGTTGTCATTAATTACAGCGATAATGTTGCTTGAATGAGGGCTGGTGGTGAAGTTCTTATCAGAGGTACATGCAGACTCTTCAGTGACACTTAAGACCTGCACATGAGGTAGCAGACCCTGCCAAGGGGCTGCTGAAAGGAGGCAGAAATACCATTGTTTTTCTGATTCTCAGGTGGTAACCAGATGCAGCGGATCCAAATCAAGAGCAAGTAAGGCAGGAAGAGTAACTATACAATTCAATTTTTACTGTAATTGAGAGGTGAAATGAAACCTGTAAAGGAAGTGTTAAATGAGATACCAAATGTGATATGTCATTAGTGTTGAAGTGGAATGTGTTAATCATCAACTCATGAAATTGTGATTATTTTTGAATTTTCAAAAATATCAAGCGGACATTAACAGAAACACAAAATATCTTCAGTTAGCACAAGGCCTGTTTTTTGCATCTCGCTGATGCTGTCATGTCGCAGCATTAGCATGCCTGCCGCTGGTAGTGGTTGTCTGTTAGGTTACTGTCGTGTCTTTCAGGGAAGCTGAAATCTGAAATAAAGTATTATCTGGGTGACAGGTCATGACAACTGAGTCTGATTTTGGACTTCAACTCAACTATTCATGCTTGAGTCCAATAAAGTAGGATATTAATTTTCTGCAAAGAATTCCCCTCTTTTTCTAGCCGTTCTTGTTTATTTTTGCCACTGTTCTGTTCATCTTGTTTTATTTTCCTCCTCCTCTTCCACTGTGCCGCACAACATTCCATCCACACCTACACTAATATCTCCATAATCCATGTGAAATGGCTTTGTCACAACATGGAATTCAACATAGTTGTTCTGTAATGCCTTGGATTATACTCTTACGGAAAATGGGAAGATGGGAGTTTCCTCCCTGCATGCCATGTTGACTTACTCTCGTCCAAAATTTCGTTCCTTGTTGTGAAACTTAAATTTGAATATTGCTTGAGCCTAGATTTTCCTTTCTGAATTGTGATCAGTAGTTTTTAGGCTTAATAGTGAACTCTTATGAAAGGCTTTTATTTTATTTATCAGTTCTCAGTCCCACTAAGCTTGAGATTTTTACCTGGCATCAGGAATTTTCACTCTTTATAGCAGCAGAGTGCTCGAATCACCTCCAAACAAGTCAGACAACGCTTTTGAAACAAAAAGTATACAACTTTGTCTAGAAACAAAATCTTGTCTCTGTAAGTTGCAGATTAATTTCTTTCTTAAAATGAAGAGTAATAAGACTTTTTTAATTTTTTAGAAAAAACAGAAAATGCTGGAAGATTAGTTATATAATNCTGTAAGTTGCAAATTAATTTCTTTCTTAAAATGAAGAGTAATAAGACTTTTTTAATTTTTTAGAAAAAACAGAAAATGCTGGAAGATTAGTTATATAATATGTAAAGTATGGTCAGTCATCTACAGAAAAAAGTTTCTGAAAGTTTATTTTTATTTAATGAATACACCTGAAGTAGCCCCTGTGAAATATGGTTCTTTGGGCACTGAATTATTATCCATGCATGCCCTTGAAAAGAACTTGCATGTAACTGAATATCCACCTAGGCTTAAAATGTAGGTAGTGTAAAAGCTAAATTTTACAGTTGCTACAATAATGTTGCAGCTGTTTTGGCAGTTCTGTTGTTCTTGTGTTATTGTAATAGCTAAAACCTTGTTTGAAGATCTAATTGTGCTGTGTGCTATGTAGGCAAAAACAGAGAGAAGGCTGCTGACTGGAAAAGCTTAAAGTCTCATTATGAGATGTACGTAGACAGGTTGGGAATGCATGGTAGCGTGAAGCCTGGCTGAGTGTCGCGGTAGGTGGGGAGCTGAGCATGGTAGCAGCCTGTTTTTCAAATGCGCTGTAGTTCGCATCGAAAAGGTTGTCGGGCTTTAGGCAGTGATGGGCAGAATAGTGATGTTCTTCATGCAGGAGAAAGATGTGACAGGGCTTTCAAAGGAGGACTTAGTCATCTGTTTGAGTTGTGCTAAGCTTGAGGTAATGGATAGTGCTCCGAGATGTCAGAGAGAGAGGCCAAATTAAAAGACCTATTCACGAAACTAACTAGAACGAATAAATGAAATTCTGTGGATGATCATTAAGTGGAGTTTCTAGAGTTCTGGTTTTGATTTTTTTCCAACAGCTGCAAAGAGTATGGTTGTTCATCTGCCATCCAGGCAGATTGCTGTTTTACTGAGAGGTCTTCCTCATTAAGTCTACTGCCAGTTGCACAGGACAAAAACTCAGACGATGGGGTTGGCAACTTTAAATATTATCTAAAATTCCACTGCAGCATCAGCAGTAGAGCTTGACTTCTGCAGACATGAAATCATCCCTTCGAGATTTGTCCTGATGGTTCTGACTTTAATATAATGGAAGGGTTTGTTTGGATTGTGTTTGTTTTAATCGGGATGTCTTTATTTTTAAGAGGAATACATTAACGCTTTCCTAGTAGATGCCATATGTATCTTATAGCATTTTTACCTTCCTATGATCCACATCAATCCTAAAATCTGTCTTTAATCCTCTTTTTTTCTTCATTCTTACTTTTTCTATGTATGTGTGTGTATGTAGTTTCTCATTTCTGTCTGTCTGTTAAGTAGATGTGCTTCAGCATGCTTGGAAAATAATTATTCAGGAATTTTCTATCACCCTTCACATGAAAATTGAAACAAAATTATTATCTTAAAAAGAATCCAGCAAAAGCTGCCTTTTTATGGAGCGTGCTCAGTCCTGTCAGAAAAAGCATTGGCTATGAACAGTGGACAGGTTAGATGACCTCAAAAGAGTTGCTGCTGTCTCTCGCTGTTCTCAGCTGCCGCATGCAGACTAGCTGTTAGGTTGTACTGCAGTGTGCTTCAGAGCCTCCTACACCCACACCAGGATCGGTTTGGAGAACCCTGGTGTTCACATCTGCGGTATGTACCTGGCAACCCTAGAAACCAACATACGGATGGTGGAAACCTGGGGTGTGCCTGCTTCTTGTCATGTTATGCAGCCAGACCAAAAAATGTGGAAGTGCTTCTTGGGCTGACCTTAGAGAAAATTATTACTGCCTCCTTCTGGTTTTGAGAGAAGTTAAGAGATTCCAATATTTGATTATGATACTAGCTGTACATTATGATACTTGGAGCAAATTGTTCTCTGGTTTTCATGCAAAGAGGGCAGCAGGTAATGGCAGTTACTTTGCGTGAGGGCCATCCTTCCCGAACTTCTGTGTTGAAGCAAACGGCTTCTGAAAGGCAAGTTTCTAAATTTCCCTCATGAAAAATAGAGGTAACTGGCCTCTAACCTTACTTTTCTTTATAAAAATCTGTCATGTATTTACTCCAAATGTACCAATTTTTTATTAATTACAAGTAATTGAGGTGAAATTGTTGTGGAGGAAAAATTATCTTCAAATTGAAGATTTTGAAGTAATGCTGTAAATAGATTTAACTCAGAACAGTACTTGTATGTGAAAGCTATCTGAATACAGAAGAGGCGTTCTCAAAAGTAATTTTGATGCAAACTGATTTATGTATAAAAACAGTATCAAATTATACTTTCTGGATGAAGAAGAGCTCAATGTTGAGTAGAAAAACATGATTGTTATCTGTCGAATCCAGCTATAAATAACTCGGGTGTTGAGTATTGCAATTGAAATACTGGTGTATTTTTGGAGGATCCAGTCACAGAGGAAGGGGAATGGCTGCCTTCATGTGTTACGATAGAGGGGCTCTGAGACTCTCGAGCCTACCTACGTGTCTACTTATAGAAATATCTGTACAAGTCACAGCAGTATTGTTGCTTATATTGGATGGAGAAGGATCTGGGGATAAAAGTTCCTTTCAGAGGCTGTAATAAATTTTCTCAGTAACTTAGATGAGGGAAGGTGGTTGAGGAATTGTGGGCCATCCAGGCTCAGCAAGGAATCAGGAAGGACTTCAGGCAGCTCTGACAAGTTCATGGAGGATTCAGTCTCGGACAGCTAATCCAAATTTGTATTTTTCTAGGTGGTAGTAATTGCAACAGCTAAAAATTGTGGCTTTTTTTGTGGCATAGAAATAGCAACCTGCACTGTGAAGTCTCACTGTAGAGCTTGAACAGAAGAATATCCGTGTTCTTGACCTTTCTCTGCCTAAAGCCTGGGAAAGAACAACAGTTAAACGTCATGATTACCTGTTTGGCTTGGAGAGTGTGATTGATTGAAGAACCCATTACTGAGTTGTCTATACCTGGTTTGGTTTTCAGATGTACTACAGTACCTCATGGTATGCTTTACAAATGGTTTTGACAAGTCCAGCAGTAGGAATTTACCTAGTGTCACTGACCTTGGGAGACCATCTGTCAGCATCGTGGGTGCCAAAGCTGTGCTGTGGACTGAACTCTGCAAAGTGTTTTCAAGATGATGCTAGAGTTGCACCTTACTGAAGCACGGGGAGTACTAGTTTCTCACCTTTCACGTTTTGATACACAAGAGTCAAACATATTCAAGTGGTGCTATATTTCCTCATGCATAGGCAACAGACGGGCAGGAATTTTCAGTAACTGTGGAGGCTGTTTGGAGTATTCTACAAGTAGACCACTCAGCAGTAACTCATCAGCTTGAGAGAAGGGGACCTACTGGAACTCACTGGGCTCAGCTGGCTGTGCATTTGGTCATTAGAAATACAGCCTTGCTTGATTTTTTTTAAAAAAGGTTACTGAGCTTAGAGATCCAGTCAAATTGTGTGGTAGGAACGTTATCTAGGTAGTGTTTGGATCAGAGGGTAGCATTGTAGGCCTAGAGAGCATACGGTTCACACGTACAGGAGAAAAGTGCATTTATTATTAATTTATATCAAAGATCCCGTGATGTTTGCAGTGTGATTGTAAATATTACTACAGAAAGTAGTTTTCACTCTAGATCTTATCTTCCAAATGTCATCTAGAACTCTGCAAAGTGGGAAGGCCACAAAGAACTTGAACAAAGAAGAACGATACTGAGTATGTTCTTGTTGGGTATGTGCTTTTTGTTGTGACGTATTATAACTCTAGTGCTTCAGTTGATACACAGCATCCAGTCTTGGATACCTCCCTGTAAAAAACTATACAGACAGTTGGAGAGTTCAGAGGACAGCCATATGAATGGTAAGAGACTTGGACAAAGTGACGAATGAGGAAAGGCTGGGATAGCTGTGTTTTTCAAGACCAAGTCCATAGAAGAATGGACTGAATGAGGTATTCTTTCAACACAATCAGTGATTTTAAAGAGGTGAGTGTGTATGAGTCTTCTAAGGGTAGAATGAGAAGTAACCATCTTACTTAAGCGAGAGAGACTGTCATTAAATCCTAAGATACTTTTTCTAACTATAAAGATGGCTATATAGTGGAAAAATGCATGCAAGGGAGGCTGTAGCATCCCTGTCACTGAAGACAAGACTGACAAGCTGCTGTCAGGAATGGTCCAGCTATAGCTGATCCGAACTGAGCAGCATGATGGATTGAATGAATTCTTTGAGTCCTTCTTAGCCTAGCCTTCCTTCCTTCTATTGCTATAGGTGCAAAAGCACATTTAGAAATGTGGCGAAGCAGACTTACAGACTGCAGCTGCAAAGAGGGCTTAATCAAATCAAGACACTTTCTGAATATCAGAGGAATGTGTTTATAACACTGAACTTCTGGAGTGAAGCTATACTCAATGCAGTGACTTAAATATCTTCAGTGTAACTCCTGTAGTTAACATAGGTGTAACTTAGATTTAACAGTAAATCATAGATGTACCTCTTGGAGTTCAATCCAGTCTTTCTCAAGAGTCATGGAGTGTTTTGTCTTTTGTAACCATGGTCTTTTCTGAGTGCTTGAGCTAATGGCACAAGTGTTTGTACTGCTTTAGTGAAGAATTACTGACTCTGCATCAAAGAGTTCAGTAGGATATAGTTACAGAGTCTGTGTTGTTTCTTGACAGTAGTCTGCGTACTTATAGAAAAGAATGACTTTTTGAATACTTGTAGCTGAAAATGCCTATTTCACGCTCAAGCATTGCAAGGTCTCCTGGGGAGATGCAGCTCACAGGGAGGAGGCAGGCACAAGAAGAGGTAGTTCTAATATGGCAAATCAAGAGTTGAAGTAACTCTCAAGTAAGTAATGCTCAAAGAACTAAGTAATGATCAAAGTAATGTTTTACTCGTGTCTCTCTTGTGCAGCAGTAGTCTTAGTATACTTGTAGCATAGTTTTAAAAAAGCCCAAACAGACTTTTGGGCCAACCAGAGATCATCAAAATGCAGTATAATTTATTGTGCTTAACCCTGTAGGCTTGTACTTATTCTGATCTGTTATATAAATTTGTCATTTTTTTAAACTCATCTCCCTGTCCAGTCACAGAAGTGCTTGACAAAAAAAAAGGGGGGGGGGGAAGAAAATACCTTTCAACATTTGTAATACATTTTATCCTTTTTCAGTGCTACAGTTTTGGTGTAACCCCGCAGGCAGTTAAGCGCCACGCAGCCACGGTCTCACTCTCCCCAGGTGGGGTGGGGGAGAGAATTGGAAGGATAAAAATGAAAAAACTAATGAGTTGAGATAAAGTCATTTTAATAGGTAAAGCGAAAGCTCTGCCAACAAGGAAAGCAAAATAAGGACTTAATTCATTCTCTCCCATGGGCAGGCAGGTGTTCAGCCATCTCCAGGAAAGCAGGGCTCCATCACGCATAACGGTTGCTCGGGAAGACAAACGCCTTCCCAAACGCCAGACATCTCCCTTTCTCCTCCTTCCCCCAGCTTTTATTGCTGAACACAGTGTCATCTGGTCTGGGTTATCCTTTTGGTCAGTTGGGGTCAGCTGTCCCTGCTGTGTCCCTTCGTAACCGTGAGAAGCAGAAAAGGCCTTGATGATAAATATCCACGTTATCAACGCTATATTAGTCACAAATCCAAAACTTGCACCATGCCAGCTACTATGAAGAAAACTAACTCTATCTCAGGCAAAACCAGTATAGTTAGAGTACTACTTCTAGTCACAGTCATTTATATTTTAAGTCCCTTTATAGCCAATATGAACACAAAGAGAAACTGCTATATGCTTTGCATTTACTGGTCTGTTTTTCAGTATCCAGAAGCCCGCTGAGCTACCAGCTAAGCTACACAAAATGGTCTCTTGAAAGAAAAAGTTAGGAAAATTTAGAACATAATCCACCAAGTAATCCAAGGTCTTCAGCTTTTAAATTAAACAATAACAATAGCAAAAGAATCAAAAAGCTTTTAGTGAAACTCTGCATGTTAGCTGCAGAAAGAGCCTTAATTTGGTAGGAACTGATGATGGCATGCCTGTCTGAGAGTCTGCCTGTGCCACAGAAAGCACCAGGAGTTCTGGCAGGCTGATCCTCTCAGAACTTTGTGACTATGAAAAAAACCCAAACAGATGAATCCTAGTTACCAGCGTTATGGAATGACTTTGAACAATAGTAATTGAGTCCAGCTTTTTACTGTAGTTTTATGTTTTTAGAAGAACCTGACATATGGGAAATATTACGTTAGCCAATGTTGAGACAAGTGCTAGAATTTCTGTGTAAAATGGTTACAGCATGGCTTTTTCAACTTGTGTTTTTTAATGTTCACATTTCTTTTGAGATTTACAGTTCTTATGGATTTTTTTTTTCCTACACGCGCAAGCTGCAGATATTGTACTCTCCATAAGCCTCCAATTGTGTGGAATGTCATACAAGTGAAGCCATATTATAGACATGTTGAGCCATAAGGACTACGTTGTTCTTGACCGTGTTCAAGTTTGAATGGAAGGAGGCCAAGCAGCAAGAGTTAAGTGCAGTTGTACTTTCCCCAGTCAGGAGAGTTAAACCGTGGGAAGATCACTACCAGAGCATCTCACAGAACAGGGTGGGCACCGAGCAGTGAGATGACCATATTCCACAGATACCATGTAATAACACCTTAGGAGCTCTAAGAAGGCAGACAGGCTTATGAAGGGCAAAATTCAGACTTGTAAGAAACGCACGGTAGGCTAGATGCACCGAAAGGGCACGAGTGGCTTCCAGAGCACAGAACAAGGCCTTGCTCCTGTACGAGTGAGAATTTGATGCTTCTTCCTGATGATACAAAGCTGAAAGGAAGCAAGTCGGGCATTTGTCTTAGGTCAGGGTGTGCAATATGCAGCTCTTTAAGAAAAACGCTGATGGTAGGGGTGGAGTTCTGGGCAAGACGCCTCCCCGTAAGCTGTATTTACATGCCTTTAGCCATTTGAGACTCCCCCTTGGGGATCTTCCATGGAACCTATATTTTTCAGTCAAAGAACTGAGCAGGAGCTATGCTTTGCCCTTACAGAAATGTTAAAAGAAACACTCCCACTTTATGTTGATTTCAGCTTTTGATTCAGCATTTGAGAGGCCTGGTTTCCTTTCCTTGGTATTAATTCTCTGTGCTGGAGGACAGGAAATCCTTATCTGCTGTTCAGGAGTCTCCAATGAGAAGCTGTATTGGACAGGGGTGGTCTTCATTTCTGTTGCTGAACGAAGGTCACTGGCCAGTAAAGAACACAGCCGAGCCTGCCCGCATCTGGTGCCAAGGCATTCTGGGAGGAAGCGGTCCCTTTAAGAACTCTTTTTATGTATTATCTAAGGAATGAAATCAGAATATGTCCAATTTCAGGAGAATACTGTACCTACAGAGTAATATACCCTCACAAATTTTTCCATTGGTCATCTTGGATCATCTACATCCAGGGTGAATGCGTTAGCTTTTTCGTGTGTCTGAAGAAAAAAAATAGGAGCGTTTCTCTTTCTTTGGTTGCACTAAATACCATCTATCACTGTTTTGTAATGTGCCTCATTCACCTGCTTTGCGTGCAGTGTACGCTTAAAGCAATTGCTTGCTTTCTTTAACTTGTTAGTGGAAACAGAGGAAATGCCGTCTTGGTATTTCTGGAAAACTTACACTTTGTGTGGAGTAGTATTTGAAATAACTGTTCACAAAGCCTCTGTTATTCTTTTCCTTTCTGAACTCCCTCTTCAGCTTCCCATCTAGTATTATTGAAAACAAATTCCTGCATGATTTAAAAATTCAGTAGAACATCTTATAAAAGAGAATGCAAATGCTCTCTGTAACTGCTAAAAACGTGTTGCTATTACAACAGGCTGACTTAACGTGCAAATCTTCAAATTCTGTCTTTAGAAGAAAGAATAGCACAACTATAAAGATTAAACGAGGCTATTCAAATATAAGAGATGTAACTCCGTTAAGTTTGGACCAATAAAGAGGAGGTTGGGGGGAAGCCAAATCCAACAACAAAGAAACCCCAGCCCCAATTCCAACTTGCATAGAAGTAAACATGTAATGTTGCCTCTAGTGGGTAGAGCTGATATCAGAAGATCTTTAGATGACTGATATGCAGGGTAAAAGCCTTCTTTGCATATTCTATTGCTATTAGCAGCCATTAGCCCTGTGCAATAAATCTCTTTTTTGTTGAGTAAAAGATATCTGTACAGGCTGTGTAAACAAATGTGTATATATACCGAAAAGTGTTCTCTTAATATTGAGGGCGATGAGAAATTAGACAGTGGGATTATTCTATGCTGTAGTAGCCTCACCTCCTGAAGCGGACACTTCTTTGGACAACTTGTGTGGTCGCAGCTCAGTCGGGAATGCCGTCCCCTCAAGGACTAGAAGAGCTCTGATAGTGCTCTGAAGCCTGACGCGTGCTTCGTGGGTGAAAGCCATTGAGGAAGGAGGGGCATGTAGAGTTTTCCTAACACATAGTAGGAGGAGGTTAAGGAACTCTGTACTGTGCTTCGCTTACATACTACTGAAGGACAAAAAGAAAGAATCCTAAGAGTTTAGGGGTCCTTTGTGTCTACATTTTACGATTGAAATCCCTGGGGGAAAAGAAAAGCTTTAAGGGAGGGTAAAATCAATGATCAAGATCGTATCCATATCTTAGTTTTCATGCATACATGTTATTTTGCCTGCTTTGATAATTAAATCCTCTGAACTCAGAACTGAGTTTTCTGAAAGCCCTTTATAATTATATGTTTTGCAGAGTTTTAAGTTTTCTAACCTAGATTAT
>VZSC01009670.1:414424-435643 GCA_013398225.1 Steatornis caripensis
ATTCATAGATCAAAGGAAAGAAAGAATTTAGTTTCAGGTGATTTCTGTTCTAGGAAATATTTTCATGTCTTAAAGTAGTTTCTAAATTAATGAAATTGTAAAAAGATTGTAAGACTACATGAGCAGTATTTTAAAATTATAAATTTAAAGATTTTGCTGAGAGCAAAATCATTTATTTTAGAAACAAATATTCTTATTTAGGGGAATTGTGTAGCAGACATACAAAAGGCAAGTTGCGACCAAATCAGTGCTCTTATCTTTTTACAAATATAATTATAGCTGCTTAAGAGGAACAAGCTATTCATTGTATTGTGTGATAAAATAAATTTATTGCTTTATTCTGCAGAGATTTAATTTTAAACATACTGATAGTTTCAATTAAATGTTTAAGATTACACATATGAATGTTTAAGGACACATAGAAATCCCTGTAGATTTGAGGACAAGTGAGTCAACTGAGATTCTGTTTAATGAAGTATAGTTATTGTTATTGTGAAAAATGTTTCTTTCCTAGCAGGTTAACTTAGTATAGTTGCTTGTTCTATATTTTAAAAACTTTTGCCTGAGAACAACAGCTGGAGAAATATGTGCTAGGTTTCGTACTGAATGCTGGATGTTCTGAACTTCATTTCCTGAATATAGGAGATCTATGTTTTTAAAAGTGCTTGATTACGTTAGTGTGTTATGCTAGTGACACAGGTGACAGTGTAAGATAGGAGGAAGAGAAGTATCGTAGGTACTTTGGAAGAAAGTCTATATTTAAATCCTTCTTTTCACATCCACTTAGAAATTAAGTTTTGAGTTGAGTTTTAATTCCCTACCTGATTGTGTAGGAAATGTTTGTCCAGGTGTAAAAAAAGTACATAAGAAATCCTAGAACAAACGAAGCATGTTCTTGATATTTTTAGACAGAAAAGGAATTAACTCCATTGATCAAAACTTTTTGATAGGGTAACATAAAATAGGAATATTGATGACAAGATTAACATAATAAGCATACTTAAGTGCTTACATTCAGAGTGCTCATGATCCCAGATAAGTCAGCCGAGTAGCCACCTAATTTGGAAAGGTTTCAGATGTTCCTTGTTTGACTGAAAGTTCCCTAGGACCTACAGCTCTGCTTTGCAAGTGAATAGGACAGCCCTGGTTTGAAAAATAAAATTCAAACCTCATTGAAGTCTTGTGGCAGTCCAGAAAGATAGCAGAGGAATGGCTGTTTCTCCAGAAGGGACTGATCTGTCAGACACACTCTAATCGTGGCTAGTGCGTACTGCTGGGATGGGTTTCTCAAAATGCATCTGCAGCCCCATTGGTTTTACATTGGAGGCAGGTCCTAGAGCCAGTTGTGAATATCGTAACAACTTCTGGAGGAAAGAGAATACTGGGGTGGTGGGCAAGGCCATGCCTCCAGGGACTGCACCATAACCTCTAGGGTCTACTTTATAGCTCTTCTCTTGCCTCTTTGTCACGTACAGCAAGATACCCAAAGCTCGTGGAAGTGAGGGACCAGAGCAAAAATGACTTCGTAGCCTGATAGCTGGAAGAATGCATACCCGCGATTTTCCATTTCCCTTGCTTTAATGCTTGTGATAAGCATCATGCTTGCATGAAAACAGCAATATACATACTGGAAACAGAAGGCTACTAGAGCATGTTCTTGTGAGATTGTAATATCAGGCGCTCTGCTGCATGGATATGGATGGCTGAGCTCAGGTATTTGTCACTGACGACATCAGCGAATGAAAAAGATGTGAGATGTTTGGCATCTGATCAGTAACTGTCAGTACGAGAGAGCTTACACAGAAACTTCAGAAACGAACAGTAGATGTTGTGTCATAATACAGAAACTTATTCCTATAATCAAGAGTCCATTTTGGGCGAGGCCACACCTTCTGGTTTTCTTTTTATTTTGAGTTTTTTAGTAAAGTAATGAAATACACTTCTCTTTTCAGTGTTCTGTTTCCTGTGGGAAAGGTTTGAAGTTTCGTGATGTGCATTGTTTTAATAGCTTCCAAGCTGAAATAGAGGAAGGAAACTGCAGGCATTTGAAAAAACCACGGACGTACAAAATATGTAGAGCTGGAAGATGTCCCGCTTGGAAGACGAGCAGATGGAAAGAGGTATGTAAAATCTGCTGTAACTATGTTCGATACGGGAGTGCAAGACAAGATCGTATTCGTGACACGGTGCTTCAACGGAAGTAGTTGTCAGGAATTTTTTTTATATGCACATTGCAATGAAGTCTACAAATTAGCAAGTAGATCATTGTATTTTCTTTTTCTTTCTTTTAAGAGTAATTAACAGTAAATATCTGTGAAAACTGAAAGTATTTGGTAATCTGAGCCTTGGGCTGGATAGCTACTTAGGACTTTCCTCAACTTACTTACCTTGTAAATTCAAAATGACAGTAGATTTTTAAAGTTTACTTCTTACCTTCAGTGATGAATTCAGTAGCATCGCTGTAATTGTTATCATAGTCTGAATATTGAAGTGAAGCCAGATTTGCGGGGGAAGGACAAGAAAAAGGGCTTGTGGGTGCAAATACTGGCCTTTCCATGGTTTGGTCTTGTAAAATATCTCTCACCTTGCTGTAATATTGCGTGTAACTGAGCACATGGCAGTATTTTGCATTTCAATCACTCTTTCAAAATATTGATAAAGACACATTACTGCTCTCCCCGCTTTGCCCACACTTGGTAGAGCAGTATCTACTTTATGATCAGGCTTGCATCTTTAGATAGGCTTTGGGACCTAATTGTGCTTCTGACTGGGGCAAAAGGGGGCTGTCTATCTCAGCAAACCTCAGTGTCGTGGCAAAATACATTTGGCAAGGACGGAGGAAAAGAGGCATGTGGTGGAAAGAATTTGAACCTTTTTAAGCACCTCAGGTTTCAAAATCCTTAGCAAAACCTGCAAAAGAAAGAGACGTTATTCAAAATGCTGCACCGTTTGCTAGACTTTCCTAGCCTGAAACACTAAGATTTTTTTTCTTTCATTTTAATATTTGTATTTTAAAACAACAGACAAGACTGTCAGTCTCTAATAAAGGAATGATGTAAACTCAGAGCTTAAACTGTTTGATCTTGCAAAAACAAACTTTTGCTTTGTGTATGCATATAGTGATTGTTCCTACTGTGAATTAAGATAAGCAGGAAGATCAGTCTAGGTAACTCGGGTGCATTTATTTTTTTCCCTATTTCTGAGAAATTTTGATTTTAACTGTAGTTTTACATTTTCAACATAAATTTCTTCAGATAGTGAAACACTAGTATGGTAAGGGCTGAGAAGTATATTTTAAATAACATCCTAAGAATTAGTAATAATGGCAATTGTACCACCTTCTGGGGACTGTCTCGTCTCACCCTGACATAACTAATTTTGATCCATTTCAGTGTTCTGTGTCTTGTGGAGTGGGGATTCAGCAGAGGGACATCTACTGTCAGCTGAAGGGCCTGGGTCAAGTGAGTGAAGCAATGTGTAATCGTGATAACCGGCCCGCTAGCAGGAGGCATTGCTGGCTGCCTGCCTGCATGCCGTACCACTGGTTGGCAGAGGAATGGGAAGATGTAAGTAAAGTCTTCAACTTGTGTGAAGTAACTCAGTGATGTCATGAGTTGTCTTTTCTTTTTTCTTTTCTTTTCACATTTGGATACGTTTCTAATAGCTGTTATGTTGCAGAATAATAAGTGACCATGCTGGATGTTTTGAAGGGCAAGCTTGCAAAACTGAACAGTGACGAAAAATATCGAAGGCTTTGTTTACTCTTTTATGCAGCATTTGCTTGTCCAGTGCTGTAGACAAAAGCTCTGGTGGAGCTCTGAGCAGGTCCCTATTGATAGAACTGCGTAACTTGAATACGAAGTTCTTTACATAGCGCATGAAATGTTCAATAAAACCTCATTATGAAATATCATTTTAAAAAGAACTTTTTAAGAATAGAAATAGAAATGAAATGTAAGCTGGACGTAAAAACCTTGAAGGTAAAACCTTTGTGCAACAGGTTTTTTTCAACAACATCTGTATGGAAGACTTACCAGAAAAGATAAGAAGTGAAATAAGATTCAGCATTCTCCTGCCAAGTATGCATTTTCATATTTAAGAAAATCTAAAGATACCTTCAGGAGAGAGCTGTGACTTTTAAAGATGTGATGACTATTTCCTACAAGCTAAAAATTTAGTAAGTTTTGTTATCCATGTATGCAAACATACAAACATATATAAAGAGAGAGGAAGTGACAAAACACAAAATTATGACTAATACCTGAAATGGTGTACAGAAGAGCCTGTCTCTTACCGTAACATTAAACAAAAACCCGGTTTGTGGCATCTTAGTAATCTGCACTGTTAAATTTCCTGGGGCAAACTCCCTGAAACTTTGAATATGAAAACTCAAAAGTCTTAGGGACGTAATGCCGTAGAAACAACTACTGTTAATATATAAATCATTTATTGGTGCTCTGCAAAATCTGGATCATATTCATGCGGTTCGGACATATACATTCCTCTGTTGAGGGAAAACTGACGATGTATGTTTCTTCCAAGTGTTCTCGTCTCAGATGAAGCCGTTAAAATCAGGCATTAGTGGAAGTGGCTCAGAATGTCCTTCTAGCACAAATATACGCTTTCAGAAAATGAGGGTGAATTTTCCTTTCCTGTCAAATGGGTGTTCAGAGCTCTCCACTACAAATGCATTGTGTTTCACTACATCTTCCGGCTAGTTCATAACTTCTTCCATGTGGATATTGCTGTTTGCCTGAAATTCCTGTGTTCAGTCCCCTTCTCTCACCAGATTCATATATAGCCCTGTACATCTAGTGTTAAGAGTAGTTCAAGTGTTCATCCATCTGTATTCCACTCCCGGTGCAGTACATCCTCCACCGAGCTCGCAATGTTTTGCCCAGCTGTCTCAGCTCTGGGTGCTCGCGTGTCTTTTCCTCGCCTCACCAGTCACAGCATAGCAGAAATATTTCCAGATTTAACATTTCTCCAGCTTGCAGCTGGGAGGCTGGCTGGTAGCGGCAGCCAGCATTCTCCTACCAAATACGCGTTTTCGTACTAAGGAGAAGAACGTCTACAAGACTTACACAAAAAACATAATGAAAAGCATTCTTCTGCCTGTCCTAGTCACCTCGTGACTGAGTTTTTCCTTATGTGCCTAATATTCTGAGCTGCTCCGTGCTGTTAAAAGATCAGGCGTTTGTGTAAGTTACGCCAACCAACTGTATCCACGCGCCATCCCCTGATACAAGTCCACAGCAAGGAAGTTCCCAAGAGGACCCAGCCAGGCTCTCCACAACGTCGTGTGGTGGGAAGGCAAGAGGCAGCAATGGGAATAAGGAAGCCGGAGAGGTTCAAAGTGGGTGTTACAAAACTGTTTTTTCTCCATGAGGACAATTCAGGCTGTTGAATGGGCTGCACAGGGAATTTGTGCGGTCTCCATCCTCTTGAGGTTTTCAAGACCTGACTTGGGAAAGTTAGAGGTTTTCTCTAGCAGAGTTGTTTTACCATGCAGCGTCTGGTTTTTGCACTTCAAGTCATCTCTTTTCATCAATAATAATAAAAATTGAACAATAGACTTGATCCATGTATCAGATCTTGATGAGTCTTTTAATTGACTGTTGTTGGATCCAAATTAGTATTAAGCTAGATTGAGGTCTGACTGTAGCAGGTGGTGGTTGTTGTTGTTATTATTAATAATAATATAATAAGTATATATAATTATAATAACACGAGCCTTCCTTCTTTACCACCGCAAGTTCAAACAGGTTAGTTTAAGCACCCGTAGCTGGGGACATGCTGTTGATATGTATTACTCAGCCTGTACCTCCACTTTTCTGGATTCTGGTAGCAGCAAGGGTTTTAGCCTGTCCTGGCAGAACTGTGGTGACTTTCCATGCCACCAGCCTGCCACAGGGGGAGGTCTGAGGACACTGAAGGCAAAGGCACCGGCTTAACAGATACTGCTGCCCATAGCTGCCACTGGCTTCATTAATCGGCAGTTTTGTTTTCTTTTGTTTTATCGGTGTAAAATCATGTACATACGTTCAGGGATTCGTTTTGTTTTCAAGACCAACTTCTTTCATGTTTTGCTTAAATCCTTTTTCACTCAACCGATCATCTTGGCCTGACGTTTTCATTTTCTCCTCAGTCTCACCCAGCAGGTAGGGTGTCATGTCATGATACACTGTTGGCTTTTTAGCTGATTGGAGGTGCCTAAACGTTGAAAACAAAGTAAAGGGTTTTGATTCAGTGACTGATTCAACCCGACACTTGTAACAGGTATCATAAAAGTTGTTGCTGTCTGGGTCTTACTGGTGTGTGGCAACTGGTGAATAACCTTCTGTACGTGGCTAGTTTAAGTACGGAAACTGTGACCGTTTTTCTTACGCTCAGTGCTCGGCATCATACAGAAGAAAGGAAGTACACCGGAAGGTTAAATGTGTGGCTGAAAACCAGCTCCAAGTGACGGAAAGCTTCTGTGATCCTGCCACAAAGCCTCCATCAACCAAAACCTGCAGGATAGCTCCCTCTAAATATGTTGTGCTTACAGGAGAACTGTCCCAGGTAAGCTATTATATTGTTCACAAACCTGTTGTGAAACTTCACGTTTAAGAGTATTGTATTGCTGCAATATGTGCATTATGTGTGGAGAGCAATAAAAGAAAAAAAAATTCAAAAGTATACTTTCTCCAGAATATGAGCGTCTAAAATTTCTCCACATTGAACTTTCCAATCAGCCATCATTTATTGTAGGGACTGTTATCAGTCTTCTGGTAGCCCCCTGGGATCTACGAACGCCAGCTAGAGGACAGCTGGCCCTACCACAGGATTCCTTTGCTGCTTCCCAAGGAAACTCTCTTGCAAGCTGTTCTTAGTGAAGTGAACAAAAATATTGTCCTTGATTTCAGTGAAATGATGGATAGGCGCCTTGTTTCCCTTGCACTCCTGCACTACCTGTGTGTGTGTGTGTATGTGCGTGTACTGCAGCGAGAGGGAACTGCCCTGGAAGCTCAGTGGGCTCTGAGAAAAAGGCAGCATGGGACTTTCCACCTCCTTGCGTGCATGACCATTGTAGACCTTCGCTTCTGCACACTTGTGAACCAGCCCTGAGGTGGCATGCACCGGATTACAGGCTTTAGCCAAAGCCAGGGTCAGAGCCGACTTATCTGTAATTGCAGTGCTGCAGAAAGGTTCAGTTTCACAGAAATAACGCCTGTGCTTGGGGTTTTTATTTCAGTGCTCGGCCAGCTGTGGGTTTGGTTACCAGCAAAGGATCACGTACTGTGTTGGAATCCATTCTGTTCAGAATCAGCATGCCCGTGGCCTTCGAACTGTAGCATACCGAGAATGCCCGGTAGAGCCACCCCCATACATTTATAAATGTAATATCAAAGGATGTTCACAAGCAGCTACCTGGAGAGTGGGAAAATGGACCAAGGTGAGTACAGATGTGCAAGCTGATTTTTGTTAGCTGCCTCAAACACAAGTGAATGCCAAGGCTAATTTACTGACATAGTTATGTTAACTGCCTTCCAAACTAATTCTTGATGGCTATCAACGTCTAGTGCTCAGTGTCTTGCGGAGTGGGGGTCAAGGAGAGAACCGTAGAATGTATGACTGAAAACGGCTTATCCAGTGACTTGTGCCTGCCACATTTAAAACCAGATGCCAGAAAGATCTGCCGTGAGGAAGAATGTAAGTGACAGCTGCAATTCAGCTGAACTTCATGTTTTCCCAGGTTATTTATATAAAAGCTATAAATTTATTTGGGCCACAATTATGCAAAATTAGGTCCCCAAACTAAGCTCTCCTTGTGAAATATTAATATGATTTAATCTTTCATTTTGAAGGTGAAATTTTTACCACCTGCAAAGATATCCAGATTAAAAAGGGAATTAGAAAGGATGGTGAATACCTGCTTAACATTAAGGGAAGGATGATAAAGGTACTCTTAATATTTATGAGTTTTTATGAGCACATATTTTTATGAAATAATACTTTTCTAATAAAGATTTTCCTAAAGGGTTGTATTTCCTCTTGCAGATTTATTGCTCAGGCATGCACTTAGAGAATCCCAAAGAGTATTTGACATTAGTAAAAGGTGAAGCAGACAACTTTTCTGAAGTATATGGATTCAGGTACAAAAGTGGTTTTGTAACTTTATGAAGTGCATTTATTTCTTCCAAAATGAAAGAATAAAATAATCTTTAGTTTTGTGAGAAGAAATTAGTAGAAATTCTTTCCCTTGATTTTCTGTTTTGTCTATCTGGCTACATGAACACAGAAATGCAGAAATGTGGATACTTCCAGGTTGAAAGTGTGTCAATTGCACTAAATCATTATAAAAAATTTCTGTGTTTACTTGAAATGGTGTAGAAATTAGTGTTTCAGTTGAGCCAAGATTAATAGCTGAGCTTCTTGTTCAATAACTTGTTTAATATTTTTTATGCGGCATAGTGCAATGCAATTATTTTTCACTACGATGCTATGTTACGGGGAAAATGCCAAAAGGAAAGCTGAGTCTTTACTGTTCTCTAGGTTGCAGAATCCCTATGAATGTCCTTTCAATGGAAGCAGAAGGCAAGACTGTGCCTGTCGAAATGATTACCTTGCAGCTGGCTTCACGGTTTTTAGCAAAATAAGATTTGATGTAGCCTCCATGCAAATTAAAAGTAAGCATTTTAGCCAATGCGCGCATTCGATTGAAACTGCACCGGTTGTGATTATGAAATTATCATTTGACCTAATTATAGATCCAATTATGCCATTACTGGACAAACAAAATTCTTATTTCCTTTAGGAATTCGATGGGAATTTCAAAGGGGGGAAAAAAAAAAGGAGAAACCACCGCTACTTCTCGTTAGTTTGTCCCAGGTGAAGTGGCATGAATCTTGCGGATTTGTATTTTACGCAGAACTAGTTGCAGTTTCTAAGGTTTCCTTCCCATTACTCCGTTTGCTTCTGCTCCCTGGCGTATTTTTCTAGAGAAAGTCTTCCTGTGGTGTCTGTAGTCTTGTCTCAGACCTCGATAGGCATACTAAATGGACAGGGGATCTCGCAGCGCTTTCAAGCCCCTGCCTGAAGGTGGTGAGGTGGCCCACAACCAGCTGCCTTGGAGCTGCATCCCAGTGCACAGCCGTCCTCCTCCTAACTCCCTCCAGTCTCAGAAGGGAGACTGGGCTTATAGGTTGGTTTGACGTTGCATTAACCAAAATTGACTGTTTAAAACGTAATTTGTAAAAAACCAAACCAGAACACACACCCCCCCAAACCCAAACAAAACCCCCCACAAACCACAAAACTCCCATGTTAATGCCTTTTCACCCTGTTCTCACCCAACCTAATGCAGCAGTTTCAGTGTTGAGTAATTTTCTGTTTTCTAGCCACAGATTTTCTTTTTGCTCAGACTATACTTGGGAGAGCAGTTCCATTTGCTACAGCTGGAGATTGCTACAGTGCTGCCAGATGTCCGCAGGTACGTATGGTTTCTTATCCCCTTGAAATGTGCCTATGAGAGGAAAAATTAAAAAAAAAAAAAATTCTGTGTGACTGGTTTAGAGCTGTAAGGTTCTAAACCAGTGTCCTATTCTCTCTAGTCTATTAAATTAATAAGTAGTTTTATTCTTACTCCTTTCTCTGCTGTTCCACCATTATTATTTCTTTCCTGTTTCTCCCTCAAATTGTTTACTCCAGACTTTCCCTCTCGGCTCCATGTCTGTATAGTCAGCTTTCTATGTATTTCATGTATTACTTTGCATCCAAAAGGATGGAGAGCAATACATCTTTTGTTTCCCCTAATCCCTTCTCAACCTTTGTTCTCCTCCAGTGACTTTCCTTTTTGATAATTCTACAGAATTTTTATCTTTTCTCTGTTTGTCTCCTGACTCTTCAAGTATTTGAAGACTACCAGAGGAAGGCAATCCTCTTCAGCAGTAAAATTTAAAATTTATATGTCTATTAGTGCATCTACATTAGCGTTCTAGTTTGGATTGAACAGTGCTTTTTAAGTGAATCTCTGTATTGTCCCAGTTTACTGTTTGTTGGCTCACATCACAGAGCAGAAGACATGAACAGGTTGCCTTCTGGATAAAACTAAATCAAACAATGAGCTCCCGAAGGGCCGTAATGCACGCAACCTGCTGAGGAGGATTCAGTTTGTGGGACTAGATGAGAGTTAGTCCAAAGGAAAACCCCGATCCGCGTACTGTAGACAGACATTTGGCTCTCTGGCTCAACCTTTTCGCTCTACAGATCTGCTCATACTGCAGCGTCCTTCTTGCTAATGCAGACATAGCCCTGGTCTGAACTTGTCAACCTGGGCTGCCCTTGGAGTCCGTTGGCAGAAAAGAGATTCCCTAGAAAACAGTTCGGATAATCTTACCCTATGAGACACCTTAGGATGAGATCAGCCATCCTCTGGAAGTGCGTATTTCTTTTCACTGATTATAAAGGGAGTTAAGATTGACTAACTCAGACTTGCACGGAGGTGAATCCCTGTTGTCCATCCATTCTAGATGCTTAACCTTAACACAGGCTATGTGAGTGGACGCATTCAAGGGTAGCTAGAGACAATGTATGTTCAATTTAGGTACAAATGAAGTACCTGAGTTAGGCAGTCTTAACCCCTGACAAGAAAACGGTTGGCGTTCATTGCAGTACAGGATAGCTTCAACCTGCAAACTTTTTGGGCTTAGTACAATACACATCCATTTGCCATCTGTAACTTCTGTTCGGAAGTCATTCTGCTTATGTGGTTTTACGCTGATGCATTTCCACCTATAAGATCCGCCCTGAAGCGAACACTTTTAGCGCAGTCAAAAGGCCTCCGTTGCTGCACTCTCAGTCCTTGAAATCAGTTCCTGGCCTTGAGGACATTGCATGACGTGACAGACAGCTGTGAAGCTGTCATTGTAATTGTACATAGCACTTCTCATGTATCGTTGCAAAACGTTCTCACTGTGTATGAAATTGCTTTGGGCCTGTTCATTTTGGAAAGTGTTCTACACCATTTGTATGAATTTCCTCCACGTGTTTTATCCCTGAAGTGGAAGTCTTCCACTTTCGGGGCACTTGAAGAACAACCTACCCTACCCATATGAGCTTATGGTCATCCTGAGTATGAGCGCTATAAACACAGAAACTTTACGTAGAAGTGCTCTCAAAACAAACCTGCTCTACTGAACAGCGCAAGATCAAATTTTTATGAAGGAATTTCAGGGAATCACAAGAACAAAGGCGGAACACTTTATTTTTGTACATGCACACATGTACATACCCACACAAATATTTACATATGCATATAAAATATATCTACTATTACGATATTAAGCAATAAAATACAGACGCTACCATATGTAATAGAAATGTTATCTTTGCTAAAGATTTGATCTTGGAATTTAGGCAATTTTAACTAGGTCTGAATACAGAAATTGAGGCCTTCAGCGAATTGTATGGAGGTCTGCAGGAGCTTTCTGACTGTAGTGCTGCCTAAACTGACCATCAAATTCTTTGTGGTGGTAGTACTTCCTTCCAACACACTGCACTTCTGTGTGAATGCAATTTAAGCATTTTATATACCCCAGTTTGTTTACCAAGGCAGTACATTTTGTTGCTTTTAATGTATTTCTTATTCTCATATGAACTGACTCTTTTAATGCTAGTTTTCAGAGTATGTATGTATTTGTGTAGGCAGAGATTTTAGAATCAGTGAACTGTTTTGAATGGGTTTTGTTGCAAAACATTCCATTTAGCAATAAATTTATTTATTTTAACCTCCGCTTCTGTTCATTTTCAATTATGTTATTCAGTATCCTGAAAAAGAAATGGAAGATAAGATGATGATGCTTGAACAGTGTCCTTAAAAAAATTTGAGAATTAGATGGTGAAGAAACAATTAGTCTGTAATTTCCAGACAGCAGTAGGACCTGACAATTATTTCCAAAAAGTTCAGGCACTTTAAAAAAAAAAAGTCTTTCAAGAAACCCAGTGTCATTCTTGCATGTTGCAAGCCTGTAGTTTTTGTAGATTGAAATTTAGTATGTAGCAAGGAGACTAAAATAATTGGAATTGTCTGATGTTAGTTCTGTATGCAGACTCCGCAGACAGATGCTGCAAATCAGTTGATGCACAGGTGCTACTTAATGCGGAATAACTTGTTCATGTATCTATATCCTGACTGTCCAAAAAAAGGGTATAATGCACTGTAACTAACCCAGGTTAAGTACACACCTCTGAGTACTTAGTGTCTAGATATACCTTAAGTGATATGTGCAGACACGCCAATGTAAAGTGGTTTAGTGTTTTGAACTCTGGTTATCAGCTCTGTATTTTACCTTTTGCTGCTTTTTTTTTTTTTTAAGGGACAGTTCAGCATTAATTTGGCTGGTACAGGTCTGAGATTATCGAGTACAGTTAGGTGGATTGCTCAGGGCAACTATGCAACTTCTGACATACACAAATCCCACGTAAGTCAATGTTATTTTCTTCTTCCTGTTCTTATGGCTTGGAATACTATGTCTGCAGAGGTGATGACTGGCGAAAGCTAGTTGTGAATCAAAAATAGTGCTCGAGGTTTCTGACCCATCTAAGTTGTCTTTCAGATGTAACGCAAAAACTAGGCGTGGTAATTTACTCTTACAAATCTCATGGCGTGTTTAATTACACCACCCAGAATATAATCCAGAACAACACTGCCTGCCTACCCTTCTCGTACTGATTTTAAGAGCCTATTGTCGTATCAATCAGATTTGTCAAGTGTTTTGAAGATACCTAATAATACTTAAAAAAAAATAATAAACGCAACACCCTAAAACCCCCGTTTTATTAAAGATACCCTATTACAGAGGATTCTTACAGATTGCTTACCTCCAACGTGATTCATATGGGAAACCAAAAGACCAATTGAACAAGAACACTAAACATGCACAGTTTAAGACAGCATTGGATGGTAAGCTGGGAAAGAAGATATGCAAAAGGATCTCTGTGCCTGTTTTGCTAATTTGATGCTGTCTCTTGATTTAGTCTTTGTAGGTACGATTTATCTAAAGGTCTATTTTGTGCCAACCTCAAGGAGCTTTTAGTACAACTGTGATTTCAATCGCTTTTCTTGATTGGCTGTTCTCTTTGTCTAATTCCTAGGATGGTACTAAAATATACGGAAGATGTGGAGGATTTTGTGGAAAATGTATTCCTAGCACAATTATTGGTCTCCAACTTCAAATACAGTGAGAACTCTGATGTAAGAACATCAAAGCAGGGACATCTGCCATTTAGGTGCAAATTGTAGGTGCTGTGTGTATGTGTATATTTTTTTAGTTCTTTCATCTCTGTAATGCTCATGCAGTAATACTCACTACTAAGAGTTTCTGTTTTCTTCAGTGTTTGTTCAAAGATGTATTATCTGTTTGTGGACTAGCAAGTGCATAAATCACAGTCATAAACCACCAGGTTTTATTGGAGAGGCATTCGATCAATATGCGGTATATATTAGCAAGTAAATTGCACTGAGGTTACTACTATGGGTAACACCCTAAACTGTACCATAATTGTAATACTTCACCTGCAACTAATCAGTGCAATTGTTTATGCAGTATTCAGTAAAATTTATACTCTACTGATTTTTTTGATCAGCGGTACTAAAACATAGAAAGGAAAGCGTTATTGCTATATAGTGAAGACAGGCAATATTTTAAAATATTTCCAATTTTCTGAAACCTTTTAGGAATTATCTGTCAATAATTTACAGAAGAAAAGTATATAACCAATGTACCTGAGATATAGTTTCTATAGATCTGTGTGTTTCTCTGTCAGTAAAAGCATTTTTTTTCCCCATCCCTTTCATTATATTCTTTGTGGTGCTCAAATACTAGCGGTAATCCCGAGAAGTGTGGTTTAACCTCTGTAGTCTCTACAGCACATGTGAAGCATCTAGGCTTAGTTTTGTTGTGGTTACAGGAAAACAAAATAAGGAAACAAATTGCTTGGAAATCTGATTTTTAAATCCCTGCCTCTCATCCAAAAATACTGTAAAAGAGGTGTATTCTGTTTACCGAAGGATCTTGTATGTGATTGTATGAATATGTATTTACTTAAACACCTTCCATATACATCTCACTCCTTTATACTGGTAAATGGCATGTTAGTAGAGTGTGTGTCCCTCTTCTGTTGCAATTCAGCATAATTTTCAGTAACCTTAGTTAAAACTCTGGGCAGAGACAGCATCAAGGCCCACAGTGTGTTTGTTGTCCATCTTTGCTTGATTTTTCAATGGTTGTAAATACAGTTCTGACATAGAATCATATCTGCTACTTAAAATTATTTCTTGCAGAAAAGCGAGTCTATGAAAGAGTTACAAGGTTTAAAAAATTCTCTAGCTCTTTGATTTGTTGTTTAGTATTACTTTACAGTCCAGAACTGTAGAAATAGATGCATATAAAGATAATGTATTTCAGGGCCAACTCTCAGGTATTCAAAATAAAATTTTCTACATGCATAATAACATACATTCTATACCCGATACCTATACATACTTTTTCTGACAACCAAGTATCTGTTTTGCGTGCCAGTAAAATTGGTAGATCAAATGGCAGCTATACCATATTTTTTACCCACAAAGAGTTAGCCATGAATTAGCAATACGTATTAATTAAAACAATACTGTACCACAGAAGTGCAAGCAGCTACTTTTTAGGTAACACATGTAGGTAATTATTTTGTGATCTCTGCATCAGAAATGTATTTTTGCACTATGTGCCTTACATTCGTTGTAAACATGAATAAGAATACAAAACATTATTTTCCTAGAAATGTTTACATTTATAATTAAAATCTTGTAATTTATAAAATATTTATATAATAAATATGCTTGTGTGAATGGTACCAGGGTATTTTTGCCTTTTTTTATTTGAATGCTTAGTACAAAATGTTACAAAAACAGTTTAACTTGTTTATGCACAAAATAACTACATTCTTAACAGCATTCACAGTAATATACATAGACTTATACCCGAATAATTGCCACACAAGCAGGTTACAGCCACACAAATATTTCCCATGGAAGCGAAACCTACTTCAGAGGTACAAACTCCATGTCTGCACACTCTTTCCAGTCATCCCCCCATGTTCGCCTATACCTTTCTGGGGAGGTTGCCCTGTAAATCGTTCATGGAAATAATGTGGAAATCTAAAGTAATCTTCCTCCTCCCTGTGCTAAACTCAGCTCAATTCGTTTACAGCATGGTCTCTCGTTTACTGCTTTGGTAGAAGGGGAACTGCTGGCTGTCTCCATCCCCAGGAGGACAGTTTTCTTTTCAGCCCTGAAACTGCAGTTAAGGGCTAGGAAGTGCTCAGCTTTGCTGCCACACAATCACAGAATCACTCCACTACCAAAGTTACTTTTAACTCAATATTCAACATAGCATGTTTTTATTGGGTAACAGTAGTGGGTTTTGAGTAAAAATCTATTTCCTATAATTAGAGCAAACTCTGCGGCCCAACGTCAGCTTCTGTGTAGAATAGCACTGTATTCTATTGTAGGGTTGGTTTGGGGGTTTTGCTTTTTTTCTTTTCATGTTTTCTTTCTTTTACGCTAGCTTTGGAGTTTCAGCCATGGTGTAGGGAGAAAGTACTTGTGCGTTGTGGCATTTCGTGAAGTCCTTGTGTTAGGATTTTGATTTCGTTGAGAAAAAGGGCTTAATCAATCACCCCATTTCAATTTACTAGCTTTTCATTCTGGTGGCGATTAAAGGAAAACATGAGCCTGATGATCAGCTCTGATGGAGTTGGAGACGTGATGATGCTGACACGTTAGAAGATCCATGCAATAAAAGAAGAATCATGGGTTTTACTTGCAGTATTATGTTTCCATCTCCTTTAATTGACATTTCTGTGGATTTCCATTGCACTGGGCAGCCGAGATGCGTGCCAGATAGCAGGGTGCTCTGTGTGAGCCCATGAGCTCCACCTCATGGGTCTGCGCATGCCAAGCTGCCCACGGCTGGTCACAGTCACACAGCTCTCCAGCTTTGGTTGATGCTTAGGAAATAAAGTGCTCAAGGGTCCGGTCACTATTCCATACAGAAAAAAAACAATAATTAAGGAATGGTAACAGTTAAAGATGATTGTAACAATACTTTGTTAGATGTCTTCTAGGACATTTTCCATCTCCTCAACAATAACGTCAAATATTGGGTGACACAACTGCATTTACTTGGTTGTGTGTATGCACCCACAAACATATACAGTGCTTACCTGAATATTGAATACCAAAGAGGGACTAGATGTAAAAAACCCCATTGTTTCTTACATTTATCTAACAAGATGTCACTCAGTGTGCCACAAAATGGTGTACTGCCATGTGTCAGTACCTATGATGTCTCTTGATGAAGACATCATCTAGATGTCTTTTACTGGTATTTCCCCTAAGGTGATGTTGGGGAGGTAGCAGAGGAGCTGGAAAACCTGGCTGTGGGTCCACCTATGGGTCTTCATCCTAGCCACATTCGTCCTGGTGTGGTCTCTCGTGCCACTCTCCCTGTAAAGAGAAGGAGAATACGCCCAGGCATTTGATCCANTGGACTAGATGTAAAAAAACCCATTGTTTCTTACATTTATCTAACAAGACGTCACTCAGTGTGCCACAAAATGGTGTACTGCCATGTGTCAGTACCTATGATGTCTCTTGATGAAGACATCATCTAGATGTCTTTTACTGGTATTTCCCCTAAGGTGATGTTGGGGAGGTAGCAGAGGAGCTGGAAAACCTGGCTGTGGGTCCACCTATGGGTCTTCATCCTAGCCACATTCGTCCTGGTGTGGTCTCTCGTGCCACTCTCCCTGTAAAGAGAAGGAGAATACGCCCAGGCATTTGATCCAGGACACGCGTGAGAGTGTTGTACAATCGGCTAATGCCACGTTCATGGGAAGAGTTGCAATTGTGNGGGACTAGATGTAAAAAACCCCATTGTTTCTTACATTTATCTAACAAGATGTCACTCAGTGTGCCACAAAATGGTGTACTGCCATGTGTCAGTACCTATGATGTCTCTTGATGAAGACATCATCTAGATGTCTTTTACTGGTATTTCCCCTAAGGTGATGTTGGGGAGGTAGCAGAGGAGCTGGAAAACCTGGCTGTGGGTCCACCTATGGGTCTTCATCCTAGCCACATTCGTCCTGGTGTGGTCTCTCGTGCCACTCTCCCTGTAAAGAGAAGGAGAATACGCCCAGGCATTTGATCCAGGACACGCGTGAGAGTGTTGTACAATCGGCTAATGCCACGTTCATGGGAAGAGTTGCAATTGTGTGATTTCAGCACCTGTATGTGTCTATGCAGGTTTCTGATGGATAGTCACGTGTTTTTCTTACCTAACTGAAAGGCTATAATATTCAAGACATACTGTGAAAGATGAGGGAGAGCTTTCGGGTTTTTCTTCCACTCTTGTAACTTGGAATATATTCACGATACCTTCTCAGTTTTGTTGACTATTTGAAATAAAAGTTGCCCGTAACAAGGAGGGGGTTTATGGCTTTGCAGTTTTGTTGTAGTAACACATGATATCCCTCAGAACTTCAGAATCTGGATAAAATATTACTGTCTTATGAGTGCTTTCTGTATCTTGTAGGGCTTTAAAGTAAGATTGGTGAGGAGTGTGAGGGGTTAGTTTTTATTGTTTCCATAAAGAAACAAATAGATTCCTGAAAACTGATGTTCTGTGCCTGTCAAATCTGGACTTGAATTGGAAGTGGAACAGAAATATACTGTAAAATGTTAACCTTAAGTTAAAAAATAAAGAACTGGAAAACTATGTATAAAAATAGTTTTGAAATAAGATAATTGATTATTTCAACAGGTAATTAATACTAAAATGAGCATTTATATATAAACATTGCAATGAGATTTCATAGTAATCCATGTAGGCAGTAAATCTATGTTCGATTTACTTAAAAATTAAAGCAATTTCCAATTGCACTTCAAAGAAACCCACCAGAACCTTTTCCAAAAATTAACTTTCACGATACGACAGGCTTCCATATTTCTACCTTTGTAGAAATTGAACCATGAGATGCTAAAGGCTGCACTTAAATGCCTTTATGCTTCCTCTTGTATTGAACAGTTACGTGGTATCTCACTCACTCAGCGCAGGTAAAGTAGGACTGGAGGTCAGTTTGGCAGAACCGATATGAGCTAATGTTTTCCAGGCTAGAGAGTGGCAACCCTGGGAAAATATTCATATCCTGTGGAGCAGCTTATGCCCTCTCTTGTAAAGCCTGCCTTGCTTTCCTGTAGTACTTGACCATCTTTTCCTGAGCCTTTCTGATTTTTCAAGATAGTGTCGTTTTATCTATAAAAACTTTGAAGGGGGCCCCATAGGCCTCTCTGTCTTTCTCTGGTGTACTTTGGAAACAGACAGAATGGATCATAGAAAAAGTAAGGTATTGCTTTTAAAGTGCATTCCTGCTTCACAATACCATCGTTCCTTCAGACAGAGCAGTAAGTGTCGTGACAGCAGGGGAAAATGACCTGTGTTTTATTCAAGCAGAAGAACAAGCAATCTGACCTGGAGTTGAATCTGACATTTAATCTTCTCATCCACAGAAGGTGGTTTTCTTTTGCACAATTAAGTTTATTTTGCAATACCATAGCTTGAGAGGCTTTTCTAGGCTTCGTTTATCCTGGCTTTAGAGAAGCAATCTGTGCTCTGTTTCTGATAAATCTCTTTGTTCAGTTATGACAGATATTCCTTTGAATTGCCTGTATAAAAATACTGTAGCAGCAGAGCTGAGCAAAGATCTAACTGTATTTATGTCTATATTCTGCCTTTAAACATGAACAGCTGTGCATACATTCATCTGTCTCATGTCTGACTCTGTGCTGCCATCCAGAAGCTTTTCCTTTTTAATAAACAAATGTTTCCTTCTTTAATCTGTGTGTGTGTTTCATCTCTGTTCCTGCAACACAATTTTCTTGTCCGCATATGTTTCTCAAATCTTCTTTGTGTAATTAAACAAAGCATGCAACAGGGAGAACCCGTCCTGTAAATGGTAGAGAGCTACCCTCTGTCAGCTCAGCTGAAATAAAACAAGCTATTTCTGTCTTGCACACCATTACTGTTTTGTTTTGGAAAGCAAAACCCCGCATTTATGAATACTGAAAGACTCTTTTTGAAAACACTGTATGGTCTTATTTTGCAGTCCGATTTACAGAAGCAAGGAACATTCGATGAGAGCTCATGAACTTTCTGTATGCAAAAGGCTAGAGCGATTCGCAGCAGCAGCAGCATATATTTACGCCTGGGCGGATGAAATCCGCTTTTACACTTTAGTTGTCTCTGGCAGTCATTCATTGATCATAGTAATGACATTCATGGTCGGTTCATCATTCTCCATGAGTTTTTTGATGTTCCTCTGGAAGCTGGAATAATTAAAAACGGCGTTGCACAGAAAACAAATTGAAATTTGTGCTTGTAAGATCAGGGGGCAGAAAGTTTCTTTTTAGGGCTTTGTGTTTAAAATGTGTTGCAGAAAAGGCTTGTTGTAAAAACATTTATTTAACACCTCGGTAAAGAGAACAGCAACCCTGCTAGTATTTGTGTTCCTGCAAGGTCTGCAACTCAGGGCAAAGCAAGCTGCCACCAGTAGCCCCTTTCATCAGGGTTTACAAGGTATTTAGCTAAGAATTCTTTTGCCCTGCAATTATTGTTTTCTGTCTAATGTTTATTACCGCTTTTGCCAGAAAAGTAACACTGTCTCCAGTTCCTTAACTAAATTCCTGCTTGCAACTTCTGAGAGAGGAGGGAAAAACAGGAGTGAATTTGTGGGGTTTACCTCAAAGGGAAAACACACAACCTGTGTGCTCACATAAAGGCAGTACTAGAAAGTGCACACTAAAAAAAGAGTATTTTACTTCTAGAGTCTTCTCTTCCATGTCAGGATTAGAGATTCGCTGCTGCTCTTTCTTCTGTGGCCGGGTATGTTTTTGGTACTATGCTGCCAAATATTTACTCCGAGGGATTATTTTGAGAGAGACCCACGGAGAACGCAGATAGGCAGGCGTAAAAGAGGGAGATGCTCTTTAATTGGAAGTACACCCTCCTGCAATGCGTTTGCCTGGCCAGCTGTCGACAGCATTGCTTCATATGAAATCCAACGTTCAGAACATTTTCAAAGCAGCGAAGGAAGCGAGCTCTGGAGCGCTGTTTCCAGCAGGAACTCACACCCCTGCCTCGGCAGCGGGACAAGGAGGGCTTTATCTCTTAAATGGAAACAAGCTTCTGGCTACCTGGCGCATAACCAAACAAAACCCCCACCATTGTTATCAGTGCTGTGTTCTTACTGCCATAATGAATTATATATAAGATGTAAGAATAATAAAATGTTAATAAAAAATAGATCTACAGGCTACTCTGTGCTGTGCAGTGTCTTTTCCCCTCTGTGTGTTTTTCACCCGTGCACTGCAAACGTTGTTTTATATCTTTTGAATGAGCCTAATTTTTCTAACCCAAACAACCTTCTTCTGGAGAAATTAGTTTTTCGAAATTTTTTCTTTCTGCTTTTCTCACTGAAAAAATTGAGGTATCATATATCATATGTGAGATNCGCAAACATTGTTTTATATCTTTTGAATGAGCCTAATTTGTCTAACCCAAACAACCTTCTTCTGGAGAAATTAGTTTTTCGAAATTTTTTCTTTCTGCTTTTCTCACTGAAAAAAGTGAGGTATCATATATCATATGTGAGATATATATATGTGAGATATATATATGTGAGATATATCAAGTGAGATATCATATATCGTCTATAGGTATAAATTCCTGCTCTGAGGCAGGGGGCCACTGGCATGTGCTGCTCTGAAACATGCCCACTCACTGTCTGGAGAGTGGTGCAAGCCAAAACAGCACCAAGAAATGTGGCGACAATTTAATGCCACAGCCAGTGAGACAGAGGTCAGCCCATGCTCCAGCCTAGTTTAATTTACCAGCCCTGGAGCAGCCCTTGGCTGAGAGCAGAGACACCTTCCTTGTCCCTCTCACAGATAGCTTATGCTCCTTGGCTGCAGCAGCAGCATTCACAGAATCACAGAATCACAGAATGGCAGGGGTTGGAGGGGACCTCCGGAGATCATCCAGTCCAACCCCCTGCTAAAGCAGGTTAGCCTAGAGCAGGGTGCACAGGAATGCGTCCAGGCGGGTTTTGAATATCTCCAGAGAAGGAGACTCCACA
>VZSC01009670.1:441171-455162 GCA_013398225.1 Steatornis caripensis
CGCTGGACTCTCTCCAGCAGTTCCCTGTCTCTCTTGAACTGGGGAGCCCAGAACTGGACACAGTACTCCACAAAAATCATTAATCTATGAATGAAAAATGCCACAGGAAATACAGAGCCCCTCCCCTCCATTCTTAGTTGTCTTTCCAACTAGAAGGCCAATTAGATCACATTGCTCAGGATCTCCTTGCATAGCTGAGTTTTGAACAACGCCAGCAACAGAGATCCCACAACCTCTGGGCACTCTTTTCCAATGTTTGACTATCCTCACAATGGGGGGAAAAAATTATATCTTACTATCTAATTGGAATATTCTATGTTGCAATTTGTGACTGCTGCCTTACGCACTTCCAAAAGCAGTATGGGTTCTTCTTCTGTATACCCCCACTAAATTTCTGTAGACAGCAATAAGGTCTCCACAAAGCCATCTCTTCTCTGGACCGAGCAAACCCAGCTCTCCCAGCCTCTCCTTACATGCCTTGTGCTGCAGCCCCTGACCAGCTTGGTGGCCCTCTACTGCCCTTATTCCACTTTGTCAACGTCTTTCTTGTACTAGAGAGGACCAAAACTGGACAAAGTACACCAAACCTCGTTTCACAAGTGCTAAATATAAGGGGATTTGATATCTGCAAAACCACTGAAAATGCACCTCATCCTGTTGTCCAGATTTTTAATGAAGATTTTGAACTCTTTTGACTTTGGTGTTGATCTCTGAGGATGCCGCTTTCAACCACACGTCAGACTGACTTTGCCTTGCTGCTCACCATCCTTAGTCTTGCCACCTTCCACCTATCCTGTAGTCCACGTCTCTTGCCCGTATCTCACCAGTTCGGCTATAAGGAGACTGTAGAAAGCCTTGCTAAAATCAAAGTAAACAATATGTCCTGCTCTGCCCTTGTCTGACTGCCAGCCACTTCATCACAGAGCACTATCACGTTGGTCATTGCCTCTGGCAAACCAACTCTAGCTGTTCCCAAGCACTTTCTCATCTTTCATGTCCTTGGAAATGGTTTCCATGAGGATCTACTCCATAAACTTCCTGGGACTGAGGCAAAATGATCTAATTACCCACAGAATAACATGAAAGTCCAAATACTTGTCTACATTGGAAACAACTCCTGATACTCCTGTTCAACCTTTCCATAAATGATATGGATGCTGGCACTGAAAGCACTGTCACTAAACTGGGTGGTAAGGTGGACGCATTAGAAGGGAGAACCATCTTACAGGCAGACCTGGACATTCTGGAAGAGTGGGCTAGCAAGAATAGTGTGTAGTTTAACCAAGAGAAACACAAAGTCCTGCACCTGGGATGAAATAATCAGAGTCCAGTATAGGCTAAGGCCTGTGTGGCTGAGGAGCAGCCTTGCTGAAAAGGACCTGGGGGTTCTGGTGAACAACAAGCAGGCTTGGATCCTGGGCAACATCCACAGGGGCATTACTAGCAGCGATAGAGACATGATCTTCCCGCTCTACTCAGCACTTATCAGGCCACACCTGGAGTAGTGTGTGTCCAGTTCTGGTCCCCACAATTCAAAAAAGATGCAGACAGACTCGGCAGGGCCAAAAAGAGGGCCACAGATGGTCAAAGGGCTGCAGAATCTGCCCTTTGAGGAAAGACTGAAGGAATTAAGTCTCTGAGAGGGTACTGTGATGAAGTCCCAACCAGAGTTGTCTCTTCTCAAGGGAGAAGATATGCGTCCAAGGGGGGCTTCATCACAGTATTCCAGTACTTAAAGGGCAGCTACAAAGAGGATGGAGGGTCTCTCGTCACAATGAGCCACATAGAGAAGACAAAGGACAACAGGTACAAGTTACAGCAGGAGAGGTTTCGTCTTGACATAAGGAAGAAATTTTTTACAATCGTTCACTGGAAAAACCTCCCCAGGACACGGAACCCGCATCACTGGAGGTTTTCAAGATGCAATTGGACAGGGTGCTAGATAATCTCATCTATTCTCCCTTTCTCACTAAAGGGTGGACCATAAGATCTTTGAAGGTCCCTTCCAACCTGGGCTGTCCTGTGATTCTATGATTTATAGGCACTAAGAGAGTGAGTGATTTGTAATTACTCAACTTATTTATGAGTTTTTAGGACAACTATAGAGTAAAATTGGACCAGAATCGGTAAAAGACGCTAATGTCCTGAGTTCCATGTCACTGCTTTATCCAAAAATGTGGCCAAATGTTTTTTTACCATTGTTCCATTCCCCCTTTGGGCAGCGTGATACGTAGTCTGTTCACTTCCAGCAGACGTTATTGCTATCAGTTTCTATCGGGACAGGTCTACTTAAGCTGGAAATTGCTAATTAGAGCAGAAGTGGAGGACAACTGTGGTGTGGGGGCGCACATGAGCTGCTTTTGCAAGCCAACAGGCAGTTGCAGCCCCCAAGAGCGATGGCGAGGGGAGCAGGCACGGGCTAAGGAATGGCACGTCTCCCCAGACATCACAGCCTCTGAGGGAGATGCGGCAACAGGGAAAGCGGTTGACATCCCTCCACTGCGCTTCGCAGCCTCGTGACAAGACCAGCTTCCTCCTCACTGACTGGCAGGTGGGATGCGTAATGCAGCCCGCTCTGCTCTGTGGCATCCTGCATGCCAGGATGGGGACTTCTGGCAGGGAAAGGGAGCGTAATGGGCAGAGAGGGGGGAAGGTGTGACCTCTCTAACTGCCTCAGCAGGATCTGGCAGAGCTCTGAGCACGGCAGAGGGCCCGGCGCGGTGTGGCAATGCCATTCCCTCCGTGTCTTCAAAACCGAGCTCTGTCATCACTTCTGCCACCTCCCTTGCCTCTCTTCTAAAGAAAAAAGGCTGCTTTCTGAAATTTCTGGAACAAGATGTTCTCAAAAGCTGCCTTTTGCTGATCCCACCCTGAAAACACAAAATGTTGCAGCATTTGGGAACATGAGCGAAGAGGAAAAGCTCAGTGCCGGTTTAAAGCCACTTTTGGCAAAAGATAAAAGAGAGTCTCTCTCGCTCGCTCTCTCGCACACACGCACACACAAACAGGAAGAAAAGCTCTCAGGGACACAATTAATTACAGTTCATATCTCTTCTGGGCTGTCAGAGATAGTCACTGGCACGGGTCCTGCTGAAGTGCAAACCCAAAAGGGATTTACAAAAACAAATCCTCAGCTGGTGTATACGTTGTATACCAGCACAGCCCACAGCAATTTGTAGACCAGAAGGAAGACGACTAATATATGATGATACCTAAGCACAGTGAATATTTTTCTCTTAACTGAATTTCCTCTAGCCTTCTGTAGTGAGCTGACTGAAACAAAGGCTCTGCTGTTTCATGCTATTCATGAAAAATTCGGTATTTTTTGAAATTTGAGTCAGTCCCAACCAGGACAGACATAATCTTTACACATAGCTGCATGTATATATGTAGATACCCGATATGAAATGCAGACCTACTGAAGTTGTATGGACTTGTCCATTCTGCCGCTACTGGAAGTAGCTGTAAAACTACCCAGAGTATGGATAAAAATCCCACTGGAAGGTAACCTGAAAAAGTCACCAAACATTCCTTGACAGAAATGAAAATGTGCATTTTATCAGTTACAGCTGGGAAACACAGCTTGAGTGCAAGTATTTGCAACCAACCCAGACTTAAATATTTATTCTGTTATCAGGTGATCAGCGCTAGGTCATCATGACAGCTGTGTAAATCCAGACTAACACGGCTAACGTGAACGGGGAGCTGTGCCCTGGTCATGTAGGAAAATGCCGTGTTGACTTGATTTGGTTACACAAAACATGAAGACAAGTAGTGGGAAATTTTCTACAGGAATATGTGAGTTTAATGTTGGAGAAGGATTGAGGACAAGCTGAGCTGAAAAGCACTGACTTGGGAGCCGTCTTTGTCCAGCACACACTTCGGGTTTGTTAGGAGCTGAGCCGTGACTGTAAAAGCCCCATCCCTCAGGCTCTCGCCAGGCTCCAAAGCCTCCTCTGGCAAAAACAGATCAAAAGGACTACGAATACTTATTAGATGCCCCAGGTCCACAGGGGCATGTCGAAGGCCATCATTAGGGGGATGAGGGTCTCAGCATCTCATGTGTGTTGCCCTACTGGGAGGAAGCAGCACGTGCTCCTGACCGGCATCGCCTCTTGTTGGTGCCCGTGGAGGGATGGGAGAAGCCCTGGGTCGTGGGTGTGACCTGGGCAGGGGATTGCTTAGACCAGACCTGCCACAAACAGGGATGTCCGAGCCGCCCCAGCCACAAACACACATCAGAGAAATGCACGTGGCAGACGCGTTCTCAGCCCATGCTTTTGAAATTGTTTCCGCCTGCATTATGGCTTAGTCCTTCTGCTAAGAACTGGCAAGAGCTTTGAGTGAGCAGAAATCACAGTCTGCTCACAAGTGTGTCAGAAGAGGGAGACTAAGAGTAGGGAGTGATTTGTCATGGGTGGTTAACTGATGTGAGACACAGCTCAGGGTTTGAAAGGTACAGAGGAACTGACATGTCAAAGTGACACAAAAAAATAGTTGAAATCCTCTGGACAAGTGTTACCATCAATTACTCTACTTCAGCTTTTGGACCAAAGTCCGAGGGCAGGCACAGCATTTAAATCACTTCTCTGAATGCTTGCACCAGGGAAATCACGAAAACTGTTCAAGTTACACAAACTTGACAGACCATTATACCATAGTCCCCATGCAACCGCTTGTGAAGGTGCTCGTAAAGGTTGCTCTTCAGGTGTCTTTGGGGCCCCTGTGGCAGGGCTGGCGCAGTCTGCTGATGTTAAATTCCGCTGGGGCTGTACATGCCTGAGCGGACCTGGAGAGCACTAAGGGGCCGCTCATGGTTCCGTTTGACTGTCATACCCAAAACCTCTGTGGTTTTCCTGGCGCTTCAGGCTGTAGCCAGCAGATAGTGCAGGGCTATGTGATATCGCTCTCCATCTCCAGCCAGTACCCACCCCCTTCCCCGCCCACCTCCTTCTCAATCCTGATGCAGATGTGTTGCTTATTTATTTTGATGTTACACTCAGTCTATCTTGCATCCTTCTTAAATTTTCCTTTCTGGCCTCATTGCAGATTTTTGCGATACAAATGCAGAGGTGCTGTGCGTGGATGCAGGGAGGGAACTGGAAGAAATTGAGAGCCCAGCTCAAGGGGCAACAGGGACCTATCTCACCCCGGGGGCCTGGGGAGATGCTTTGGGTTTTAGGAGCTCAGGAGGCCCCGACCTGGGTGGTAGAATTGCAGTAATAAATATAAAAATCAGTTTAAAGCTGCAATGAAGACAAGTAATGAATGTAAATTAGAAGGTGAAATCCTACTCCACAGCCCTGAAAATCTGGGGCAAAGATTTGAGCCCATGTCTGATTATAGTAATGGCATATTTTAATGTTGCATGTAAATAAGCTTAATCTTCATCGTGCTTCCTCAGTGTCTACAAAGGGCAATTTCTGCCTTATGAGCATGGGCAGCTGGCATGGGTAGAGGAGCCCAAGAGTGGTGTCCACCTGGGATGGAGGCAAGGACAGACCTTCTGGTTCTGAGCAGACGCTCAAGGTTTCTGTGCTTATAGGGGAAGAGAGAGTCGCTAGAGCAATTAACAGCCTGGTTTCTGGTGAGCAGATCTTTCGAAGGGCTGGGGAGACATGCCTGAGCAGCCATTTCAAAAGCAACCCGAGCTGTGCAATGCTTGGTGAGTCCTGTCTCCCGCGTCACCCCTGCTCTGCAGAGCACGACCAATTTGCCCAGCCCAAATCGGGATGCCGGGGCTCTGTCAGTGGCTTTGGGCACACCTCCGTCCTAAGGAAGAGCTTACAAAACCTCACGCATTCGAATTTTCACTAATTGTTACTGATGGTTATACACATGCTTCAAACTCTGCTGGACATGGCACCTTTGTACAGTGCTTTTCACGTGATCACCACGGAGCGTGGCAGGAGCTGCTGAGTACAGAGACATTATTGCAAAAATAATCGGCTGAGGAATATAGAGAAGAAGAGTTGAGGAAAGAGGGGCTCAGTTTTACGTTTTTTTTTTTTTTTAGTCTTTTTCTAAACGTTGCGGGGCATGTTGTGGAAAAATTTCAGCCATCTGTCTAACGGATATTAGTAAAGTGGAGACTCTGTTAGAAATAAAGTGCCAGGTTGTCCTCTGCAGACAGTTAATAAAAAGAAGGAAGTGAAAGACTGCTCATTATTTTTAATGATTTTGCTTTCCAGCAGAGTGCCTGTATCTCCCTGCCTTTACATTCTGCCTTATTTCAGTTCATTACAACACATTCAACCGCTCTGGAGAATGACGGCTTTGTTCTAAAGCACGGAATTTATCAAGAGGCCCCTGGCCCAGCCTGGCCAGGCTGTTAATCACAGCCCCGCTGCCAGGAGGAGGATGCCGAGAAGAGCCTGATGTTCAGCGAGTACAGCCCGGACGACTGGGAGTTCTTTGGTGGGGAGAGCCGTGCTGGGCGCTAGCATTGCTGAAGGCCATGTGCAAAGCCATCATCAGAGTCGATTAAGTGGTGCTTGGTGACTGCCTGCATGTGTTCTGCGTGCACGTCTCTACATTTGTCTCTCTTACCGGCTCCACCTGACGTGAACGTCTCATTCCCTGTCAACGGATATTTGCTTTATTAACTTGAAAGTATAGGACACGTTTTGCAGTTCAGAAGATGAAGATTCATGAGTGTGCAATTCAGAGTACAGCACCAACCAAAGCACCCAGAGCATTCAGCTAAATCTGCAAGCTCCCTGCAGGTAGCAGACAGCAAGTAGAAAAGCTAAAAGCAGAAGCTGCATTTCCAGATTTGAGAACCGATAGATTTCTCAGCAGCCTCCCTTGCAAAAAGCCATGCTTTGATTTTCTTAACCTAAAACTCTTCTGCTATGCTCTTTGCATAAATTGAGATCCACATTACAGCCAGGTTTTTACAGCACTACAGTTACAGTGATTTGCTTGGAAACAAGATGTGCATTTTCTAGGCCTCAGAGGAATCACCTAAAAGAGGTCCACGGCCAGGACCCAGGGTCTTTCCACGTTTTTTTCTTACAGCTCACCACAAACTCTTTCACTAGCAGATTTTATTGTCATGCCCTGCCTCTTCTTCTTGCTTATTGATGGTTGTGGCCCTGCAGCAAAGCTTGCATCATGCATCTCATAAGTAATGTGAGTGCAGAAGTCCTAAATGCCACAGAGAAGCCACTGCGTGGCCTGCGGCAGCAGCAGGGAATGCAGGGAGACCTTGCACAGCTGTGCTCACAGCTGGAGTGCCTCCCCGGCTCTTTTCATGCCTTTCCTGTAGCTGCTGCTCCTGGTCTCTGCTGCCGCTCCTTGGGGGGGTGTAGGTTCATGGGAAACTGCAGTCAGGCAATTAATAACCTTAAGGCCCCTCTGGCACAAATGGTGCTCCGCTGTGACAAAAATCCTCAAGCCCTACCTGGCTAACAGGAGGAGCATTGGATTTTCCTGGGGTTGGGGTACGGGTCAGATGGGATGGTAAGGAGCTGGTACTGATCCTTTAAATTCTGGGCACAACAGCCTGGCTGATATTTTGAGTTTGCTTATATCTTCAGCGTAGAGCAAGGCGAAAACTCATTTATATTGGCAAACCACATTTTTTGCCTGTCTTAATCCAGGAAATGAAAACCACGACCAGAAGTGCAGTCCCCTTGTCTAAACACTGGCATGCCGGTGTTCAGAAAAAAGGACTCCACCATGATTCTTCACGATTGCCTGCGGAGTGAAACAAGGGCTTCAGCCAGGGAGGAAAATGAGCCCACTCCTGCATGGAAACTCAGCATGGAGTCGGGCAGAGATTTTTTGGGGGTAGGGGACATTGTTTGTTTGCTTTCCACCCCTACCAGACACCAAACTTGGCTGCACCCTGACAAGATGCTACAAAGCACTCTTCTGGCAGTAAGGTAACATGAGAAACATTTGATCGATTCCTACTGACAAGCTAATTATTAGAGAAGGGATTGCAGGGGAAAAAAAAAAAGGAAGGAAATAAAAATATTCAGGCAGATCATTTAAGGTCCTCATCCTGGGAGAGGAGGAGTAACTGGTTTCATTTCCCAGAGACTAATCCTGCTCTAATTGACTTATTATTCGAGTCTGAAGGAAAACAATCTGTGTGGCCATGGGGAAGGCGTGATGCGGAAGGGGGATATGGGGAGACAATAGATTGCACTGTGTGAAGTGACACGGGGTAACATGGGTCACGTGCGGATCTCGGTGGTCTAAGAGCCCTAACTGGGCACGGTGGTTGGTGTTACGCTATGGAGAGGGAGCATTTAGAACAGGCTCATGATTCATTTTGACTCAGTGGTTTCAAACACATTAGTCTTCCGTGAGAAAAAGCTAAACCTCTTTCTAAACACAGACCAGACTACAAGGGATCACATGTTACAACATGGTCGGTGTAGCTTGCTCGTGAACTACGAAAAACAATCGACGTATTTACAAAGCAAACTCGAGACAGCAAGATCCTGGTTTTGCGAGAGGTGCTGCGATGTACATGGCGTGACAGAGCTTTAAGGACAAAGATACAGTAAGTCTGAAATACAGTAAGTCTGGGAGCCGAGCAAAGGCTGAGGAGATTTGCATTTTTCAGCATTGGGAAAATCTGTTGTGCTTTCCATTAACACTGGAAAATTGTTTTGACTCTCTAGTTGGCATAATTAAAATACATAGCTAGAAAGGAATTCAAATTTGGGCTAAATTACACTGAGGAAACTACATTCAGTTCCGATCATTTTGCTTGACAAGGATTTTTTGGAATTAGAAATGCACTGGAGATTTACTATTACTAAAATAAGAACTATTATGGAACGCCTAAGGGATACAATTCATTATCCAGATAAACTTCCAAATAAGCAGACATAAATGCATTCTAAATTACAATAAAATTCCTGTGGAATTACATTTTTCTTCCATAACAGGCCAGATGATCTCACCTCATGAATATTATTACTGTGACAACCATGGTTCTCCAGGGAAGTTCAGAAGACACAGTGAGCTTCAGGTATGCTTAGATAGTATGAGTACATGGCAAACTAAAGAAACCAGACTCCGAAGAGGAAAATCTACCAAACAGAACAGCTGTGTAAAAAAAAACCTTCTGCCTCTTTGGATAAACTTTAATCTAAGACATATTTTCCTGCCTGAAATCAGTGGAAATGCCGTTTCTCCAGAAGAACTTGAAGGGAATGAGCAAGTGTTGAAACAGGTGACTACATGAAGATCCCGTCAGATATTTGATTAATAGCTGTGGTTTGGCAAGGAAGGTGTAGATATCTGGTACCTTCTGTTGGACCGAGTTTTCTGAGATTTTGGGCCTGGCTTTTCAAGTAGGGTTTTTGTTTGAGTATTTCTAAGGGGAAACTGGTAAAAAAAAAAAAAAAAGAATAGCCTAAAATTAGCAGACCATAAGTATTTTATATTGCTGGAGGAACTGTATATGCAGGCGACGGGCATTGCTAAGCAAGAGAAAAGCTCGCAGGAAAGCAAGGAGCCTAGGCACTTACGCCTGCCCCCAACCAGGACACCTCAGAAGATTGCGGATTTGCCTGGGATGCAGCCATGGGGGGACAAAAAATTAGAAATGCTCCTCTCTGAATACAGCACGTTGCAGGTGGAAAATGAGACATGTCATCCAGCTGAGTGCAGGGACTCGCTTCGCACCAGTGGTTCAAGGTAGAAACACTTCTGCCAACGCTTGGGGCTCTGCTTGGCCACTGGGTGAAATGTTCGGTCTGTAGTTTGTCAAGGAGGGCTTGCAATTCTAACAGCTGCTCGAGAATCACGTTTTCTTGTCGTACAGACAAAGAAATACACCTGCACATTTTAGTGAACTACTCTGAAGCTAGGAAATTTCAGAAATTCTAAAAATCCTTTGCAACTTTGGCCTCATTGCAGACTCTTTCATGTGGAAGAACCAGCTGTTGTACCACATAGTAAAGTAAAAAACAAAAATAAACACAGGTAGTAGAGGCAGGGGGAAAAAGCTCTCAGAGAAATTGGTGCATTTCTCACTTATTAGGACATTTCCTTGATTTTAAGCATAATTTATTCTGTTTCAGCCGCATGGTTTCTGCACATTTCCTTTGAAATATCTGTAATTCTTTCTGGCAGAGATCCGAAGCAATACACTGTAGTCTCATCTGGGAACAGTATCCTAGGAAAGCAAAAATATTCTGAAGCTGTAAAGAAAATAAAAATAATAAGTTAACATTGAAGGGCTTGAATGAAAAAACAGGCTAGATCAGAGATAAGCGAATCTCCTCGCCTGGTGGCTTGGGCCACACGGATCAGGAGGATGGTGTCAGCTGGCCCCCGCGCCGGCAGGCCTGGGAGAGGCACCCTTTCTCCAGCCTCTGGGACTCATCAAGCCCTGTTTCTGGTGGACTTGTGTTTCGTGGCTGACTTTTAAACTGAATTATAGTAAGAGTGAGGTATGAACTCTCTCCTCAGTGAATCCACCCAAGGGAGAGAAACTGTGACCGCGGAGTCAATTATTTGGAGATTAGTAAGGCAAAGACCTGAAATGTGCTTTCCACCCACCGATTGCTACAGGATCATTTATTTCCCCAGGAGCGGACTCCAGCACGAACAAAGCTCACAGGCTCGTCAGTCATTGACCAGCTCTGGGGGTTCAGCAAGGGCTGAACACCGAACGACCATTACGAGTACACCCGCCGCGTCCCACACTGCTCGCAGGGTGAGATCTCGAACCACAGCAAGCTGACAGGCCCCTGTGGCGCAGTGCCGTGCCGTGCCCTGCAGAGACACTCGCCAACGTCCCAAAGCAGCGTGGCCGCATCAGCGTAGCATCCTGCCTGGCCTGATTAAAGACATGGAGCTAATTAGGCTAGGCACAGTGCCGTATTGATTAGATGGTAGAGACGCAGCCCTGACATGTAGATGTGCCAGCGGGATAACGTAGCACTCGGCTTGCATGTTACCTGGATAAACCAGGACCTTTATTCTCTGTAACTGTCAGCGTGGCGCTGCTCGCAAGCACTGCCTTTGCATGGACTTTCATGCGATGTTGTGTTTTGTTTTTCTTTAATGTTACCCAGAACTCAACAGTCATCTCTGTATTGCGGGCACAGTTCCTGAAATAAGATTAACTTTGTCTCCAGGGGTTACTTTCCAGCCAGCAAACCAATGCTATGCAAGAGAACCAAAACAAGGCAGAGAGAGAGAAAAAAATCAGGCTGTGTTGCAGACATTCAATTTAAGATATGAAAACCTTTCAGGGCTTTTTATGGGGAAATACGTAAACCCTCGGATTAAGATTTTCACGTTCAAGCCCTCCGTGCTATTCTCACTGCGAGGAGCTGATGATTTCCCGTTTGGGGACTCTCCCTGAACATACAGAACACTTAGTGGATCCACTTCCCTATGGATCCCGCACCACAGACTTCTCTGTCCAGGCTCAGCCGGCAGCACAGCACCCTGACATCAGCCCTGACTGATAGCTCTGCACATATCCTGAAGATGACAGCACGCCTACAGTAACCATGGGTGTATCTGTCCTCCTGGTAGGTTTTTTTTGCGTGGCCTCCATTTGCCACTTCCGTTCTTATCACCTAGGACATTTCAAAAGCATAGAGGTATTTTCTGTTGGTAAATTATTCTAGAGGGGCTGTGAGAATGTTCATATTTATAGGTCTGACTAGCTGGGAGATCAGACTTCTTCGTATGACGGCGTAACCATTTTGAAGATCCTGTTTCAAGGAAAAGTGAATCCCAAGATTTTGAATCTCAGCAGGGCGGAGAAAAAAGAGAATATTTTATTATCTATGATCTCTGTGATCAAAGCAATACCAAAAGCATTTCTCTGTCTGCAGAGAAAACAATGAAGAATGTGGAGCAGGCAGAAAACCTAATGCTCATTCAATAATACGTGTGCCTGCACTTCTGAACACCCTCCCTACCAAAAAAGAGAACAGCACAGCCTTTCAGTCTGCAACTCTGTGCATGCATCTGCATTTATCAGGCTGTGAACGTCTCTATTTTATTCCTTTTCAGTCTGTAAAGAAATGCAAATGGACTGATTAAGCCAAATTGCTTTATTCTACTCTCCCTCCACGGAAAAGGTGACAGAGCTGTTTTACTTGAGAGCAGACAAGAGGGGGCACTCATGCATTTCCTACATGTGCGCTTTTGATTTACGCTATGTTAGTGGGTAGGAATAGGTATCTGAGAGAGTCCTTGTTGAATAAGCTTGCAGGAAAAAAAAAAACCGAGTTTACATAACACCACAAAGAAGCAGAAAATGTCGTAGGAAACGCAGAAAACAAGAAAAACGGAGGCGCGTGGGCAATGTTAGAAGACATCCTGTTGCCCCACGCTGGGGCCCTGCAAATCTGCTTAGGTGGGAGGCCGAAGTGTTGCAGAAGCAGCGGTGGAAGCAAAGCTCCTATGGGGGTGAAAGAAAGGCTGGGCCAAAAGTGTGGTCTGCAGCACTGAGCTAAAGCTGGCCTCAAGCCCCTTGCAAGCTTTTAAATTTTCAGAGTAATGAAAAAGGGCAGCATAGGGGCTGAGAATAGCTGTAAGAGATACAGCTTCAAGGGCAGTCCTTATTTTACTAATGAAACAGTTTGGGCTGCCTACACAGGGTCACTCAGGAAAGTTAAATACATCAATCAGCTAAAGGTGTGAAGTCAATTTATGTAAGTTATAGCATATTAAAGCTCTGTGTGAATAGTTTCATTCAGGGTAAATAGCCTCAGATCACTACAGCTTAATTTTCTAGATTAGCAGAAACAAAATATGTTTTGATAGCAAAGTAAAGCAAGATGGAGGGAGAATAAACATCCAGTTAGTAAATCAGTCCTGCATCTATGGTCTGTCTTTGTTTCTAACAGCAGAAAATCCAGAGCTACACAGATAGAAAAATGAAGTTTATCATGCATTATAAACACCATCTAACAACCTTAGCTGCAAAAGGCTGTAAGGAGCAGAAAGCCTGTTATGGCAACTAAGAACAAACCTCACGGCGTTCGCTGTGCCACTGCGTGTCCCTTTTGCTGCCCACGTTTCTCCGTGGGCACCCCGACTGGAACTGAACCATATTGCTGCTGCAAACAGCAGAGTCAATTAACTGTGAATTAACTTTTAACTAACACATTTTAACTAAATTACTGGATAGTGATAGTATCAGAAACATAACTAATTCTTTTATTAAAAAACACATTCATTTGTTCAGTGAAGTGAAACATGAGTCAATCAAAAGCTCTGCCTGGCTCAGTAAGATTCCCCTCTCTTCCCTCAGCTTGCCATCAGGCTTTTCTCAATTTTTTCTTTTTGTATCAGTAAACCGAGCCATGTTTATGTCTTTTTAAGCTTTTGTAGTCTTCCCCCATTGGTCTCATCATCATTCCAGGCTCTTCAAGAGTTGTACGGTACGAATGAGGAACTTGTCATGCTACAAATACATAAGCGAAACAAAAATAAGGTAATTGGCTGAGGTTAGTATGTGCTTGTGGACACTAATTTGTGAAGTGTACCTGCTTNTTATGTCTTTTTAATCTTTTGTAGTCTTCCCCCATTGGTCTCATCATCATTCCAGGCTCTTCAAGAGTTGTACGGTACGAATGAGGAACTTGTCATGCTACAAATACATAAGCGAAACAAAAATAAGGTAATTGGCTGAGGTTAGTATGTGCTTGTGGACACTAATTTGTGAAGTGTACCTGCTTCCTAAGGAAACCTGAATTGTAAGCGACATTACTCAGTCTCCACGACACTTAGTGGAAACTCCACAGGAATGTGAAAAGTGGGAGAAGCAATCCAATGAGAAAATGAAAGCATTGCAGTTATGCTGAGATGTTTAGGGCATTTGCTTTAAAACAGAGGTAAACTCCAGTTTGGGGAGAAAAAGCAGGCCGAAGCTAGATTACTGAAAGTTACAAACCCCAAATGTGGCCTAGTTTAGAGCAACATGTATTCTCTGTATAACANTGAAAGCATTGCAGTTATGCTGAGATGTTTAGGGCATTTGCTTTAAAACAGAG
>VZSC01009671.1:0-29690 GCA_013398225.1 Steatornis caripensis
ACAGGCAAAGGGGAAACATAACCCACATTTTTAAAAGGGGGAAAAAGGAAGAACCCCAGAACTACATGGAGGTCAGTCTCACCTCTGTGCCTGGCAAGATCATGGAGCAGATCCTCCTGGAAACCATGCTAAGGCACATGGAAAATAAGGAGGTCATCAGTGACAACAAACATGGCTTCACTAAGGGCAAATCACGCTTGGCAATACTGGTGACCTTCTACGACAAGGTTACAGCATTGGTGGACAAGGGAAGAGCAACAGACACCATCTACCTGGACTTGTGCAAAGCATTTGACACTATCCCAAACGACATCATTGTCTCTAAATTGGAGAGACATGGACTTGACAGATGGACCACTTGTTGGATAAGGAGTTGGCTGGATGGTTGCACTCAACGAGTTGCAGTCAACAGCTNAGGAAAAGGGAGACTTGGTTACTTGGAATATGGAGAAGGCTGAGGTACTCAACAACTTTTTGTCTCAGTCTTCACTAGCAAGTGCTCAAACCAAACTGCCCAAGTCACAGAAGACAAAGGCAGAGACTGGGAGAATGAAGAACCACTCACTGCAGGAGACAATCAGGTTTGAGACCACCTAAGGAACCTGAAGGTGCACAAGTCTATGGAACCTGAAGAATGTATCCGTGGGTCCTGAGGGAACTGGCCAGTGAAGTTACTAAGCCACTATCCATGATCTTTGAGAAGTTGTGGCAGTCTGGTGAAGTTCCCACTGACAGGCAAAGGGGAAACATAACCCACATTTTTAAAAGGGGGAAAAAGGAAGAACCCCAGAACTACATGGAGGTCAGTCTCACCTCTGTGCCTGGCAAGATCATGGAGCAGATCCTCCTGGAAACCATGCTAAGGCACATGGAAAATAAGGAGGTCATCAGTGACAACAAACATGGCTTCACTAAGGGCAAATCACGCTTGGCAATACTGGTGACCTTCTACGACAAGGTTACAGCATTGGTGGACAAGGGAAGAGCAACAGACACCATCTACCTGGACTTGTGCAAAGCATTTGACACTATCCCAAACGACATCATTGTCTCTAAATTGGAGAGACATGGACTTGACAGATGGACCACTTGTTGGATAAGGAGTTGGCTGGATGGTTGCACTCAACGAGTTGCAGTCAACAGCTTGATGTCAAGTGGAAACCAGTGACGAGTAGTGTTCCTCAGGGGCTGGTACTGGGACTCGTGCTGTTTAACATCTTTGTTGGCAACATGGACAGAGGGATTGAGTGCACCCTCAGCAAGTTTGCCAATGACACCAAGCTGTGTGGTGCGGTTGACCCTCTGGAGGGAATGGAAACCAGCCAGAGGGACCTTGACAGACTGGAGAGGGTGGCCCATGTGAAGCACATGAAATTCAACAAGGCCGAGTGCAAGGTCCTGCACATGGGTCGGGGCAATCCCAAGCACAAGTATAGGCTGGGCAGAGAATGCGTTGAGAGCAGCCCTCAGGAGAAGGACTTGGAAATGTTGGTTGATTTGAAGCTCAACATGAGCCAGCAACATAAGGCCAACCATATCCTGAGCTTTATCAAAAGAAGTATGACCAGCAGGTTGAGGGAGGTGATCGTCCCTCTCTGTTCTTGTAAGACCCCACCTGGATCATTGCTTTCAGCTCTGGGGCCTCCAACCTAAAGAAAAAAACCGGGGAAAATAATTTGGACAGTTAGGCATTGTTATGACTCGTGTTTAACTTGTGCTGAAGATTTGTGTTTCAACACTTAACTATTTATTGATACTACATGACAGTGTTTATCTACTACAGTTATATTCCTGTATTTAAATATCTAATTTTAATTACACTATCTAAAAGGATCTGTTATTTCATATTAATGGACAATTCTTTTATTTTACAACCTGTCTTTAAATGTCATTTCAGCAGGAGTTTATCGTATTTGAAGATTCTGGATTGTACAAAGATATGTTTCTGAATACCATTCAAAATTTTGTTTTCCCATATAACATTTAGCAATAAATAAATTTAGTATTAAGAATAGCAATTATTTTTTCTTTGTGGCAGTTTTGGGGCCAAATTCTGCCCCGACAGTTTGGAAACTCTGCTTTATTTAACATGAGTTGGCAGCTTCTAGAGTGGAGAAAAAGGGGCAAGAAAGATTTGATAAGCTTCAAATTTACACTTCTTGACTCTTTTCTACTTATTTGTCTATAAATCTGAATTCAGTTGGTAAATGGATATCTTCATAAATTATGGATATCACAGGTTCACTTACAACCCAGTGTTTGAAAATGCTGGAATCTTTGAAACAGAGTATGATGGGCCAGACCCTACCCTATTACACTGGAGCAAATCCAAAATAATTAAGTGAAGAAAACAAACATTAAAAAAAAAAGACCCGGAACTCAGACTTACCCCAGTAAATTCACTCCAGATTCACATTACAGAAAGACTCAGTAGAGTACTTAGCTGTGAATGCAATTTAATGAGTATGACCGTAATTCAAATTAGTCAGGAGAACTTAACAGATGACTGTTGTGGTATTTGTGTCATACTTGTATTGTATTCCAAACATTACTTTCTTTTACTTCACCTCTGAATCCGCCCCAGATACAGCATACTTAAACCTTTGTATCCCTATAAACTTACAGTTAGAGCTCTCATAAACTGCAAAAAATTACATCAGTCTTCTACATACAGCTCTTAAAGCTATTAAATGCCTACAGTATGCTGCACACAAGTGATAAAAGTATGTATGTGTGACACTATGTCTGCTTGGTAGTGGAAAAGGAGAGAGAGATGTTGAAATGCCAAATTCTACTGTTAAATAATGACTTGCTTATGAGACTCACTGACCTATTAAATACAAACATCTGGTTTAGGTGTTCAGGATTCAAATAAATTACCCACCAAAGACTAACCAGTCATATCAGACCCCAGCCCACTCCCAACAACCAAATCACCCAATATTTCATTTGTGGAAAAAGTTAATGTTTTGTTAAAGGTGGGGCTAGTCACATAAAAGATTTTTCCAGTACTGACAATAACACTTCATGATTTGTGTTACTGTATTCTTCGGCTGTGTTCTGTTGCTATTGTACTAAACCTACCAAACAACAGATTTCTGTTGATCACTCAGTCGCACTGTGATCCCATCCTATCTGATTATTTATGATACGGCCTTGTTGGAACTGGGAAAGAATGAACCTCAGAACGGTTGAGGAAGGTTTGTGTTATTGCTTGAATACGATACATTTTTGTGGGGGTCAGTATTAAACAAAAACTTGTGCATGATGTTGCAGGAGCTGTGATAAGTGGTAGTGCGAAAGATTTTAGTGATACTAATCTGGGACCTGATTACTTGTAATTATTCTATTTTTATGACCCTACTGGACATGAGTCAGGTTTGGTTCACTGCTTACACGGCTTGCTGTGGCCGTGCCACATAAGTTTCAGTGTTGTTCTGGGAGATAACTGCTCAAATCTCCGTGCCTGCTGATGACTGCGGAGGAAGAAGCATCAGCGCTCTTACCTTGTCTGATATTTATTCTCAACTCATTTTCTTGTTGCTGCTCTGCGGATTCACTGAGAGACAATTAACCTTGCCTCTGGAAAGGCAGAAATCAGACCACTGGCTTTGTATTGCAGAGAATACAGAAGAAAGCGTGCCACTGCTGGGTGTTTGGCACTTCATGAAATTATGTTTTCTCAGAAGCCTGCACTGAGCCTGCCTCCCTGGCAGGAAAAAGCTGTGTCTGTGTGCAAACCAGGTGGCTGCAATTCCTGTCTAGCAATTATCCAGTAAGGCATCTGCATCTCCTATGGTCCTGGGTCCTTTAACCCTTTATCCCAGGGGGAGAGATTGGATTGTTTTAGTTAGAGTAAATGAGCTGGCTGCAGAAGTAGTCATAGCAAAGCTCCTGTCTCCAGCAGGTGAGCTGAGTGCCTTTTCCTATTAGGAGCAGCAGTTGGACCCTGGAACTACCTGCAGAAGAACATCTGGTAGGAGGTTGGCAGAGAACAGTAGGAAGAGTTGGCTCTATGGGCTATAAACCTTGGATTCCTTAACCAAATTTTGTCACATTCTCCTGTTAGTGAGCCAAGTGTTGCTGAAAGAAAAAGGAATATGTTGTCTCACAGAAAAATGAACACTGGAGGGAAATTCCCAACCCTGATGTTAACACAGCTAAGCTCTCCTTTGCCCTGGTTAAGGAGTGCAGTCCTGTGTGTGAGGATGTGAGGATGGGGAATAGACTACAGGTGGAAATATACTTTAGCAAATGCATGACATGTCTTCTTACATGTTCTCTAAGTGAGAGATGCCTTGCTAGCAGTTGTACATCATCTTATTTCCTCTTTTTTCACCTTACTCTTCTCTACTCCTTATTTTTCACCTGCTGGCAATGCTTTGTTAGACGATCTACACGCTCACAAGTCTGTAGATGAAGTACTTTCAGAAAAGTGCATGCAAAAGAAGAGTGTGTAAAAAAGTCATTAATTGTTGATAGCTCGATATTTACTAGTTTCATCTTCTCTTTGTGTGTTTTGTCCAATATATTTCTGATAGTTTAGATTGTTGGTGTGCTGGAGCTAGAACTGCATTTTACTATGGCTTTTTAAGACTACATTGAAATAGCAAAGAAAACAGTTTACATGGAGCAGGATCCACGAAAGTAAATTATTTCAAGGAGAGAGTTCACACTGTACTTCTTTTGAGACCTTAAGCAACTTTTCTGGTACCATACTGACGAAATCTAGGCTGTACTGCAAAATTTAGCATAAACATATGATCACTTGTGTTAAGTGGAGCCATAGTTACGAAAGCTTTAAACTCATTGCAGTCAATCGTCATCAGTGGCAATGGAAAAATAATTGTATTTACGGACAGGAAAAGCTCTCAGATAAACACATTAATAACTGTTTAACATTTCCTGTCGTTGCTGTTTCTGTTTATTAGTTACTCTTCAAACAGGTTAATCTAAAAATGCTAATAGGTGGCTTAGCGCTCAGCCATCGAATGCTATACAGAGACCCCAAATATAGATTTGAAAGGCTAAGCTAGCTTAATAAAATAATTTAATATCTTAAATTTAAATATGCTTAAGGACAATGCAATAAACCTAAACAATTCACATACTAGAACTGTTTACCCTTCATGAATCTGTTTTCAATAGCTGACTGTTGTTCAACCAACATAAACAACTCTTTTATTAAATAATGTGCAATTTTGGAACTTGGGTTAAAGCATTCCCACAGTATTTGGTGCAGATGTTATAAAGTTGTAAAAATCTGAAAAAATAGCCTGTTTTAAAGCTGAGTATTTTAGGATTAGAAACAAGATGGGTAAAATGAATGAATGCTGAACACACTATAAATTGTGAAAACATTAGGCAACTACTTTTTACCTTGTTTTCCTTTGTAGTGAGTGTAACAAGTACTGGGACAACTGGGAATCTGTTTGATCACAGAATATATCCTGCCATAGAATTTTGAAATATTACGGATTAAGGAACAACACTGAACTGGGTCCAACATGCAAATTTGTTCTAGACATCCTTGTTGTACAGGTGCCATCGTTTGTCAGGTATCAGCCTGGGAAGGCTGTTCATTACTGCACTGAAATTTTCAGAAGAAATTAATGACTCCCATGGGTATGGTTAACCAGCCTCACACTAATGAGTGTGGAGAACTTACCTTTCTTAATTTTTGACCTGTTTGATCCTTGTCCACTTCCTTACCTGAGATACAAGCTAGAGGATCTAACCCTTTGGGCCACGTTCACACTCTGGACAAGCCTGAACAAGACAAGAAGGGTCACACTCCTAGTGTCACCAGGTAAGGTTTGAGGATTGTGATGTGATAATAAATCGAACACAGCAGCCTCACGTTTTGTATCATGTTCCTATAGCTGGGCACTCTGGAGATGCCATGCAATTGATCACTGATACAGGGACACATCCTGGAACCATAGGGTACTTTCAATTATGTTTAGAATATGATTCCTTGTAAAACTAGCTTTGAAAATATTCCCCAAGAGTGAATAGTGAAATATTGTTTATGAACTGTGTCTGTCAGGGAGCTCTAGCTCTGAGAGGTATGAATCGTGATCACCTTGATGTCATGCCAGCTTTGAAACCTGATGGTTGCCTGTAGGATGCCATTTTGGTGTCCAACCCAAAATTTCCTTAGAAGCTGCTCAGAGTTGTTACAACCTCATAGCCTATGTACCAAGGGAGAAACATGTGGAACTCCAGTGGAAGCGATAGGTTGCACAGCAGATTCACTATATAAAAAACGATGTGAGGTACTGCAAAACCATCTCAAAATAAGTAATTTTTGGTTTTCATTTTAAACACTTCATTACTTTGTTAAATCATTAAGAAAAAACAAAACCTTAATCAGAATGTGGTTTGGCTTTTTTTTTTTTTCTTTTCCTGAGCATGCATGGGTGTACCATATGTGGATTAAAGTAAAAAGAAGAAACCCTGTGAGCCATGTGAGCTGTTCACTTTACAAATGTTGAGTTACGGAAAGACAAGATTAGAACATCCAATCCACCTTAATTTTTTCCCATACGTGCCATAGAGTAATGGTTGGGTTACGATTGTGGAATTTCAGTGTCTATGGAACAGCCTGGCATGTATGCTTAAACTGCTGCTAAGGGCACGTCTGTGCAAGGGCACTGCCTCTGAGTTTGAGAGTTGGAGCACAGGTGTACACTCCTGCTACATGACCAGGGCTTGGGTTTCTCTCTGATGACTGAAATGTCTGAAACTGCCAGAACGTTTCAGCCACACACAAATTTTGCTAATTCTTGCCTTTGGCAGCCACCAGTTCTGCCTATATGTTATACTAGTGTCTCCCAACTCTATCCTAGATAAAATCAGTGGGAGTAGCAGCTCATGGTTAAGCAACACCCGTACTTCCTCCCCCTCCCATGTGCCAGCCTTTGCCTGGTCTCTCTCAACTCCTCATCCCTTGACACACATTCCTGCATTTTCCCTTCTATCGCTCAGGCACACACTGAAAACAAGTTTCTTTCTCTTTCTGCCTGCTCTATCATCAAGTGGATCTAGCATGTGTGAGGACTTCTGAGCAGCGTTTTATATTCATGGTCACATTTACTCCTGCCAGCTTTAACCGAAAGTTATGAAATAACACCACCACCATTCCCTCAAATCTTGTCCTTAAGAGAAACCTGTTGAGAATTGCTTAAGGGGTGGTTATTTCCCATTGTTCTCCATGACAGTAAAGCCAAATGCCTCCAGGGAGGAGGATGACCTCCTAACTGGTTAAGACATGGAGATAAGAGAATCCCATTAAGAACAAAAGGTAAGAAATACCATTTGCAAAATCACAGCCCACTGAGGTCAAACGGGAAAGAAAAAGGGGAGATGGCAGCCATGTTGAAAGGAGACCACAAGGCTTTGTGAAATTTCTCTGCTGATGAACTTTATTATGCAGCTTGCTTGGTGTTGAAAAGTAACACAAAAATGTCAGGAAATCACTAAATATTCTTTTTTTTCAAAAAATGACAATAATTCATTGGGGTTTTTTAGCACTTTTTTTTAAAAAAAAACACAAATGTGTTGGCTCCAACAAGTCCCTGCCTGTGAGCAAAATCATGCAGGAATCTCCAGACTGCTTTGAGAGTGTTTCTTGCAAATAGTGTGCACTGTACAGCTAAACCTAAAAAGCATGTTTGATTCCAAGTAATGCATCTGTCTCAAATAAAACAAAGCAAAACAAAGGACTGCATCCTGAGACCCCAAGAGACAGTGAATAAATTAATTGGGGGGAGGAGGGGAAGATGCACAGGCATGGACGTATGCTTTCATTTTTTTTTGTTATAACTTTAAAGAATCAATCAAAAAATAAAAATAAACTATTTATTTTATTTGTTGGGGTTTTTTTTGCTTTTATGGTCTAAATGATGCTTTATTTATAGGCCTGCCACTAACTGTTGTTAGAACCTAGTGTTCCTTCTCAAAATTAATACTTATAAATAACTGACATTGGAGAGAATAAAATCCAGACTTTTGCACACATCTTCTTTACTTATTTATCTTTGTGTTTTGACCTATGTTATTTTTCTCTAGATGTCTAGACAAATTTAACTTTAGCAAATTAAAACCTGAAATTACATTTATTTCTGTTAAACAAATATGTAGCTTTGAGAACATAACTAAGTATGTTATGAATTATAACAGCAACGCACTAAGTCACATTCTTGCTTGACAGAAATAAATGTTGGTTAGAATCAAATCGTAGAACTCAAAGCGTACTGCTTTAAAAATAACTAATTAAAAACTCAGAATATTTCTTGGGGATGTACTAAACCAGGACAAAAGCAAGTGCAACTTTGGTGTAATTGTATTAGCCTTCACACACTCAATTATGATTTTTAGACAGCAGGGTAGAAATCAGGAATACTGTTAAAAAGCATCTGCTATGCAGATACTTGTGAACGACCATGAATCATTACTGTGTACAGTACACAGCTTTAAAGGAAGATTTTTGATGCATTAAATGTTGATCCATGTAATCCTAGTTATCCTTCCTTGTCTCAGCTGTGTATTTCTAGTTACAAGGTCATTCAACTATTTTCTGTATCTCATGTTGAATTTTACATTAGAGCCATGAAACGTTAATTTCATTTTATTTCAGCTGCAAGATTAAAAAAAATCCCTAAAAAATAAAGATGCAAAGAAAAATCTTAGCAATTTTGGAAAACAATCTTCATAATTTTCTTGCCTGAGATCTTGCTTCCCATGATACAGATTATTACTTGGCTTTCAGGACCGTTCTCATTTAATCGTGTTGGTTTTAAGTCCAATATTGAGATAAATTTGGAGCTTTTCCCACTTACTTCATTGAGATATAATCAGTTCCTTGTTGAAACATTTTCTTGCCCTGAACATTCTTTCTCATATGATAATTTCAAAGTAAAATTTCAATGTTAAGCTAAATGATCAAATTGATAACAAAGCTGTGGTCTTACTGAACCAGTGAGCTAATACAGCACTTAATATTTTCGTTTGCTCTTGAAGACTAAAGTTATACCAATATTGAAGGAGGTATGTTTTCCTCCTTCCTATTACTTTTAGCTCCCCAAATTTAAACCGTAATCCTGAAAGCTGCATGTGCTCTACATGCTGTATGATGCGATTACCTTCACCGGGACCACTCACTCCTTTATCTGAACAGCTGCCTAAGTGTGTTTGCAGAATTGGAGCCTTAGGATATTTTGATTTTAAACCAAATGATACCATCAGTACATAATGGTGACTCGGTGCTGTCATTCATTTGGAAAAATGGAATCTAAATTGTTTTGGCCAGGACTAATCTTCCTCTTCGGTGAATACCTTCATTTTGGCTTTTTGCTGTGCACAGTGGTGTTTCAGAAGGCAGTTGTTTTAGAAGGGTGCTTCGTCACTTTTTGAGAAGGATTATATGTCTCATTTCCTGTGATAGAAGTGGACTCAGTTTGACGACTCCGGAGATCCCTTCCAGTCTTGTACTTCTATATGAACCCAGTCAGTATTATTGCTGCTGTTTGGACGGGGATTTTTTGTTTTTATGTCCGAGATCTTAGTTGAAATATTGCCCTGCACAGCGGTACATGTGTTACACTTGAAATGTAGACTGATGGGAATGCTACAAAAGTAACGCACTAAAAAAGATATTTTCTGTTTACAGATTTACTGGTATACTCCCACACTGGCAAATGGAGAACACGACTGTATCCATGGCTTTTTTTCCTTTCTAGGTTACCCTCTTTAAAAAGTGTACCCTGTAGGTGTTCATGCTAGCTGGTATTTCCTTTCAGCGTCTCCAGTAAGTTATCCTTTCATTGTGGGTAAGTAAGAGTTTGCAAAACTTTGCACCCTTATTCTTAAATTAAATACTGACAAGGAATGGAAGTGTAAAGCATGCTAATAAGCAAGACCTCCCTGTGGGAACCTGTGATAGAAGACTGTTTCACATTGAGAGGCAGACAGCACTGTTGACACAGGCTGTCAAAAAGGCTTCATGTCTTTGAAAGAAAATCTTAATCTTCTTTATTCATGTGTGAACAGGTCCAGGCCTTCATCCCGTAGCTCATACGCATTGACTGTTTAAACTGTGGGTTGCTAGGCTTTGGGTAGGGTTTGTTTGCTTGTGTCTACATTGTACGAATGGATGAGGACTGAAAATTAAAATCTGTCTGACACAGAGCACTGCTTTTCTGTCTCTGTTTGAAGAGACATGGCAACCCACGGTGAAATGAAAAGGAATTTTATTGAGCGCAAAAACTGCTCAGTGTTTAAATGTTGGACGCAGGAACTGAATGGTCAATTTGGGAGGCTTGTAGGTTGTTTATAGACATTGGGATGGCTGTCAATCACAGTACAATGGTGAAATTTGTGTCGGAAAAAAAGTGCTTTTTAGTGGCTGAACTCCTGTTTCCTGTTAAAATGCTCACATCAACAAACAAAAAGAGGTTTTGTCTGAAGTTTACAAGCAAGAAAATTTCAGAACAACAGAGATGCTGCTACTGTTGTGGCATCTTTTGATCATTGCGGCACTGACTATTTAACATTTAAAACCAAATTTTACAGAGAAAGATCCTGTTGCTCTGTGGAACAGATTCTGCTCTACTTCTGTGGCTTACAAATCAGGAATAAGTCAACTAAATGAATGGAATTGTGCTACTGAAAAGCAGTATGATAGAGGACTCTGAGACTTTACATATGTCTGTGCTATTAAATACTTTACTTAGATATGTTTTGTATGTTGTTTATATGTTTATAAATTAATAGCAAGGAGAAGCAGAAGTGAAATAGCACCTATAAAAAAGTAATCTCTTTCAGCACTTGTTAATAACAAGTAGAGGAAAGGGACTTATTTCAGAAGCAACAGTCCCCTTTCCAGTTATTGTTAAAGCTAATTGGCAGCATTTTGCTACTTCATTTTACAGAAGTTTATATTATCTCAGCTATAAAATTTCCTACTGCAACTTGGCCAAATGTCAAACTTGCCACTATAGGCTTTGGAATAACTAAAAAAAAAAAAAAGGAGGGAACTGAAGATAAAATACACATAAGCCTGTTCGAACAGAATAGAATTTAAATTGTTGAAGCTGTTAGCTTTTTTTTTTTTGCTTTTATAACATGAAAAATCATGTTTTACAGAGCACTGATTCAGAACTCAGCCTTCAAAGTCTGATACAAAATGTGGTTTCTGGGCCCCTGCAGGATTCGTAGAGGGAAGAAAAGTAAAACAGTTTCTCCCATTGTTTTCCTTTCACCTCAGACCACCGCAGCCCCCCAGTCCTAGATCTTTCTGCTCCAATGGTGGGGGAAGCAGAGAGGTTCAAACGGAGCAAAGCATGGCAGAGCAAGTGATCATCCAAGTGATAGGTCATATTAAGTTCTTCCCAACCCTACGAGCATTTAGTCTTTATACTTTCCATAAGCACTGGAGGCTTGCAGAGTGTGGTAGGAGATGTCACACAGTTTTCAGGTTCCGAGGAACAGGGCTTTTCCTTTTGTTCACCTTCATATTTTCACTAGCTTCTTCAATGTGCATATACGTGTTTACACTACTTCTCATGTCTTTCTGTTCAGGTTTTTGATTGGTATGTGCAGTATGTGCAGTAATAAACTACTTGCCATTTTATATGGCAGAGATATGCATATACTTAATCCCTGAATAGTTACTGCCTTCAGTGCTATCAAATATGGTAACTGCTTCCCAGATCATTTGCTTCTTCTTCCTCACATTTAAGTATATATCCTTAAAAATATGCATACAATACATGTAATGACTGAAGTGTCTGTGATGAGGAACTCTCCTGTATGATTTTTAAATGAGAAGGCATGTGTGAGGGCAGATGGAAGGGAAAAATAAAAGTTCCTATCACTCTACAGATCTCTGAAATTTGTTGGCTATTTGTCTTTTGTAAACTTTGCTTGGTTCCTTCAGCAGCTTTAGTTATAGAGTTCATACAAAACACAGAGACGTAATCATATCGCTGCTTTCCAAACTGGAGTTGCTTTTTTGAGATCCATTTTTCCTTCCTTCAATTTAAATGTAGCATAGTAAAATAGGTACAGCCCTACACAGTGATTTAGTATTTGGTTATTTACTGCAACTCCCTCTCTTTTCAGGTTTTGTTGTCTTTACAGGCCTGAAATAAACCAATTGGAGTAGCTGAATAGCTAAAGAATACAAATTACATTTGGAGGGAGGATGTATTTTTTTTTTTAGTCCCTGTGTATAGCACTGGACCTGCTCAATGGGGAGGAGTAGAGGAAGGTCTCACCTGGACGTTCATTTTCTCTCCTCATGCATCCCACATTGCTCATTGCAAAAGAGTGTTCCCTCTGTATTCCCTTTAGCCACAGTTGCATTTGGGAATGCTGCTTCACGGGTGAAATGCTGTGGGCTTTTCCAAGCACTGTGCTTCTCTTCTTGCCCCTGTACTGCCACCCTTGGCAGCTTTGGGTGGTTTGTATCACTTAGCTATACATCATTTTTCCTTCTCAGCTGAATAAAGTCTTTCAGTTTCTTTATAGTTCCCTTCAACCAATACATCCACACAGCTTGTGTTGCTTCTTCTCTGCTTGACTAAGAGGTAAATATGTCTTTTCTTGCAGAAAACTAGAACACTTATATTTGTACTTTCACTCATCATCTTCCATGTTAACTCTTGTAATGTCCTACTACTTATTATTCTTCTTGTTTTAATCTCTTTGAAGCGTAGCAAGCAATTATGCTGCTCTTGCAAGATCAATATATTATTCTTGTTTGTAACCAACTTCCCTTTAGCATGCTTGACAGATATAGCTGCCCCTGGAGACAGCTTCCTATACCCTCTCCCAACTTTATCTTCTTCTGCCCAAGGTTTGCTCCCTTTGCCATCGGTAATGTCAAATGCGGAGCTTTCTTAAAATGCTTACCCTATTCCCATCCTATCGATTTCTTCCTCTCTGCCATGAGTTGCTTTTGAAGTCTTGATCTGCCAAGGTCTTCCCATCTTAAAATGTCTCCTAAAAACTGACTGACTCTATAAGTATTGTAAAAGGAAACAATTTTGCTTGCTCTTCTTTCCCGGTGTGCTTTAGTCTTTCATCTGCAATGTAGAGTCCTTGGGGACAGGGATTGGGTTGGATTCTCTGGATGTGGACAAGTAGTCTATTTTTTAAGAGATTATAGCTGGCATAGAGGGGCTGCGGTAGGCTCGGCAGATAGCTGGGAACTGCGTGCTGCATAAGGTGGTTGAATAACAAACTACATCTTTCAGGCAGCAAGTGTTCCTCCCCCTCCCCCCTTCCTCCAGGCTTTATTCTGGAGGTCTAAGTTTATAACAAAAGAAACAAAAAGGTTTTTATATAAATGGAAAAGCAAATAGAGCCCAGCTCATGTTACAACTCAGCCTTCTGACAGCCAGGAATGGAGATCTGCCCTACTTAGAGGCCTCTCTCTGCTCTGAACTGCAAGGGAGCTTTTAATATTCCCTCACTTGCTCTAAGTGCTCTCTGATTAGACCTTCAGCTCCAGCTCGGTATTAGCCCAAACTGTATATTTGGCAAAGGTAGCTGCAAAAGTTTTGTCTGTACAGTAACTGCAACGGTGGAGCCATTATCCTCTGCCTCGGCACTATCAGGGTATAAACGAGAAGTGGAGTATATATGCACAGTGTTGTGACTGCTCAGAAAGCTCCACTGTGTTGCAAATCCTTTAAAATAATACACCGAGAAAGTATTTTGACTTTCCATTAGTCATAAAAGCCAACATTTTTAATATGCATGATTAAATTTAGTCAGGGAGATAAATGTGTGTTGTTTTTTCTTTTTCTTCAGAGATTGATGGAAACTGCCCAACACTTTTGGTATTGGTGCTTACATATGTTAAAAATTTAAGAGGAGGATGCTTTAAGTTAATAAAGCAGGTGCCAGAATGCCTTAGCTAGGCAAAGGTTAAATCCAAGCTGCTTACTCAGATGCCTAATTTTAGGCAAGCCAGTATCTGTAGGATTAAATATCTTTTATTAGACTAACTATTTGGAAAAAAACAGACATGGGAACACAAATCATTCTCTTGTTATGCTCTTAAAATTTTGGAGAAATCATTCACGTTTTAAGAGATGTTCTCCACTGAAAATAAACCACAGTTTATAGATGATTTCTTGGTGTACAGACTTTCTGCAAGCCGTGTAGCAAAGGTGGAACTCAATTTTAAAAGGCAAATGCCTGGAGAAGCTGCAAAATGTAGTGAAGCCCATATTGAAAGCCACTGATTGTTGCCAGGTTTTGAGGTTGTATCATTGTAGTTTTGTGTTAACCTGATTTGTAGGTGACAAAATATGTTCCTATTTTTTAATTCTTCTCTTCCTTTAAAACGAGACCTTCCCCAAGTTTATGGTCTGTAAAATAATAAAGATTTTGGAGGGTGAGGGAAAAGAACAAGATTATGCTATGGCCTCAAAACAAAATGGAAAGTGTGGTCACTGGCAGGAACAATTTGAATCGGATACATTTTATAGAATAAATCATTATCTGGCTTTCTGTAGGAGTATCTCAGTCCATAAAAATGACTAAAGAGAATGAGAAACTTGGGCAGCACTATTCAAAGTAATGCAAACATGGCATACATAGCATCCCACAACTCCTTTCCGTGCAAGGTTCATCCAATGTCATCATCTCATTTCTTAACTTTCTTTGCCCTTTGTTATGCGTTCTGCCTTTGCAGGAGAGGGAAGCATGAGGAGATTTCAGGGATATTATTTTCTCTAGTTTTATAAAGGGACCAGATAACAAAACAGAGCCCAGATGACCTTTAGAGCTGCAAGTGACCCTGTTTGATGAATGTTGGGCACTCTTATTGTGATGTGTCCTTTCCATTTAGAGCCCATAAAATCTAAACTCCCAAAGTGTGTAGCTGCAAACCCGTGCTGGTGAAGAAACAGATGAATGTAAATCATTGATATTTGGAGCCAACCACTTTCACGATGCCAACTTTCATGCATTGTAAAAATGGCTAATTGCTTTTCTTTCCTAACTGCCTTTCACTCGCTGAGATGCCATTAGCCTTTAGCTCTTTGTTTTTACATACCCGACTATTTTGTTAGTGCTCTGCACTCTATACCCCTGCTTCTGTTTCTCAGGGTGTTAGACAGTGAATTGTCTATTCACTTCAGAGACATCCCTCCCAATTTCGAGAATGAATGCAAAAGGGAAGTTGGAGAAGCACTTTGTTTCTCTTCTAATTTAAAAATCTGCTAAAAAAAAGTATGTATGAGTTGGGGTGTGTGTGCGTGTGAAGATCCTTCAGTTTCTGCTGACAGTAGAAAGATTTACGGGGAGAAAGACTTCTTTAGATGACTCCTACTGTCTCATGAGAAATACTGTATGTGGATTTACAGATCTACCTAATTTTTATGCCTGTACACTCCTCCTTAAAAGGATTGCCAGCTTTGTCAAACACTGAGGTTCGGGTACAGTTAGCTTTTCCTTCTCCTGGAAAGAATACATTGACTTTGACTGGTTTGCCCTTTGTCAGCCTGGTCTTTAGGACTCTGAATCTCATCCTAAAGCCTGCTCTGTAGATGGCAAAGTAGCAAATGAGTGTTCATTGCCTGTGCACTGCATTGGCTTGGCTAAAACTGAGAAGTCTTCATTCTATATTGTAATAGGTCTGGCAAAAGGAAGCCAAGAGCCTCACAGGGGGCCAGCAGGTTTTTGGTTCTCAGTCTGAGTTTGCTTCTGAGCTTTTTCTTAATACCACAATGGGCTCTTGCTGTGTACTTCTAATGCCTCAGCAATGAAGTCAGGGTATATTATGCCATCTGTCCAGGAGTCAACAGTGCAGGTCAAGCTAATTTAAACTGGCACTTTTCATCTCCCTATGCCTGTATGCATTACATTTAATAGTTTAAGTGAGTGATTGAATCTCCTGACCCTGCAACAAAGGACAAAGCTCATGTTTGTATGTTTTCATTATCTTTAGTTGTCGGGGATAGCAGCATTTGATCCTTTATTGCAAAATATACTTAAATCAGTGACTCATACTCAACTTTCATTTTAGGAATGGTTGCGGTTTTAAAAATAATTTTTCATTCTACCGCTATCATTTTTTTGAGAGGTAAGTAAGAAGACAAATTTATATATGCTGAAATTTTGTAAATTTAATTCTGGATTTAAAAGTTTAAATGTAAAATTCAAAACTATTCTGTCTTCTTCACATTGACAGTTAAAAATTTATGGTGGAAACTGTTTGCCCTGTGTCAAACGGAAGAGTCAAGTGGTGATCCTGGAGAAAAATTATGCTCATTAATACTTTGGATTCTATGAAAAGAGCAACCTGTACATCATTATTTCTCGTTTGAGCTCTGCAACAAACTTTGAGAAGTTAAATGTATAGAGATGATGGGGGAATCATCAGAATGGAGGTCTGATAAACGAAAAATGTGCATAATAGTATAATAGATAATGTAAAATCCAGGGAAGCTTGTCTGAAGGTTAGTACTCAGTTTGATTTGTCCGTCATGTTTTTCCTCCTTCTTTCTGTTATTCCTCTGACTTGCTATTTCTCCAGGCCACCATGTTTCCAGTATTTTCCTTCTTCTGTCCCCAGAGAAATAGAATCATTGCTGAGGAGGGAAGGGGAAGAAAGACCACACACAAGTATTTATTTCTTAAACAGATCTGAAGTTTGGAACAGGAATACTGTTCATATGATTAGGTTGTCAATAAGCTATTTTCCCTCATTTACAAAAATGTTATGCAAGTACAATAACATAAATCTATCTCCTGCAGCCGTATAGCCCAGGGCACCAAAGTTATGACTGTTGATCTGAAGTTAATTTCAGAACCAATTGAGGTATGTCTATGCAAATTAACTGTGTAGACAGATATATGTGTTGTTAGGTTTTGTGGCAATAAAGAACCACCTTCTTAGAGAAAATCTAGTCCTATCTGATAGCCATGGCAAGCTATTGATCTACTGACTTTTTGTGATGTGAACCTTTTGTCACTAATAAAAGCCGTGGCACCTTTCAACAAACACTCACACAAAAGTCTAAATGTTAAGAAATGCGAATAAATTCTCTGAGCCTCAAACACTACACTGGGGCAGAAAGAAGAGGCGTATGCCCCTCCTTGTCATCCAAGAGACCCTGAAACTGAGAGAAACCAAAGAGGAAAATGTGATTGAACTGAGACCAAGCATGCAGACAGAAAGGTACAGGCTGCCCAGGGTACAGCTTACAGCTGAAAATGTTTGAACTGCCAAAATTAATGTTTTTATAGAAAGTTATTAATTTCACACCTACTCTCTATACTAGTGATGTTAGACTTAGTACAAGGAGCACAAACATATTGAATCACTCATTTACAAGGGTAGAAGGAACAGAAAACACAATATGCAATGCGTGTTTTTCATATAATATTGAATGTAATTTCATATGCATGTCCTTGTGCAAGGAAATTTCTGTGCTACAAATAGATACAAACAGGACAAATAAGGAGATTTTAAACTAGAACTAAAACATTTGAAAGAACTACAGTTCTTTCAGAAACATTGGCAACATTTTTAATATTAATCCTTATATTTTAATACTGTTTCTCATATCTACTGCATCTGAAATGTACTGAAATTTGGTAATACTGATTTATGGTTTATTAATCAAAATGTCAATGTAAAGTAATTCTTACCATTATTGTGAGTTAAATATTATATTCTAGGTAAAGGTTACCTGTCCAGAAGCTAGATTCATAATAGAAAAGTAGGACTAATGGCATATTAGACCATTGGTGAAAGAAGAAAATTATGAGAAGCTATAATGGTGACTTCATTGGCTGTTATAAATCTGGCAGTGTAATGATATCACATAGAGCTGTGTCTTTAAAAATACATTAAATTAATCCAGTAAGGCAAGACAAAAGTGGCTTAGAATTACACGTTAATATTAATCCAGAGCACACTGTAATATAAACTCAAAATCAATTCCTAACGAGGTGCCTTGGCAAATGTAATGAATAAGTACAGAAACTCCCATTATCAGTAATAAAACTATTTAAAACATTAAAGAATGAACATTTATTAGCTTAAATGTGTTGTACTTACACAGCATGATAGAAAAGTGAGGTACTTATTCATGGTTGCAATTTTAATGTATCTAAATCACAGGAAGGACCATTGCAAAAGAGCATTTAGAAATAAGAGGGAAGGGACTGGTGGTAGTCATTGGCAGCAAAATAAGTGAGAAGTTTTTGTGGTAGAGGGAGGGCTGGAAAGTGGTTTAGCTTCCTTTGCTTCCAGCAAACTAGATGATGTTGTTCTACATTATAAAAATGGGCTTAAAGACTGGGCATTTCCCTTTAATTCAGCTTAATTCCTGCCTGTTGTTGTGTTCAGCCATTGCTGCCATGGCAGCACATTTCCACCCATGTAACACCAGAGTCACTGATAACAAACCCCATGGATGGTGCATATTGCAACTGTCCGCTATGCTTCCTAGAGTACTGTTCTCTACAGAAGACGACACTGGATTTTGCCTCAATGGGCATGGCATAATGGGTACTGCACAGGAATCAGGAATTTCCTACACAAGCTTCTGAGATCCTTTCTAGCTCTGTTTTTCTATGGACAGACTTCCTGTTTCATAGTCCCAGCTGAACTTACGGGTGAGCTTGCCCTTTTGCATTTCCCGAGAGAAGAATTCTGTTGAGGGAGATGCTGTCCAAGACCCCAAGGTTTGGTGAGCTCGGCCTCCAGAAAACATTTTTGGAGCACAAAACAGCAGCCAAGACCATGGCTCTCACTCTGCTTGTCTTTGTGGCAATTCACCTACTTGTTTTGTCTACACAGTATCTGATTTAGGAAGTTTACACTTTATGTATGTATCAACCATAGATCTTTGAGTAGGTGAAGGCAAAGCTCTTTGTGTACCATTTACACTGTTCATTTTTCTTCCTGAAATGCTAATTTGAAACACGGCAAACAACAGAATGGTACCTTGCTGCATTGCACTCCGAAGAAATTCTGTGAACTATCAGTTGGTAATATAGCCCTGTGTTCATTTTTTCCAGCACATAAAAATGCAACAGAACAAAAAATTCATGGGACTTGGAGCCTGCAAATACTTTTTGTTTGCATAAGCTTTTGGGAACAGAAGATTTTGTTTTCCCTGCACATCTGACTTTACATAAATTTTGCTTTTTAAGAAGAAAGGACATTTTGCGGTTTGATCTGCAGATGGCTAAATGGAGGATTGTCCCTGTGGGCTTTATAAACCAGGCTTTTGGCTTGGTTGGGAATACCTTCTTAGGAGATAGATGCCAAGTTTTGGGTGGGTTTTTTTCCCCCCTGTACTGTGCATGGTGCTCTGCTGATCTATCTTTGGAACAAATCACATGTCAGTTGCTTGAGAAAAGAGGTCTATTGGTAACTGACATTACAAAGAGTCCACAGAATATTAAAAGAATATTGTTATTTCTTCTACTTTTTTTTAATCTTCCTCTTTTTTCTCAGAGCTTTTGTAAGTTTATTTAGTAGGCAGAGATAAGGTATGTAATAAATAAGGGTATTTTATAACAAGCCTTCAGCAAAAATTATACTGGACTTACTGATACTTTATGAAATAAGAAAGAAATAAAGTGACAAATGTACAGTAATATTTGGATAGGTATAGATATTAATAGACATTATTTGTTGAAATTATTTCTCGAAATCAGGAAAAAAATTGAAATGATCAGAAATCACTAGGATTAATGCTGTTGCAATACTGATACATTTCCTATCTGTTAAAGTTTTATTAAGCCTTTCTCCCTATTATGTAGAAACTACAGAAATGTAAATCTTATCTAATCTATTGTGCATGACCAATAAACAAATTTGCCAAAGACAAACTTCAGTCTTATGCCTTTTCCCTGAAGAAATTTAAATTAATAGCATACTTTTATTATTATGCTGAAGTAGAAAAAAAAAAAGGGGAAAAAACCCCAACCGTATTATATAGCTTTGGGACAGAATAGCTTGAGCACTTTTTTTCCAGTAGTGATATACTGCCATGTAGTGTCATCTTATCTCAGTAATTACTTCTGATTTTGTTTAACAAACATGTGGCTTTTTTCCTTCGGTCATTCATGCCTGGTAAGCAGATGTTGCTTTAAATGGTACAACCAAAAATGAATTGGGTGCTAGAGGCTCAGAAGACTGTTCTACTTTCAGAAACTGGAAACCCCTTTTCTGATTTGGGAGCATGCATAGTGAATCTGAGTTCAGAGCTGGAGACCAGTTGTGTTCTGTGGTGTTATTCTCTTCCTGACATATCCTGCTTCGTGCTGGTGTTACAGAGTTTGTTCTGCATTTCCCACTTCTCTCTGTTGCACTACAAGTGCTCAGGATGATGAGTAGAAGTTGTGGTTTACTGCGAGAGGGTTGTAGGGATGTCAAAGCCCACTGCTGTCTTTAAGACATTTGTAAAGAGCCAGTTGCTGCTGTAGCATGTTAATACACAGTCATTTTACACAGGAACACCTTTTGAGAAGTTTTACAGCTTTCCTTCCAAAATTTGAATTTACCTGCTTAGCTGGAAGCTTTTTTACATGTGCAGTCACTTCGATTTTTTTCCTGTTTGTTTTCTTATAAAGGTATAGCTGACCTCACATATTTACAAACTATAGATAAAAATACTTGGATAATAATTAAGGACATCATTTCTGTTCTATAAACTGTCTTTGTTTGATTTTAATAAGTACTGAACTCAATCCATCTGGAAGTGAGGGTCTAGTTCCTTCAAACAGATAAACACACTAGAGACTTTGTACAGCTAAGAAGTCTACAATTTTTCATTAGCTAGCAGAGAAGCTGTTTTTTTAACATAGTTAACACTGAAAAGATGATTTGATTCTAAGCTTAAAGAAGAAGTGCAAATTCTAACCCACAGGCTTTGTTAGGGCTTTCTAATTCCATTCCAAGTATTATGGAAGTCTGGTATTTGAATAAGGCCAAGACATCTTTTAATTCCTAAACTGGCTCCAATAAAAGTCTGGGAAGTCTTTGATCTATGTAAAAGAGAAGATCACCAGGGAGAAACCTCTGATTCTATTTGTCCAAATGTTGCAAGCAGAGTCTCTAGGCTGTAGCTAACAACACAAATTATATTTGTTTGTGTCTTAGACAGATTTGTTGATTTGCATATAAAAGGGATTTCAGTGGCAATATCAGCTCTTTAATGGGATTTCCAATAGAGGAAAAAGGCTAGTTAGATTTTGACTAATGGACTGGTCTGCAATGGTGTCATGTAATTAATGTCTAGTGGTGTAGATATTGCCTGATGTCATATTTCTAAAGTTATCTGGTATGTACATTCCAAGGCCAACAAAGGCCATACGAAACTGAAGGATAGAAACCTTTCCAAAATAAGGGAAGAGAAAAGAAGAGAGAGGGGAGGGGAGGGGAGTTTTCCTGAAAGAAGAAAAACTCTGGAAATCTTGTTCTAGGAGGAATAAGGGAAATCCATCTTCCACAGATTTGTAAAGTTTGTAGAATACAGTTTCTAGCAAGGTCTCCTGAATTTTTTTCATTTGTCATTGTAGAGGTAAATAGAAAGTACAGAACCAGGCTGAAGAGCAAGTCTGATTGTTTAATAGGGAACAATGTGAAGGAATACAAGATTTGTAAAGAAAGCTGCATGCATCCGCTTGTGTTGATGGCATCTAGTTTTATTTTGAGTGAAGTGGGAGGTACAGTCCTATGCAACAACACTGTTGTCTGTCTTATGACTGAAGTGATTATACTTCTTGTAAGTGGAAAGGTTATTTATAATCTTGCCCCAGGTGGGCTTGGATAGGAAGGAAGAATTATTCTTGTCATCCAGACCTTGCTGTTCTCGACTTGAGGGATGCACAGAAAATGAATACTGGTCAAAACCAAGTGCAAGTACAAGAGGCTGTCCTACAGAAGGATGATTAGTAACCGTGTGATCAGACTAAGCTGGTACTGATCTCTTCATGTCACTAGAGTCCCTGACCACATTCTAAAGATGATACTTGACTTTTCACCATTATTCCCATTTGACAGTTATTTTATTTTCCTTTTAATGATAGGGAAATAAATTGTAATTCGATTCACATGAGCAAACTTTATCCCTTGAAGCCTTATGCCTTCCTTCTTACTATGAAATGTGGCAACTGTGGAGGTAAATATATATTTTAAACTGAATCAGTGAAGATGCTAACTAGACTGGAATTTGTTTCTGGTATTAAATATGATGCTTCAGCATGTTAACTTTTACTGTTTCCATAAGAATGATGTAACATCATGACCTCGTATTAAAAGCTAGTTCAAAACACACCTGCTCTTCTCCAACCAGCAAATCAGTCCTTTTAAACAACAGGAATGTATTGCTTTCCTCTCTGCTATTCTCAGACAGAGACATGTGCCTCAAAAACTATCTTTTTAGACTGATGTAGCTGGAAAAAGAAAGGATGTCATCTCTTCCTGCAAACTTTGCCTTGGTTATCTATGTAATGACTAATTGTTAGAATATAGGGTCTGGATAATCTTAATGCCATCTAATGAGTTCAAAGGGAAGTCTATAAAGTTTGTCATCGCTGCTTAAGTTGTCAAATCATAGAAAATAGTCCTGGAAAAGACCTCAAGAGGTCATGAAGTCCCTAAACTAAGATCAGCTATACCTATCTTTTTCCCTGAAAGATGTTTGTCTAACCTTTTCCAGTGGTGGAAATTCTGTGACCTTCCCAGAAAATCTATTCCAAAGCTTGCTTTTAATGTTTAACCTTTGATGCCGTCACTACTTGTTCTTTCCACCATGAGCAAGTAGAACAGATGATTTTCTTCTTCTTGACCAGAGCTTTTCATGTAATTGAAGGATGCTCTGATCTTTCCCCTCTTTGCCGGCAAACTATTATTCTGTCTTTGTTTTTTCTAATCTCTAACCATTTTCTTTGCTCTTTTCTGGAGAGGTGATGAAGCAAAAAGATTTGATATCCTCCTGCTAACCCTATTACCCTCCTTTCAATCTTCCTGCTAGTCTAGCAAGGAGAATAGAGATAAGATTCTTTGGATCATCATGTTCTGTCCCAGGCTACGTGAAGGATTTGATCTGGTATTGAATATTTTTACTTTTGTTCAGTTAGCTCTTTGCTCTTGCTGCTGTCTTTTAAATGTTTCTCTGTTGAATATGAAATAATTGATATGAATTTTAAAAAATTATTCTTCAAAAAAGTTTTGTCACTTCTTGTCTTTCTGAACACATTTCCATCTGTCTGAGTAGGACAGGTTAGACCTGCTCCTTTACATTGAAAGCTTTGGTTACCTTGGTTTCCACGTGGTCTGCATCTGTAGTTAACTGTATTAATTAACTTTGGTTAAAATATCATCATTAAGGCTCTGATTTAAACCATCACCATAAACAAAAACGTTGTTTTTAGGGAATGTCATTAGGGACATGATAACCCTTTGGTTCCTACAGCAAGATTTTTTTTCTAAGACATTTTGCCTTGTTTAGAGCTTCAGAATCGCCTTTGTATTGACACTTCACAGTTACTTAGCGGCAGAGTTTTCAGTTCATTTTGTGTCTGCACTTTGTCTATTGACTGAACTCCACTCATTTCCCATACGAAGTGTGGGTCACTGCTTTTTTCTTTTTCCCTAAGCAGCTGTCCTCCTGGCAGTCCTTGTGGTGAACTTCTTCCAGGTTTGTTTCAGTCCCTGAACTCTGCAGGACTAGCCAAAAACTTTGTCATATAAGTCCCATTAATAATCATCTGTTTCTCAGGCTCATGGGATCAGCCTTCTGTTATGTGCTCTGACTGGAAACTCCCAAAGCCATGCCTGATGGGTGATCTCCTTGTAACATCTGTTCTGGGACTGTGCTGTTAAGTCATTACCAATTGACGTGTTGTTGCCTTGCTAATGCAACCCATGGACAAGAGATTAGCTGGAAGTGAACATTTAGTGTTTGGGCTTTGGAGAAGTGTGGTGCAACATCAAAAGTATCTATCAAAAATGGATGTCTAAATTGGACCTTGAAATAAATTCTCCGCTCCCCACTTGCCCCATAAAGTTAAGTAACACTTAGTACTTGCATGACTTTGTTATGGAGAGAAAAATTATTTATTTTAAGCTTAGTCTGTGGTCATATTTATTCTGTGTGGTTCCAGCTGAAAACTGAGAGCACATCCAAGCTATATTTACCTGATCAGTCAGGCATCAGATTAACTGTGTGCCTATGGACAGACTTGCTTACATTCAGGAAACAAGTCACTAGCCAGCTATATAGGCTTGCACTGAGCTCAGAATCAATTCCTTGTAGAAAATCTTAAATCCAAGCATAGTGTTTCAGCAGGAGCTGAAGATCACCTTTGGGCAGTCTGAATGAACTGGTTGTTGATAAGGACCCAGCCACCTGCTGCATAGTCTAGAGTGGCACTTCTTAAGCACAGCACTCTCGTGACCTTGTTGCTAGCTGTGTGTATGGTGGCTGGGTCAGAATATAAAGTATATTTTACATATGTATACATTTTTATATGTAGAAGAGCAGGTTTTGCACTTCTCAGTTAGGCAGAGCACTTGGGAGCATTTTGTTGCTTTGAATTGCTCACTTGTGGCACCTATTCGAACATGTTAGTCCTGGGCAGGCGTGTTGGGCTAACTTCCATACATAAATGTGGCTATGTGACTTAAAATATCTTTGTGCATAAAAGAACATAAAAAGGAAATTTTAAAGGACTTAAGTCAGATGACATTCTGGGGATTTGAAATAGCTTTAGCCTGGAAAATCGGTTTCTGATCTTGAGACAACCTTTAATNCCATACATAAATGCGGCTATGTGACTTAAAATATCTTTGTGCATAAAAGAACATAAAAAGGAAATTTTAAAGGACTTAAGTCAGATGACATTCTGGGGATTTGAAATAGCTTTAGCCTGGAAAATCGGTTTCTGATCTTGAGACAACCTTTAATGCGGCTGTCAAAATTAGCTGCCAGTCCTTAAGGATGTCTGTGTGACCCTTGTGAGGACCCTTTCTGATTTTCCATGAGCCTTTTCTGGAAGTAAAGGCAATCAGTCCTTTCCTCTCCCCTTTCCCATGCATCACCACAGTACTGAAGTCCAAGAAAGCAAAGCTTTGAGACCAGGGGCTTTGAGAAATTTCATAGAATCATAGAATCATAGAATGGTAGGGGTTGGAAGGGACCTCTAGAGATCATCTAGTCCAACCCCCCTGCTAAAGCAGGTTAGCCTAGAGCAGGTTGCACAGGAATGCATCCAGGCGGGTTTTGAATATCTCCAGAGAAGGAGACTCCACAACCTCNATATGTGGAAAAAAAAATAATGGTTTCCTCTCATATTTGAATTTGAGGGGAAAAGAGAATTTTCAAAGGCATGAAAGAGTTCAGTCTTCTGAGCATGAATATCTAAGCAAGATGTGATCCTAAAATGACAAGGAGTCAACATCTGGGTATGTTTTCCCACATTAGCAACTGCTGTCCTAAGCTCTGCTGTTGTGTGTGATGTTAAACAGCTGCTCATTTTCACCCCAGAGGTAAGAATATTCTGTATCTCACATTTTAGTTTTTTAGAACTTTTGAGATGAAAAGCTCTCAGAAAAAGTGTAAAGTAGTAGCACTTCTTGGTACCTAGAAAATCATGTTTTAATTCAATACAAAGCTGCTGACATATTATAATGCTTATTCTTGGCACTACTGTATTACATTATCCAACCACCGTTTCTCATTATCTACATACCAAATTGTTCAAGTCCGTAATTTGAGTCTGTCCCCACCATGTACTAGTGAAATACCATACAAATAGCTGCCACAAATATTAACAGCTGGTCCATTTCAAGGTGCTGTTGCCTTTGTCTACAATTTACAGTAAGAATGAGATGTATCCTGCCAACAGCATCAACCCATCCCAGATGCTGAAATGCCGCAGGCTTTTGAAGCTGTATGTGCAAGTAGGGTTTCTTATCAATCTGCTTTTTGGGGAAGAAAAAGGGTTGTATAGGGTCAGTGAAAGAATTCTTTGGGAGTTGTTCATATTTAATAAAATTACACTCAGGAAGTTTAGAATGGATAAAAAAGATGAAGGTTTTGTAAACTACACAGGCATTCTTCCTGGAGTGATTATACACAGGATACTGAAATGTAGCACAGCAGTGCCTGTGGTTTCTATCTTCATTTCTGTGTTTTAAATTAGATGAATCATGCTACTATAAAGAAAAGGCATGTCTGTAACACACCTGCACTGAGCGGGACTTTCACATCCGTAATTCCCCAAAAGCTTTATAACTTTGTGTAAACATGTTTCTAACGAAGCAGAAATACAATTTTATACGCACTTAGGCACAGAAATGAGCTGCAATGGTGGTCTCTTACAGAAGAATTACTAAAGTGAGAATTATGGGTGTCACTTCTTTCAAAACTTTCATAGTAGACGTTTCTTTTGAAGGTGACCTTGTTTTCTAAGTCCAGCTGGAAACAGTTAACTACTTCCCTGATTTCTAAGACCAAACTTAGCTCTAAGTGCACTTGCAAAATCAGTTGCTCTGGAGTTAACTTTCTGTTAACTAACGTAGTTCAAACCAATCCTTTCTGCAATTATATAATTTTTTTTCCTTCAAAATGTGCTCATAATTTTATTCTGTAAGAGGATATTGTGAGATGCTGCTTTCCAGTTTGTCTGAACCAAATTACTGCAAAGGATCTGGCTTGCAGTGTGAGAACTGTAGAGAATATTCTAAAAGTTCTTTCAAGTATAGATCTGTAGGTATTTCTCATCTAAAATCTATGGAAGAACATAACTGAAAATGGTATGGAGATATTTATGCTGCTTATAACTATGTTGTGTCTGAATCATTACCATAAAAGAAAAATCAAAGGCTGGATTCAAAATGAGATTATTGTGGTAGCTGGAGCTATATTTTGCGCTGATGGAACCCACACAGTATACTATGATTGAAAAAGAGTCTTGTCCAGCCACTTTTGCCCTCTTTTTCCCTAGTCTTGTTCAAGCAAAAGCATATTTGTGCTTGTACTGTGAACCAGATAGGGCAAAGGTTCATTTTTTTTACTCTTTTAAAATAATGAAATAATCTGCAAACAAGCATAATTTACCTTATATGCATGTTATATGAATTCTGCTCTACTGGGCTGTTTACTTTTACTCATTGTAAGCACTTATGGAATTCTAATACTGTACTGTAGGTCCTGCTCTGCAGCAAGTGGTACTTTTAGAGTCACAAGAAAATCCTACAAAACATTCTCTCCCCCTTGAGGAATATTACTCTGTATTCACCTCACATAACACGGCCTCTTTAGAGATTACAAACGTCATTCAAGTCAAACCAGTCTGGTAGCGAGTTTCCTCTAAATAAACTTTCTTTTATTCCCCTGGTCTTAAAGTCTGTTCACTGTCTCTTTATTTTCTTTGCTCTTTTGTGTGCAGCTAAGATTTATAAAGACTGCTGTTACAACTTCTATGTTTTCTTACATCAGTCCTTTTGGTCTCATGACCATGCAACAGAGAATTTACAGTGGCTATAAAATGGACCCCCCCAAAAATATGACCCACCTTTGCAAACGTTCTGAATTTGACACAGAAAAACAGTGGGATGAAAGGCTGTTCTCATTATTCTCCATGCAGAAAACCAGCTCCTGACTACCATTAAAATTAGTGACGAGCTTACACCAACTGTCTTTTTAGACGTTAAAGGAAATTCTCACCACCATAAGACTCTTCATCTGTACCTTTGTAGAGAGCCAAGCTGGCTTGAGATCTAAGAAACTTTCATCTTCAGGAAAACTCAAGCACAGCTCCCAGACTTGTGCTTAGGCCCATGTCTAAGGGAGCTGTATTTCTTCATGGAACATAATGGAATATTCTAAACAAAATATGAAAACCTGTTATAAATAAACCTAATTAAGCATTTTCAGATGAATAAACAGTAGTTTTATAACCCTTGCTATGAAATCTCATAATCTTATAATTAATTCCATGTTTAATATAAAAATGACAGTTTGATGGAGTTGCTTTGAGGATTAAACAGGGAAAAGTACCACATGCAGGTTTTCTGCTCCATATGCTACAGATTTTACATGACATTGACATCACAATAAATAAAATGACTGGTCATCTATCACCTGGATAATGTGTGGTAAATAACGATGAACTTGGTACCTTGCATACAATTTCCTTTTTCAGAACCGAGCTCCCAAAAGTTCTTTTTGTTCATGTTTCCCAAAATTGGTCATCTCAGTCTAAAGCAGCATCTGTACATATGAAAGGTAAGAAAGTGAAAATCAGACTTTGGTTTGCTTAGGATGTATTCCAAGATTATATGACTTGTGTGAGGTATGTTTCCCACTGTTACTAGCACTCTGGATGAGATCTTAATTGATCTCTTGTTCTTTCTTTTCTGGGCAGAATGAAGTCTTTGAAGATGAATACTGCCTCATAAACTAAATGCTTTCAGCTGTTGCTGCTGAACATAACAATTCCTAAGAAGTTTTTTGTCAGTTGCTTAGAGATTTCCTTGTTTTTATGGAGAAGAAAAGGTTGTATTTTAACCCTTAAACAACTCATGGATAACATTACAACTCTCACTATATGTCTGTAGTAGGAGTTTAACAGCTGGAGAAGGGAAGGATGCTTTAGTAAGGCAAAGCAGGAATGTGAACACATGACTAGATGTAGGATTTAATATGGCCTCTTTTGCAGGAGGTCACATTCACTGATTAAGTTGGTCTACTCTGCACTTGAAAAACATGAATAAACTTAAATAGACATAAATATTACTACTGTGTGTATATATAGTAGCTAGGTGAGAAATCGTTGCAGGACAAGACCAACATACAGCACGCTGACACAACACAAAGAGTATCTATGTTTCACAGAAAGCCGTTTCAAGTCTTTCCTTTCTTCCAGAAAGAAGTGACATGGTACATGGTGCAGCTGGCAGATTGGCTTGACTTGATAACACATGATCAGAGCCTCATGAAACAGTTTAGTTAGAACCTCCCCAGTACACAAAATAAGCTAAATGAAAAGCAGAAGCACAGTGGGCTGAGAAGGAGTATGATTGGGAGTCTGGTATGCCTGAGTTGCAATCCTCCTGTAGCAGAGTTTCTCCTCTCTACCTTTCCTTCTTCATCGAGAAGCAGGACACAATATTGTCTGTCTGCCCGACATGCTGGAGTAACCGACGACAATCTGCACATTATTTAGTATATCTACAGGTAAGTTGTAGCTATCAGATAGAGTTTGTCTTTGTGTTGAAGTATGTATTAATGTGAATTAATACATATTTAAGAAATGCCTCCTCCAAGCTCAGGATCGATGCACCCCTATGAGTAAGAAGTCAAGCAAAGGAGGCAGGAGACCTACACGGATGAACAAGGAGCTTGTGAAAAAACTCAAAGGGAAGAAGGAAGTTTACAGGATGTGGAAAAAAGGACTAGCTACGTGGGAGGAATATAGGACCGTTGTCAGAGCGTGCAGGGATGCAATAAGGAATGTAAGGCCCAGCTGGAATTGAATCTGGCAAGGGAGGTCAAGGACAACAGGAAGGGCTTCTTCAGATACATTGGCAGCAAAAGGAAGACTAGGGAAAATGTGGGCCAGCTGCTGAATTAGGCAGGCGCCCTGGTGACACTAGACACAGAGAAGGCGGAGTTACTGAATACCTTCTTTGCTTCAGT
>VZSC01009671.1:31595-63156 GCA_013398225.1 Steatornis caripensis
GGGCACAAACTGGAACACAGGAAGTTCCACCTGAACATGAGGAAGAACTTCTTTCCTGTGAGGGTAACAGAGCACTGGCACAGGCTGCCCAGAGATGTTGTGGATTCTTCTTCTCTGGAGATATTCAAAACCCGCCTGGACACGTTCCTGTGCACCCTCCTCTAGGGGCACCTGCTTTAGCAGGGGGGTTGGTCTAGATGATCTCCAGAGGTCCCTTCCAACTCCTACCATTCTGTGATTCTGTGATTCTATGATTCACACTTTTTCATGTGCCTCCCAAGCTTGTAACACAGATGGGTTTTTTTTTCTCGCTTCTCATAATTCACTCCTTTTGATCCTCTTCAACAAAACAGTGCGTTGCTTCAGCTACGTTTCAGCCCTACACACATCATGTTAATCTTGTCCTCAGGTGGCAAGAGCTGGGGAGAAGCTGATAGGGGGTAACTGGACTATGGGAGCCTTGTGACTGCAGCCTGGAGTTATTGCAGGAGGCACAGGTAGGGGGAAGGAAAAGAAGAAACTGAGATCTCCCACACATCTGAGTTTGGTCCCAAAATTCTCTTGAATGTATAGACTGCCATGGGCTAAACGATGAGATCTGAAGCCTCCATTTTATTGTGTGTTTGTGCCCTCTAGAAGTCTTCTCTGTTGGGAAACCACTTGAATATCTATTGAAAGTTTTGGATGAGGTGGGAGAATGAATACCTAGTTGGCTAAAGTAGGAAGAAAAGAGAAATCCATATGGAGAACATGGAACAAGTAGTGAAACCTGGGGCAGATTTGGGAACAACAGGAAAAAAAGGCCTGTCACATTTAGGGGATTTGCCCAATTGCTAGGAAGTACCTGGCTTTCCCCACGCTCCCTGTTCCTCTGCTGTCAGCAAACATCCCAGCCAGTTACTGACCAAACTTCAGGTCTTGTCCATTCTGTCTGGTGTACGTAACAACTGAGAACCCACTACTGTTACCAGCTGCAGCTCAGAGAGTTCATGCTGTGGACTGAGAAATCCTTACACTGATAATATGCTTTTTTAAGAAGTCACAGGAAAGATTCTTTTTCTTTTTCCTTTTCTAAATTTATGCTGCCCAGCGAGTGAATCACATACACGCCTTTGGGTCCAAACTCATGGAGCTGCAAGCTGGAAAATATCAACAGGCTCTTTGTTTGTTTGTTTGTTTGTTTTCCAAAATGAATTTAATCTTCCAGTGATTTGCTTTTAGATGATCTGTAACTTCTGTGATCATGCACTTCTTTCCTGCAAGATCCCTGCCTCATTCACTGCAGAAAGTACTTATTTAATGAGCAACTACTTAATCTTTTCTCCTCTGTGTTTCTCCTAGCTTTGCTATGTACTATAGTAACTATAAAAACCACACTAGTCATTTCATGGAGTTTTCTGTAAGAGTCGTCACTTAAGGTTTTCTTTTTAAAGCAGCTAAAGATGATAGGAAATCATCTATTTTTCCCCATTTCTGTGAGATAAAGGATTAATTTTATCAAGATTTTCTAGAAACTATGGATCCAAACTTTAAAATAGTAAGGTGGATTTTTTTAAGAGTAGCCCATTCATTTTGGTTACCCAGTTCCAGACTCATAAATTGAACACAGAGTGATAAACAGATTCCATCAAGTAAACAACAATGACAAATGTAAATAACACACCTTGCTGAGCAACACCTAGGACCTTTGGGACAGGTTGAATCTAGTTATTCAGAGGGCACAAATGTAACTTACCATGTGAATAATCTTTCTTTCCCAAGACTTTACTTGCCTTGTGTTTTGTTCAACTTCTGCAGCAAGAGATAGGTACCTATATTCAAATTAGTCCTGGGTAATGGTCTATCCTGCTCAGCCAATTGGACAGAAGCCCTGAACTAAAAAATCGTACATTACAATCTTGAATTTCACAGTCTCTTGAATGTACTTGCAGAAGGATACTAGCTTACAGCGACATGAGCAGTCTTATCATTGCCTTCTCTCAATTCTTGCAACCTTAAATTTTTCTGTAATGTATTTTCTTTTCTGAGTTTCTCTTCTTTTTCAAGAGGTTTGCTACATTAAGTATGACTTTGGAAGTCAAAAGACATGTTCTATTTTCATTCCCCTATATTTGCTTACATATTTATAAATACTTTCTTCTACAACAATATGAAACAAACTCTTAGAACTGATAATATCTCCACTACCTCATAATTGTATTTAGTGCTTCAGTTCTCCTGCATAATCCTTTCACAAGAATTAAGGTATTAAGAATTGAGGGTGACAGAGCCCTGGCACAGGCTGCCCAGAGAGGCTGTGGAGTCTCCTTCTCTGGAGATATTCAAAACCCGCCTGGATGCATTCCTGTGCATCCTGCTCTAGGCTAACCTGCTTTAGCAGGGGGGTTGGACTNCATCCTGCTCTAGGGGCACCTGCTTTAGCAGGGGGGTTGGACTAGATGATCTCTAGAGGTCCCTTCCAACCCCTACCATTCTATGATTCTATGATTCTATGATTCTATGATTCTAAGGTAGAAGTAGGAATGGAGCATTGGTTAGTAACTATAACTGGAATAAAATAAGAGCTTAGTGTGATAAGCTGACATTTTTCTTATGACAATTAGCTTTAACACACAGCACCCCACTAAATTTGTGGAGTATCTGATCAGTATGCACTGTTAATGTATTTGAGAATATGCTGAAGATGTCAATTCTGTTCTTATTTGTGAAACTTCTAGCAGTTCATAACGAGTGCTTTGCCTTAGATGTCACAAAATCAAATCCTTATTATATCCCATGAGTTCTATATTAGGCTGGAATTCCAATGGAAATTCATGAGGGACTTTATGTCTGCGGGGTTTTGTAATGTGGCTACGAATACCACTAAGAATGTTTTTCTTAAAAGCTGAATATCCACACGTGCCCTATCGGTAAGCCACTGGGTTGCTGAATTAAGATTTTATTTACCACTGGAATAAATATACTACCCAGTATACACATAGTTGGGAACCACATATGGGAACCATTCCTAGGCTATATCAACATCAGTTGTTTGCTGTATTTAGTGCTGTACGTTAGCATTGGGAAGTATGTATTTAAAATCATTAACTTTGCTTGTTAATCTCTTACTTTGAGCATCTTGCTCCTTCTTAACTTGGAAGTATTTTGTCGTCCAGTCAATAGCGCTTTGAACCTGTTTTTAGAAAAAATTCTATCATCTTATTTGGATGTCTTTTTTTTTTCTTAGTGATTTTTTTTCACCCTTTATGCTGTCAAAAAAGATTTTGAAAATCCAAGATTATCTAAAAGGCAGACTTACACAAGGCAGAGATGTGCTTTTTTTAATTGAAGTCTCTTATTTGACAAAAAGTAATTATAGTGCTGTTAAGCCTTTTTTTTTTTTTTTTCCAAAAGATTCTCTTACCATGCAATACATACATACAACTTCTGGAAAAAAGGAGTAAAATGCATTGGCCTGACTTAGCATTTTATTTGTAATTTGTTACCTGATGATATGGATAATGANTTCTCCCACAAGATTCTCTTACCATGCAATACATACATACAACTTCTGGAAAAAAGGAGTAAAATGCATTGGCCTGACTTAGCATTTTATTTGTAATTTGTTACCTGATGATATGGATAATGAGAAATGACCCTCTAAATAAAACATTTTTCCTGAATATTTAAATAAGCCATTTACAATTTTTCCAGCTTATTTATGGTCATAACCGTTTGATAGTATATATTTTTTTAAAGTTGGTTGTTGGCACTAGTTGATACACCTGTCATAATATATATTTACAATATATACACCCTCTCTGCCAAGTTAGGTCATAGTTTACAATGTGGTTAATACTGAATTCACAACATGGCATGATTCTGTACAACAATCTGAACTTGTGAAACCAACTAAATGGTGGTAATCTTATAGGGAGTTTTATTAAGCTGCAGCTACACATGGGGATATTGGAAATATGTTGCTGAAGTGAAACTAAAATTTATATAATTAATCATTCTAAAATGAATTTTCTTCTCTGTGTGTGTATTTTTGTTCAGGATAATTAGCTAACCACAGTTTGTTTATATAAGGTGTGTGTAATCTGTTTTTAGAGCATGGCAGCTGACATAATGTAGCTCTTGGCGAGCTGTGACATTCCCTTCCCACAAGTAACATTTGAAATGATAAAACAACATTCAGATGAATAACTCCCCACCAGGTAGAAATCATTACAGCCCACATTCTCCAATAATATTTTCAATCCACCTTGTTAAACCTTTCCACAGGACCAAACACAGGTACAGCCCCATTTGCTCTAACTGTAGAGCAATTCTTCCGCCAGTGTGGGGCCCCACCAATGTGTCTGTAGTAAGTTTACTGTTACTGAGAACTGTGTTTGTTGTAGACTTAAATGTTGTTATATGATCCAGACAAACAGAATGAGATTTGATTAGGGGATTAGAAACACGAGCACAAGTCTCATGTCATTCAGATGGAAATATGACATATTAAGCCATGGGGAATTTGAGCCAAAGTATTTACCATGTCTGAGACTCCCATTGTTGTGCCTGGGGTCTGCAAAGATCACCCCATGCTGCTCAAAGAAGAGCTTTCAGAAACTCCAGAATAACAAATTTTCTTTCTGATAGCCCCAAAAATATCCATATTTTTGGGTCAGGATGAATGTGAATGTCTTCTTTCTGGACTGGTGTATTTTTCCCTGCAGAAAGATAAAGCAGAGACCATATAAATATCATTGTGGGATCTGCTCCACATGGAAGTTTCTGTGCAAAGGTGGACCATGGACATACTGCCTGCAGCTTCTGGGAGAGAGGCTGTGCTGACAGGAGCTAGAGCTGCTGTGAATGGCGCTAGCTTTGATTTGCAGAAGAAACACTGATCCTTTCTGTAGGGATAGTGTACACTTCAGCAGGCCTGCATTCGATGGAACCAAAATCCTGGGGGAAAGGTAACCTGACAAAAGCAGTTACTGTTGATCAAATTCACTGGCCCCCAAACAGCATAAACGCACATGGTAGGATCAGAACTAGATCAGAACTAGAAGAAATCATCCAGTGGAACAGTCTGGCAAGGATCTGAGGGCTGAGCTGTGAACACCTCCTTCCTTCAGTCTGCAGTGGTAAAGCCAAGGATGAAGAAAGGAGAGTGAAAACAAGCAACTGTATTGACAAAAGGAGAAGCACTGCTTCTTCTTGTGCAGTATCTTTTTCCCCTAGACAAAGCAGCTTTCAGTTCTTCGTGCTTGAAGCCTGGCTCTCAGAACACAACAACAAAACAAGGCAACAAAGAAATGTTGCTGGCCTTTGCTACAGATTTCTGTCAATAAGATCCTCCTCCCACCCTGAAGGAAAGTTATTGCCATAGCCCAGTATGCAGTGTTGGTGTATGTATACAGTGGAGATGTTTGGTCTGACATCTGTATGCCCTCCAGCCTGTGGAGCCTCTCACAGTCACCCCACTGCACAGCCTGCAGGGTCCTTCCGACTTGGAATTTGCAATGTCCACTAATGTTGCTGCTACCCATCTATGTACTTTTTTACATGATGCTTTGATCTTACGACTGCTGGTTACTGATGATAACACCTCTTTTATCTTACCTTGGTAGCATAGCCCCCCCACTTCACTGTAAATTAACTAGGTGTTTGCCCCTTTGCCAGCCCTGAGCTGCAAACTCCCTTAGCACACTCAAACTATGCCTTCAGTTGAAAAAACAAAAGAGAGTGCAAAGAATTGTGTTCTGCAAATGAGTGAACTTAGTGTTGAATTCTATAATGGCAGTAAAAGTGGGTGCAGTGGTTGCGGTTAGCCTTCCCATTGCTATACTGCTGCAATTCAAGACCCAGCAGGCACTGGTGAAATGGAACAGTGACAGTTTTCTGTTGCTGGAAAGACACGTCAGGAAAGATCTGAGGCATGGATCCTCGCATGAGACTCATGTGCAATTGAGGATCTAATCCAAGGAGAAAACTTCCATATCTATTAAAGTAAACGGTAATTTTGCTATTTAATTCAGTGAGACAGGCTGTCAGTCCCAATTCCTTGGGGCATAGGAAGACTGCAACACAAAACCAGAAGAGGTGTTTTTTTCTTATTGCAAGTAGGGCTGGGATAGAGGTACGAACAAGGTAGGAGGGCAAAATGGGAGGAGGAGAGTTCATTCTTTCAGTGGTTTGGACTGTGAGATGTGCACTATGCTTACCAAGAACCTGTCATACTGTAGAGTATATATATCTGGTTGCAAATGCTCTTCCTGTTGAAAACAAACTGTTATGGCAATAATACAGGAGGTAGTATATGCTGGTTTTCTTTGTGAATAGGATGTCCTCACACTCCTCTTTAGGACCAACCTGTGACTGTTCAGTCTTCTGATGCAAAAACGGCAGATGTATACTTGCTATTACTCCTAAGTACGTGTACCTGAAATGTCCAGTATTTGACCAGAATATTGAGAGAGGGTAATAGGACATGACCTACAGATGTATTTCTGAGAACATTCCTGCACGATAGTTATGTTTATACCGACTGTATCCTCAAGCCTGCACTTAAAATGTAGATCAAACAATATTGCCAACATGAATTTTTTGTTATTGAGAGTTTCTCCAAATATGGAGTCATATTTGCTGTTCTGCCAGTATTATTGTAGCAGTGTCTGTTTTACATTTATGTGCAATTCCTCTTGTTAAAGAAAGAAAAGTATAATGGCCAATGTCTGGCTGACATGTGCAACGAGGGTATTGACTCTATCACTATTTCAAATGGGTAAATGATAAATAAATACACAAGCAGAATGCACTGATGAAGCCTTGGGTATAATGTTGCTATTCTACCATTTCCAATATGTTCAGGTGACACTAAGATAATCACGTAATCATGGTGAATAAAAATTGGGCATTTAAGTAGTCTGTCCTCAAGCTGTTTAATATGCAATGTACTCCTCAGAACCCTGCTACAGTGGTGATATAGATAAATAGCTAGGTCTCGCATGTTTGATTCATAGTTTGTTAATAATATGCGATCAGTTAAAGAGCAGAGAACAAATACATAAAATTATTTAATCATTTAGAAATCACAAAATTGTCTAAATGATAGGGCAAGTAAAATTAAATTTGTTCAGCTCTTTGTCATCGCAGAACACTCCAAGCTAGCCTTTAATTTTCATTGAGTCAAGTTACAGTGTCAAGTCTTCTACTTCATAGGCATTTATGAAAGGCACATTTTAAAATCTTCATTAGGAAAAATGATCTGATTTTTCCTGAAGGCTCATAAGAAACCGCACAAAGAAAGAAATAATCTTAGGCCACTGGTCTGGAAAGAGCTTTCTTTTTTGGCATTCTTTACACCATAAAAGGGGAAAAGCCCAGTATCTGTGATGTTACTCAGTTCAGTATAATTCATCCTCTTCAAAAGACTTCATCTCTCTGGACAACCAAAACCCATTTATCTAAGGAAAAAGAGTCAGCACTTAATAATAGAATGTAGCTTTATTGAGCACTTAAACTGTGGCCAGGAAAAGCAAATACACTCTGAATCAACCCAGTGCAGTGAAGTGGAATATAAATGTTGCAGAGCTTATCTATGGAAGCATGTTGTCATTTTTCTGAGGTTTCTATCAAACTTTTAATCAAAACCATAGCTGAAATTGGCCCAGGTTACTGTGATCATTTTTAAGCGTTCTGTTCTGTAAAGCCTAGCACACAGATTTATAATGTTTGAACGCTAGTACTGTGGCCAAAAGTCACAAGAAAGTTGCAGGCTTCAGACACACATCATCAATACATGTTATGTATCTACTTCAGAAGCAAAGGGAAGTCCATTTGAGATGGCCACAAATGCGCTCCAGTGGCTGGAACCAACAACGCTGATAAAGTTGCAAGATGATCTAGGAAAGGGATTACTTTAATGAGTAAGGAGGACTGTATTCACAATGATCAGCTGCAGACTAGGTAGGCTAAAGGCCCGTATTACCTCCTGTAAAAGTTGATTTGGAATACATATATTTAGAGTTCAGCTCTGAATTGCCCTACATAATGGCAGCACTGATTTAATATATTTAATATATTAGTATAACGTGGTTTTTCTATTCATCTGCTTTTCTTAGCACAGCTTGTCGTTGTGCCTCTTAGCTTTCCTACATAGAGGAGTAATGTGAGAATCATACCAATATACAAAGATAATCTCCATATATGGTCCATAATGCCTATTGCACATACCTGAAGTTCATGTTTAATACTTCTTCAGAAAGGATCACAGTACTGCCATGAGCCTTATTTTAGGCTTTCTCCTTGTTTTGTTGTCTTCAGTGCGTAAAAACAAGCACTTATGTGTTTTGATAGACCATGGAGGCGGACTTGCCTGTTGGCAATAGGCAAGCTTCTTTTGCCTGATAATGCATCTACTAGAATAACTATTAATCTAGTGACTTCATATAGCACTTGATTTTATATACAGACATCAAAAAACACATATCTCATATTTCAGCTATCTTTGGTTTACATTAGAGACACAGAAATGAACACAACAGCCTAAACCAAAACCAGAAGAGAGATTTACCTAATTCTACAGCTAATAATTTTGTACAGATCTTAATACCATGAAAATGCTATAAGGAGTATATAAAAAAGAATAAACACATGTACATGACCATATAATGTTAATGAAGTGCTTATTTAGTAAATTATAGTAGTTAAACATTCCCTTATTAAAAAGTTCTGACAAATACAGGTTGATGAGAAAATATAAAACATTATAGAGTATAAATTAAAGAAAGGAGATGCTGTGATTATCATGTAATGATACTTATATTTTCCAAATAGAACATACAAAGAATATGTATATGGTGATAAGTTGAAATACTGAATTAATTTTGTGAGGCATACCAAACTTGGAAAAATGTAATTCAATTGGTTCTCTTTTTCTTGAACTCCTGTCTCATTGGGTACTGGCTTTGGAGTAACTCCATCCTGTACTCAATTTTCAAAGAATTTCCATCTGGTTTCATGATATTGGCCCAGTGTTTGAAAGGTAAACAGGCATTGAAGCACGCAAGATACTTTGCAGATTTAACTGACCATGATCGGGGCTTTCTGAGACAGTCGCATAGTCAGTTGGGGGAAAAAATGACTCATTTATATCAAGCATCCAGCTGCATTTTCCTTTATGTAGCCAAGACCCCAAATTACCCTAATGTGCTTGACTGAGTAAGTGATGAATACATTGGCTAGAAAGGAACTGGTATTGTTTATAATTTTCATGTACCTCTGGGAGGTCCATGTGAGGAAATCTCAAGTAATAATTTGGAGACTCTTCACGTGAAGTAGTTCGGGTTTATTAATATTCTATTTTTGATTGCAAAAAGTGCTTTGGATGGTAGGAGTAGTAAATGAAGAAAACTTCTTTGAAACAGTGCACTGTTTCCTGCCTGATAGCGTACTTCCTTCCCTTTTGATTCTTACCTGACTCCTCTCCCTGTAGCATCTGAACAACTTAAGTCTTTCATGCCTCTGTTTAACAGCAGCCCTGTAAAGTTAAGAGAATAGTAGTGTTTACATCTAAATGGATGTATGAGAGGGCCTTACAGGCTCCTGAGTCCTCGGTGAGGCCCTAAAGTGCACCACCCCACTCCAGGGTTTCCAGAGGAAGAAAACCCAGAGGCTCTGGCTAGCAGTGACTCTGCAGTGACTACCACCCTTGTCCCAGGCAAGCTGTGGTCCATGCCATGACCAACTCAGTCTAGGTTCTGCCATAATTGTCAACTGCACTTACTCCCTATAAAACTTGCTGAAGGGATACAGTGAAATAAAACAAGTTAGTGAGTAGGCTGACCTTTAGAAGACCTGTTAGTAGCAAAACTATTTACATATTCAAAATAGCAAAGCCCACACTCTTTACAAATAATATATGTTTTGTGTTTACAGTATCCATTGAAAATCATTAGGCAGCAGGGATCACAGAACTGCTTCCAGCTAAGCCAGAAATACAAGTCAGCTGTTACTAATATACTACAATTTCAATTGATTGAATAATTATTTTATTCAGCCAATTTTCTTTTGAAAATGGTTACATCAAATAGTTTGAAAACTTTTCCAGATGTCAGTTGTTCTTTCACATTGGGTATGCATGAGCAAATGGAAGATAGGTCATTTGATCAATAAAAATAACATACATAACATACATAAGTATGAACCTGTATTCTATCTTAATATATCTGACAAGCGATTTCACTCCTAATGAAACTAAACCTGAGAGTTCTTTTCCTAATTTAAACAAAAACTCAACCTTGATTCTGTCTGTAGTCAAGGAATAGATTCCTATGTCCCTTCCAGCAATGCATACCTCTGGACATTTGACGGTGAAAGCTTTAGTCTTCATACAGGTTCATCCTTCCTGATACCATTTAACTTAATGTCAGGGTTTACTGAAAACCTTCAGCCAAAACTATTAAGAATACATTGTTTTTTGATTGAATGACTCTTTTGTGAATCACACTGCTTCATGTATAAAATGTTGACTCTTGGTTGAATTTGCCGGAAAACCAAAAGTGCTACCTTGGAAGTATTTTCTCCAATCTTCCTATCCCGACTTGCTTCTGTGTCCAGGTTTCTAGGTCAGATTACACCGCCTGTAAAGCATTTAAATGCCTCTTAGTGCAGAGAGATATGGTGCACTGTGGAGGCAAAAGAGAAGACAAAATGTCACAGCAAAAAATTTACAAACAATTACCTTTCTTCCCTCTTCTCCTGCTCTGAGATATGTTGCTCTGAAATATTGTTTTATAGCAAGGTCATGTTGCTTGTTAACATATTAGTCATAAATTTGACAGCTTAATAAGATTCAACAGCACACTTTAAAGAGCTGACAAACATTTCAAAATATGATTCCTGACATGTCATTCAAAATAATTGTATTCTAAGGTACAGCACTTCCTTTAAAAAAGAAAATGAAACATAAACCCAAACAACAACAATTCACAGTGGTCTTTTAGGGCTTAAACCAGCGAATTTTTTCACTGAATTTTCAGTTCTAAGAGAGTAAATAAAGCAGCCATTTATAATATCTGTCTTGTGGCCTCTAAGGGAGTAGAGACAATGAATACTGTAGTTTACGCAGACCAGACACAAAGAAGTGTTAATTCATGAAAACTAATGAGCTCTATCAATCACGTACATTTGCTCCTTAGAAACAAAAAGTACTGGATAAAATCCTGGCTCCACTGAACTTAGCCGGAATTTAATCAGACTTCAATAGCTTTGACTCTATAAGTAAATAAAAATACTTGAGGGTCTTTTCTGTGCTCCTGCATTCAAGTTGCCTCCTGGGACTAGCTCCATGCCACCTCCTGAGCCCTGCAGAGGAGCTGTGTGGGAGAGGACTAATTGGCCCAGGCCAAAGTCATGCCAAGGACTCTTCTGGCAATCAACAGCCCAAACTAGGGTAGCCCTGGCCAGCGAGGCTAGAATTTTACCTTCTCTGTCCAGTCTCTTTTAACTGAAGTATACTTGTCCCCTGTCTCTTTGTTCCTCCAGTAATTTCAATAGCTGAAAGATTAGTTCGTAATATAAGCACCACCTGATTTTTTTCTGATACAGTACAAAGGGAGCAAGAGGCTTTCTAGCAAAGTAGCTGGTTAGTTGAAAACTGGATTTAACTGAATTCCCCTCCCATCAAGGAAAAAAAATAATCTGTAGAGTAATAGAATTCTAAGTGTCCTAAAACTGTAAATATTAAGCAACTATTTTATTTAACTGCATACCATATGCCACATTTGGCACACATTAAAATCTGCGAGTTTTTTATGTATTTCTCACTGCTCAGTAACCAGTACTTAGCAAGACATTTAATCTAAAACTTCTTAAATACAGGAGTATCCTACATGAGTTTATAGTCTCCTGTCATGCAAAAATGAAAAGCTAAACATCTGTAACTCTCAACCTTTAGAGAGTCAAAACCCGTATATAATAAATAGACATCACCTTCTTGCTGGATCACTGAAATTTAGGACATATGTTCCCTCTAACATGACACGATTTTTACAAATCAGATTGTCCTGTAGTGCAAGCTTAATGCATCCTCCTATCCACCATGTATTTATTTGAATACAAACATTTAATTTGCACATGTATATACATGTTTTTTCAGGCAGGGAAGCCTAAGGATGTTTCTCCTAAATCTGTAAATAAGCATTTAAATGAATTTTTTGTTTTTCATAGTCCTTCAGTAGGAATTATGTCCTGTTGTCCACCTGTTGTGTATCTTCTTTCCTCAAATATGACTAGAAAGGGTTGAAAATAAGGCTTTGTCCTTGTAGAGTGCTGATGTATTTTCACAGTAAGAAATCATACAGGATTCTGAAGGCAGAAAGGGCTCTACCACATGTTAAATCACATTAGAAGTTATTACAATAAATTTTTATAGCCTTTTTAAAATTAAAATTGTTGTCAGAAGGAAGAAATTTAGACCACATAGAGGAAGAATTGTTGGCTTTTCATTCCCTCTCCTAGGTTGCAATGCCATAAATAAGTATTTTTTGGGGAGAATTTCACTTACTGAAACCAAAATAAAACAAAAAAACCCTCAAAACCAAAGACACAGTTTGCCTGAAGATAAAGGACTAAGAACTCAGAGCCTCCTCTGCTTTACCTTTCCTCAGTAGTGACAGTAGATTTTCATAAGTGAGATGCAAAACCATGGCAAATGTTTCACTTATATTTTGCCTTGAGAATCTGTATTTTTTTCCTTGAAAGTGACTCCATTGGGAATATAGAAGCACATGGAAATAAAAGTGAGATTTTTGCTTAAAAATTAATAATCTACAAAGCAAATGTTAGTACTTGGATGCCTTCCCAAGGTGCAATGGAAAAGATTTGTTTCTCCAGAATTTCCTTTATTTATTTTTTAGGATGTATTTAAATTACAAAGCTTTTATTTAACAAAAGTCCCTCCTAAATTCTTCCGCAATTCTGATCACATATGGTGTTCTTTAACTTTTAGTCTCTCTGATCACCAGGAGCATTAAATCAAACCATAATCTTGAGTCGTCAAAGGGATAATGTACCATGAAAAGATAACGTTGATTCAATTTCAATAACTTTATTAGCACTATATGATACCCAGGTACAGTAGAAGTTAATCAAGACAATGAATATCAGACATCTGCTCATTGAAAATAATTTAGTATTAATTTAGTGTGGATTTCACACACAGAGAGCTAACTTCTGCGCTAAAACATCAGCTGTTTTTAATGCTGCTTAATATGCAAAATCAGCACATTAGTTTGGCACAGATTTCTAACGAAACAGTCCTGACCTTGTAGCAGAAACTGAAACTGTTATTATGCAGAGAAAATAATCATCTTCAGAAAGTTTGACATCGTCTGTTGATAACTTATACGACTGTGGTGTGTTTATCACTGGGAAAACGGTCACTTGAAACTCAGAATTTGTTCCCTTCCTGTTCACATTTTATTCTTGAATAGGACAAATTGTTCTTCATTTTTCATTTGTGGCTCCAAATTGTTGCAAATAGATACTCATCTGCTGTATATCTTGCCTGTCAAGAAACTCAGTTGAAAACTGAGGATTCAGAGTGATTCTACTGACCTTGCAGCATAGAATATTTCCTTCTCATTGAGAAGAGTAAATACTACATGCTTTTAATTGAGACTGTAATGAAGAAGATAGTGTATCCCATTTCAGTTTGTTCCCTCTATAACTTTTAAAAATTTCTTGAAAGTATTCTTAATGAAGTATTACTTCCAGTGAACTGGTTTGTTAAAATGCTTGTGCAAACCAAGTATCTGAAGAGGCATGTTGCAAACATGAGTCAAGTGGAAACTGAGTTTTTAAAGTGTGTTTGAAAAAACTATTATTTGTAAGTTATCTTCCCTTTTTTGTCAGGATTTTTCATCAACATCATAATTTCTGGAAGGATAGTATCCAGGAAGAATTCAAAGCAAGTCTTTTCATGTAAACTATATTCTGATAGCTAATAGTGGACTCTTTTCACTAGCTTCTAGTAGTGCATTAATTAATGGTTAGGAAACAGAATGAAAGCACTCAGTCAACATCATGTAAATTCAATATGTACTGGAGTTTTACAATAATAAAGTATTTATCAAAAAGGTAACAATGAGAGGGAATCGGCAGATATGTCTAAAATTGCTTCCATAAGGCTTTGAGAAAATTCCTGTTAACAAGCCCTTTCCCTTCTATAATGGCAAAGGCATGAAAGACTGTGCTTCAGTATTTTGTCAATGGTAGATGGGCTTCTTTATGGCTAAGTGTTAGAGGTGCAATTATTCACATTTAGTGGTATCCTTAGGAAAGACACAGTTTACATTTTTCTTTCAGCTCTACTGCAATTGCTTTCTTACTCAGTCATTCTGGAAGACACAGCGCTGCAGCACTTACAACTGGCTGAGGTAACAGGCTCAAGAGCCAGGCAAGTGTAAGTCCCATTTCTTAGATGTCTTCTGTGGTGCTGACAAACCTGCAGTCAGGAACACTACAGCAGTGTAGGTTTAAAACTATGAATGAGCCTCAGCCTTTCTACTTATGAAATATATTGCTTGTATGCAAATATGCAATGGAAACTGAGCCACGTGTGTGTGTGAATTTATGTTTTAGTTTTTAATGCAGTTGTTAAGTATCAGCTTAATTTCTCTGTGCAAAGCTATTCAATTAACCAGATCTGTAAATAATACATTAAATCTTATTCTGAGTTTCCTAATAAAGCATGTTGAACCACTCCTTTTAATATTGCTATTATGACCTAATGCAAGAAGCAAGTATTACTTTTCTCCCAAAGGGGAAGCCAAAGATTAACACAGCCCAAAGTGGAACCTTTGTGGTAAGAAGGAGTAAAAGTCTGAAGGGTTACCTTAAATTACCCCAGTGGCAATTAAGTTTCAGAAGTTCGGATTCACCAGTCCACTCTCAAAAGACTAAGTCTACTCAAATAGCAGGTAATGCCATGTCTGTAAATAGCACAAAATGCAATGGATTTGGCAGTTAGAAAGAAATTGGTGATTTGCTAGCAGAATTAAAGAAAGTCCGTTACAAAAAAAAAGATATTGTGCTTGGCTTAAAGTTAAAGATTTGTATTTTAATGTGAGATCGGACAAAGGAAATAAGACCCTTTAATTTTGGGTACATGGTGCTTCCAGTTTGTTTCCAGAAGCTTTTTGTAGCCAGGAGTTAAAAACCAGCAGAGGAATGTTTTTCTAATTATTATTTGTTTTAGCAGACCTACAAACTGTGCTTTGACCTGAAGACTGAGATTCCAAAGACCCATTCTCCTCAGAACCATGACACCAAAGAAACATAGACAAAGTCATGAACAAGTGCAACTTTTTTTAACCTGTCATGACGAGAATAAAGCTTTTATTATCGTTAATAATAAATGACTACCACAGTTATTGTTTCAGTGTAAGAAGCTGCAGGAACAAGGTAATAGAGCGTTCTCCAAAGGCATACAATGGGGAGTAAAAGCACTATTCTAGTAGAGTGAAACAGAAATTCTTACCAAAATGGTGGTCATCCATTTTACACTGAATGATGCTCAAGGAAAGAAAAAGGCCATAGTTGGGCTTTTCTGCGGTATTATAATCACAGCCAGCTGAAAGGTCTGAGTAATGAACCAGCTGATACTATGTGAAGTTGTCCATCTAAGCTTCCCAGCAATAAGGAATTTACTACAACAATTTATGGACTTTGGTTCCCATGAAAGAAAATATGTGTATGCCTTTCCTGATGCAACTGAAAGTAAAAGCTGAAAGATAAAGTAACTGTTCCCAGGGCTTTTCACATTAGACTTGATTTCTGCATTAATCATCTCTATCACAAACAGTACTTGGCTGTAGTCCATGAAGACAAGGGAATGATTTCACAAAGCAAAGGAAGACATTTTTCATTTACTTGTGGATGTCCTCCGTCTGAAAGGTAATCTTTCAATAACAGAGACATTTAATGTGGAAGCAATGCTATTGACAAGTAAGGTTAAACAGACTGAGGGAATGTCGAGTTTCACTTCAGATCCTAAGTAAAGACACTTGTCTTTGTGCCCAATATGTTTGCAGCTTTGAATCCTGGAAATGTTAAGGCTAATCTTAACTTTCTTTTCTTTCCCTTGCCCTTCATGGCAATTGCTGAACTGTGTAAACCTATCATGATGCTTATCATGTCACTTGAAAGGTTTCCCACAAAACTTGAAAGGTTTTTCACAATAAAAGAAAATTTCACAAGTAAAAGGTCTGAGAGATATCAGTCTGTATTAATGCGCAATGTAATTCACAGACTTCTTACCCACAGTTGGCTGCTGAGATGCTCAAAGCCTGAAACTACACACACAGTAAATCCATGCAAACTCATGTCTGAAGTCAAAGACAGCTGATACAAAGTTAGAATTTCTTTTAATGAAGAATTCCAAAGGGATGACTTTTTAGGCAGAATGCACAAAGATTTTTTTTTTTCCTTTTTCCAGTGAGAATGTTTTTCTCTGTGAAGCTGAAACATTGCTGACTTTGGGCTGTTAATTAGCACTGTTTCCCATAGCATTCTTGGGTGCAAGTTGGCCTAGGAGGACATTCAGCAATGGTCAGCTGCAGGGCTCGGAGCAGGGTTCCCAGATCTACCCATCCACTCGAACCCCGGTGGCATAAGGAATGCTCCTGTTGCAGACAGGGAAACACTGGGAGCCCAGGAGGTGAGCTGGCAAGAATTTAGACAAAGTTTCTAATATAATCCATCTTTCATCAAAAGTTTACCTGACTGGCCTAATATCACAAAATATGTTGATGACCATGTTTTTTCAGAATAAACCCCTTTCACTGTAAGTTTCCAATCAACTTCAGTAAGTGGCAGTGTTGCCGTGTCACGTAGCTTCTGTTTTATCTTTTCTTTTGTGTCGTGGAAACATTAGCACCTCTGTACTTCATGGAAGGATTGTGACAAAGAATGTTTTGCAAGAGCTATAATGCGCCTGAATTGACATATTTTCCCCTGGAAAATGAGGGTATAGAGCTGAGACACTAAAGTTTCTGCTTGTTGGATTTTTTTTGCGGCAAGGTGAAAGCAGGATAATTTTGGGACCTCTGGAGGTCACAGCTTCACAGTTACGCAAGGTTGCTCAGGGCTTATCCAGCAAAGTTTTGAAAAATCTTCAAGGATGAAGATTTCACAGCCTTTCTTAGGTAATCTGCTGTTTTTTCCTTGCTGCATCTTATGTCTATTGCCTCTCGTAATGTCATTGTGTGTATCTGGCACCATCTTCTCCGTAACCACTTGGGCAGGTAGTTGAAGGTGACAACAATATTCCTTCCTCTAGCCTTCTGCTCTTCAATTGAACAACCCCTGTTCTGTCAGTTCCTTTTCATACTAGCATATGCTCCAGTCCCCTCATCATCTTGATGGCCCACCACTGGACTTGCTCCAGTTTGTCAATGTCTTTCTTGTACTAGGGAGCCCAAAGCAGGAAGCATTACTACAAAGGTGGTCTTACAAGTGCTGGATATAGGAGACACTTCTCTTGACCTGCTAGCAAGAGTATACTCTTGTTAATGCAGCTCAGTAAGTGACTGTGTCATCCCTGCAGAGGTATACTGCTGGGTCTTGTTCAAGATGGCCCCTAGCTCCTTGTCTTCAAAGTTTTATCTCCCATCAATATCAAGTCTTTACTGTTGCATTCTGTTATTCTATCCCAGATGCAGGACTTTGCAGGTGTCCTTGACTTGAGAAATGGTGCACGCATAAGTGCATTCTTCTCCATCACGCTTTAAAATTCAGTTTCTAGGATGAAAAATGCATCCCTTAGGATAATGTTTTTTCCGTAGGGTTTTCATTTTAGCACCCCAAAGCTATAAATATTAAATGAATATCCACATTTATTGCGAATGTTGCTGTGTATATATTTGGACAGCTATATGCTTAGCTATGCTTGAACGCGACACAAAATACCTTATTTGCCTAAGTAAGCACCACTAAAATTCCTGCCACATATTCAGGCACTGAATCTTAGTGAAGACTTCCAAAACTTGGTCAGCAGCTTCTAGGCTTAAATCCCTTTGCAGACTCAGCATTCAAAGAAACAGGATGAAAAGAGAGTCTGCCAGATAAGAGAGAGTCTTTGCCAGACAAGAGAAGGAAAAGCATTTTGTTATTAGGTTCCACAGATGGGGAATTGTGCAACTCCATTTGTATAAAACCACAATCTGAATAAGCCCGGGTGAGGGTTGGCAGGTGGATCCAACAAACCAGCCTTTAAGAATGTGTCCCTACAAACCTGACTGATGACTTGCAGCCAACTGAAGGAAAAATAAAAAGGGTTGCGATGGCTTTCCTGTCACCTCTCCAGTACACCATAAGGGTCCAAAAGGCTGCAGCACATAAATCCTATCACAAATCATTTTCTCTTCTTATTCTTGGTTAGCTTTTACCTTTTCTTACATTTAAGACAGTACGTGGGATGAAGTCTTAGCAGGATTGAAATCAGTATCCATTTTCACTGTGCATTTTCACTCCAAGGACGGAATCAAGACTTTGACTCTAACTTAAGCAGTTTCAAATTGACTTGTCTTTTCCAAGATAGCCATCTGGACTCTTCTATTCTCAGTGGTGAGAACAGAGGTACCTAATCTGCAGGGTATTCCAGCAGGTTAGATACCTATCTTGGAGATCTATTCTGCTTGTTTCAGTTTTCCGTTTTGGAGACAAATTGTACAGCTACATAGAGACTTCTAAAAGTGCTTGATTAACACTTAACATAATTTTGTCAACTTTAATGTTAAAACATACATGCGAGAATAAGGTACTATTTCTTATATAGGGTAACTTTTTAAACAGAAATGAAATGTGATTTTTTCAGTTTACAATGAAATCGTAGTTGTTCAATAGAGAGGCAAGTGAAGGTCTGCATCTACTCTGTTTCAGTGCTTAATCTGCTGTGTTGCAGTCTATCACAAAAATCAGGAAAAGAGCTATTAGAATAGGAGATGGGGGTGTGTGTGTGTGTGTGTGTGTTAGAATTTTTCTTGGATCTGATCTTGTTCTGAATCTGATGAGGTTCCTTCACTTCCTAATGGAAAGGATTAATATTGGGCACACAAACATGTTAACAACAGCAAAACGTTTGACTATAAAAAGTTGGAATATTATCAGTTTTGCATGCACAAATTGAACCGGTAAAAACCCAAAACTTTTCTGACCTCCTTCTGTATTTGAAATTGTTCACACAGTTGTTTTGTTATACAAAACACTTTGCTGTGGAGCTGGAAATTCCTTGTGCTACTCTGTTTTTCTTGTGCAAGTTCACAGTAACTCTTTTGATAGTGGACATTCAAGGCAAGTACAACCAGGATTCAGACCCTGAACTTTCTTCCTGGAATCATCAGAACTTAAAAAAATTAATCCTACTCAGACTTCTTAACAATAGTAATAGTAATTTGATTATTTTTTTTAACTTTTATTTTATTTTTAAAATAAGCTGAGAAACATAGGCTGCAGAACTCCCATATCAGTCCTACCTCTTGGTTATTAGCTGAAATTGGACTTCACGGAGAACCAAAACCCTAAAAATCCTGGGAACTTGGCAGATCATAGGTTTGTACTTTGTTTCAATGGCTGCTTTATAGCTCATAGTGCAACTGTGGTGAGCGTTAAAGGATCAGAAAAAGAGAAGTCAAAAATTACAAGCAGAGCGCTTGCTTCTGAATCATAAAGAATAAATGCAAACTTCTTTAGGCACTGGAGAAATCTAGCTGACCTAGTTTGGATGGAAGGCCCTGGAAAGCTTTAAAACGCCTATGCAACAGCCATGGTGATCTGTGTACAGCAGAGCAAAATATGTGACCGTTCATCACATCCACGCTCTGCCAGAGTCATGAAACTTTTGCAGGACTGGATGTATGCAACAACTAGTGAGCAAAGCCATCAAGTAAACCTGATAGTTTTATTCAGTCTGGGCATAAGAGGCAGTGATTTTAAGCCTTTGTCTTTCATATTTTCTGTTTCCGAAGCCAAAAACTCAGGAGAGAACTAAACTGTGAATACAAAAGCAGAAAATATGTTCGAATATTTAAAACGCCTTCCCCCCATCCTTCCACGTGATTGTCTTGGCTTACTCAGTGCTGAGCTATCTCTGGCTTGAACTTGAGCTGTTCAGGCACCGGTACATCATATCCCTGGCCTGGCTGACAGGGTGTAATGTTGTCGGGTAACAATGCAAAGTGCCTGCGTGATTAGGGGCTGGCCCAGTGCCGAGGGCAGACCCATGATGTATGCACTAATTCGAGGCGTGGGATTCCCAGATGGGAGCGCAGTGGTGAAGCGGTGCTCCGCAGATGGGATAAGTGCCCTCATTATTCACACTCTGGACAGCATAAGTACCTCCATTATTCACGTGTAGGTCCATTGTATATTGAGGAAAATATGTATCGTTATTGTCTACTCAGTCACAGTGCAGCACTTTATCAAGTTTAATGTTACTGAATTAAGTATGCAAGCACATGACCTTTTTAACCTTTCTTAAGTTGCTCTTATCATGCTGGTAGGTGATCTTAGGACTAAAAATAGAGTGATCTATTATATCACCAAGGCAAATGCTCTGCCAGTGAAGGATTTTTGTCCTTCAGTGGGGGATGAACCAGATATAATCAGACAGAATTACTCTTGATCATAACAAAATGAAAATACTACCCCATACATTTGGGTTTTTTCTAATATTGTTCCTAATGTGAAGGCCAAAATGGAAGAAATACAAATGAAACTAACATAGTTTGCAAGATACAAACATTTTGAAAGGTTGTAAGAGATGAAGGGTATTTATATTCTTAAATAATATTGTGTCACGGATGGTATACAGCCATCTATTTTACTGTTATAGAGTTCTGATGAAAGTTTTTATAATAGCCCACTTATATCACTTTGATACATGTCAAAAGAAAGTAATCTATGTTCAGACACTGAAATACATTACTGACGCTGTTTAAATAATTTTTCATATACAACACAAATTTTGAAAGCTTTTGGGGAGAAGACAGAGGGTAAGTGAAAAGTCCCTTCGCAGCTTTTCACATCACATTCCATGCCAGACATCAAGGACCGAGTGGAACTCGCAAGCATTGCTTGGTTAGACCTGGCGCTCGAAAAGTTACAAATTGACTTTCACCAGACCAGAAAGAAATAAGATGAAGAAGAGTAGGAGATCAGCAAAGCAAAAGAGGGACTGATCTTCTGCAGAATAGTACCACAAATTGAAAAGCCATTCACAGAGAAGTTACACAATAGGCAATGAGATGTCAACTAAGTGCAACAGCTGGCACTTTTAAAAAACACTGCCAAATTGTTGACAGCAAGGAGATGTGTCTTCCTTTCCTTAAATTTAACAAAAAATTTCTAGGACTCTTTCTGATAGCACTTAAAAATTAACTCAAGTGTAAATGCCCCTTGAGGAATTACTTCATAAATTAACTCTATCCGTTTTGGCATGGCCAAATCATGTTCGTGGTTGTTACCCTGACCACAGGCAAAAGCTGTGGAAATGACTGGTCGAGTTTTCTGCTTTTACTTTGAAAATGGAGCAGAAAATCTACCTGAAATGACTGATGTATCTGCTAGAATGATAGAGTGGTAGCAGCTTGAACAGCTTTTCTTCTGCTACGAACAACTTCATTCAGACTGGTCATGTGCAGAGATATATGTCATTTTTTTCCATTTGCAGCTTCAGTCAGAGGAAGGATTTGCAGCTGAGTGGGATGTGGAACACCTCCAAATTTAGCGCAGGCAGTTTACACTGACAGGTACACAGACTTTCTGGGGAGAAGTGAGGATGCTTAAAGTCCAGAGAATTTATTTTGCAGCTAACGAACAACTGTTTAGACCAGTTCACTTAAGAGGCAAAGCAGAAAAGTTGAGATCCGAGCCTCTGGTGTTCTGTATAGCCTGTGTCCCCATCTTGCTGTGTGGCCTGTCTTTAGCTATTTAAACCTTGTCTCAGTACCCTACCTGCACGTGGAACAATACTTCTCTGAATCCCTGCTAAGCACACTGATAAATTTAGAGAGAAAAGAGGCTATGTGAGAATGCTTTCTTAGTATATGAATAAAAATTTCTTGCTAACTTAATATTTCTCTCAGATGCTCCTGGATTTTTAAACCTGTCAAAGTCCCCCAGTGGGGGATGGGGGTGGCGTAGATCTACTGGAAAGTCTAACAGACCATGTGAGAATGTTCCCATTGCTAAATTTCTGTTTAATAAATCAACTTTTCTTGTTATTTATGCACAATATCAGTCACAATGCACAAACCAGAACTTAATATCACTGTGTTAGGTGTAATTCTTAATGCAGAGGCAGCGGAACTGCCCATAGACTTCAAAAATATCCTTTCCTGCCCTCCCCACTTCAGTCTGTATCAGGGTTGCATCTGGCACTGTTCCTGCCAACAAACAAGCCTGGGTAATCTTGCTGCTGGTCCTTCTGCTGATTGGTATTGATTACCCCTCTCACCTGAACACGAAGAGAAGCATGCATTTCCTTATTGAACTTACAAGGCCAGGTGCTGAGAAGACAAACATCCTCTGCTACCCCTGCAGTAATAATAAACATTAAAAATAAGCTAGAGCACAGGCTTGATTCAACCCATTTAAAGAGATGACCAGATAACTGCCCATGACAATTTAAAGCGGTGTTCGAACTGGTGACAAATGGAGAATTACTATCTGCAGACTGCAGGCAGTGCCGGTGCTCATCTGGAGATGTACAGCAGCTCTACTCAGGAATATAAAGCAGAAGCACTCAAAGGCTGCTTGACTGTGTCTAGCAATCTGTCATGCAGTTTGTCCCTATTTACTAATGTAAATTAGTAGCTGACCTGACCAAAACATATACTTTGGCGATATTTTGGGTCACTGTTAGTTTACAGGCAGCATTTTCCTTTCTACCCATCCTTAACTGTGTCCTGTGTAGACAGATACAAAATAAGGAATATTATCACCAGCGTAAAACAGAGTANAGTACAGCAGCTCTACTCACGAATATAAAGCAGAAGCACCCAAAGGCTGCTTGACTGTGCCTAGCAATCTGTCATGCAGTTTGTCCCTATTTACTAATGTAAATTAGTAGCTGACCTGACCAAAACATATACTTTGGTGATATTTTGGGTCACTGTTAGTTTACAGGCAGCATTTTCCTTTCTACCCATCCTTAACTGTGTCCTGTGTAGACAGATACAAAATAAGGAATATTATCACCAGCGTAAAAGAGAGTACATATTTTCTGCAGTGTTTCATTCTCTCTGAGGAAAGGAAACTAAGAATTAAATGATGAGTGAACTGCCACCTAACTGAAAATGCTGGTTATATTTCAAAAATAAAACAATTATACAGAAAGCTATAAAATTTAGATATTGAATTCACCCTATAATTTTATAGTTGGAGGCTTATAAATCTCTTCTACTGGGAAATATTAATCATGGCTGATCTTCCTCAGCAAGGCTGACAGAGGGTAATAAATGCAAGGGAAGAGAAACCTGAAGCCTAAAATTTGAGCTGGCTCAAGTCACTTGTTTTGCATTGCTTTTAAACAGCCAAGTTAGCTTTATTTACAAGCTTGTAGCTTGCATCCTAATTTCACCTTAAGAACAGCCAAGACTGATGTCTCTGTTGATGCTGCAGGTATCGGCAATTTTTCTATCTTGCTTCATCACTCCAAGCAGTTCATTGGAGCCCTCTCTTCATGTACATTTCTAAGCAGAATGCTACAGTACTGCAAAGTTGACCTTCCTTGTGTTATCTGCATTGTTAATTGTCCTGGCTGGGAACTTACTGTTTCTTTTCACAATTACAGAAGCTCTCCTTTCATCTGCACACACATAAGTTGTTTGCATCTCATACAATTTCCCTAGCCATTTCAGCCTCCTCAAATCCTTGTCTTCAGTTGTTCCCACATACAGACAGCTATATTCAAAATTACAACTGTCTTGTTTTCAAAACTTTCTCCTTCCTAATTACCTGAACGAATTTCCTTCATTTTTAATGCAACCTTCAGCCTTTATTTTCTCTTTCCTTTTTTTTTTTTTTGCAAGTCTCACCATATCTTGGCCAATTTTCTTTCTCTGTATAGATCACTCCTCTAACTTATGATCTGATACCTTCCAGAAAGATGGTAAGTGTTTGTGGCTAGGTAAAATGGCATTTGGGCACTGCTGACTGTTTTTAGGTGCTTTGTAATGGTAAAGACTGGCAGATTGATTTGTGTGTTAGCACGGTTATGTTACTATTACTCTTCTATCCTCCCCACTTCCTCTACTTTCATTACATTTATTTGTTACATCTTCATTGAAATAATGTTGTATGGTATCAGTAGCAGGGGGTCTCTCTGCTGTGACAGTAGTTACAGCAGGCAGCAAAATGATACTGGATCCTGACTGAGACCTGTGGTCACAGTGTGACAGAAATAAAGAAGGTTTAAACTAATTTTCAGTGTTTGAATGCTGAGAAAGCTTGGGTTCAGCTCATTAGAGGTGGATAGCTTCCACAGTTATATGTTGACACGTTCCCTTCTAATTCCAGGCACAGTATTTGCTCCCCTCCTCCTTTTCAGCAGAATATTTCTACCTTTACACGTACATGTATGCGTCACTTGTGGTGCAGTACTGAGGCAAAGGGACAGAGAGGCAAATGGACAGAGGCAGGAAAGAGAAAATTTCATCATAAATACCATGATTTATGGTTTGAGAGCACATTTATATAGAAGAGCATTTGCTGACATGATATCATCCCTTTGAAGGTGTAAGCTAGTATCGTAGGCACAGACATCTCTGAACTGTTTTGATATGGATCTAAAAATTGTCCCTCCATTCTAGCTTAGCAAAATTCATGAGTTTCAAGTAGTTTTATGTCTTGTTACACACTTATTACAGTTTACTCACATCTGCTCTGTGGACTGGTAATTTTATATGTTATTTTCCAGAAAAGTAGAAAATTTTAATCCAGGATGTTATTTATATTTTGACTGATATCTGATCATTGCAGCAATTGGAGCAATTAATATTTAAACATGCTAAAATTCAAGGAAGTTGCCTTGCAGTGCTGCAGTCCTCTAAATAGCATTTCAGTACAGTTAGGTATATCTAATATATTTACAACCAACTGTTCCATCGAAGGGGCCTGCTTTTGGTTTGTAATATAAATTTTCCATTTTTAACTTTGGGTGAAATTCTGACTCTTCTTACCAGAAGCATAGGTTGGAACACCTTTACTTATTGTTAAATGCTCATAGGGAGATCTGTCAAAACAAAGTAGCCAGAATGGTACATTAGTTGGCTTGTATCAGCCTCTTTCCAGCAATCCGTTTTTCCTCTAACAAAGATCAAAATTGCATCCAATTTTGGTTTAATGTATATGTGCTTGTAAAATTTGGTTTTAACACTAGGACAATGAAATTGGAGGTAAGCCCATTAATAATTGCTATATAATAAGTTTGCACCAGTTGTTCTGAGTAAAAATCAAACTTTTTGTGGAATTAGCGATGATGAACAGTAACTAGAAGTGCTTGTAAGGAAGTAGGATTTGGAGCATGAGCAGAGATGTGTCTGGAAAGTGCTTCATCAGAATGGGACTAGAAATGAATATGGGATAAGGCAGCCAGAGGGATACCCCACTTGCATGGTTTCCCAGGTGAAGAAAGATTCAGTATGAATTGGTTTTGATCCACTGGTCTCAAGGACATATCAATGGATGTTGATGGTGGCTCCAGAAATGGCGTAGAACCTCTCACACCATGTGGGACAGGACATGCATCTCACCACTCTCTGCTTAATGACATCCCATTGTCATCTTATCCCTCAACAAAGGGAGGCTGGCTGTAAGGGAGACCCTCATGGAAACCTTTGCAAAGGTTTCCATCAGGGAAGTAGAAGCAAAGGAAAGTGTAGTTCTCTGTAATAACACCTTTTGAGAATAAAAGTTCATGATGCAGTCCCCCAAAGAAAGTATACGGTCAATTGGATGATAATCCTCTTGGGTCAGGGACCCTAAGGAAAAGGCAAAGACAAGAAAGTCTAATGTAAATTGTATCAATGATTTAATAACCCTTCTCCTGCAGATATCTGGTTAGGTTTTTTATTTTTTTTCTACCTGTTGTCCAGATCAAGTCATTGGAATACTTCATTTACATGCATGGTTCAGATGGACAAGAGGTGTCCATTTTCCATTTTCTGAAATTAGAGTTCCTTAGGTGCACTTTAAATCAACCTGAAAAACCGAACCACTCTGTATCACCAATTCCTTCTCAAAACAGAGGCTTCAGTGTTTTAAGAAGGACAAAAGCAGAGCCTTGCACCTGACTAACCTCTGCATCAGTCTGGGTCTGGGGACAGACTAGGTAGCAGCTCTGCTGAAAAGGACCAGAGATCCTGGTGGACATGAACCAGTAAGTTAACCATGAGCCAGGACTGTGTCTTGCAACTGGTGAAGGCACACTGGGCTATATTAACCGTGAGCATATCCTGAAGGGAAGTGATTATTCTGCTTTATCCCACACTTGAGAGACAGCATCTTGCATGCTGGGTCCAGTTTTGGGTCCCCTCGTTACAGGAAAGATACCAAATAAATTGCTACAGGTTCAGCAGAGGGCTCCAAGGAGGCTAGATAATGTGCCCTGTGATGAGAGACTGAGACCCAGGTTTGTCCAGCCTGCAGAGAAGACAACTTTGGGACCTACAAGGATGTCACCAAAAAGATAAAGCCAAGCCCTTCACAGTGATACAAGGTGGGAAAATCACAGAACCACAGAAAATGAAAGGCAATGATCATAAATTGAGATAAAGGAGATTCCAGCTTGATAACCAGAAATAATTTTTCACTGTGAGGATGAAGAACCATTGAAACATGCTGCCTGGGAAGGCTGTGGTGTTTCTGTCCATGGATGTTTTCTAGGCCCAGCTAGAGCAACCTGGTCCGAATTCAGTGTTGACCCTGCTTTGAGCAGGAGTTTGAACTGAAGACCTCCTGAGGTCCCTTGCAACCTGATTGTTCTTATCTTCCTGTTGTATCATGAGAAATTCCAAACTTTCACCTCTTCTTTTGGTCTTTTCTCCTGGAAGCCCTTCATTGCAGTCCAGAGATTTGTCCTAAGCTCTTTTGTCTAAAGTTGTATCAGAACATTTTGGGATAATGCTGATTTATTGCAGGACTGCTATGAGAGAAACGTACATCTCCACATTGTCTGCAGCTTCCCAACATGCAGGTGAGTTTGAGAAAAACTGCATGGAAAACTCATAACATAGACTACAGCTTGCCTGTTTTTCTTCCTGGTGGCAAGGACCAGATTTTTCAATTAGTAAGTTAATACAGAAGTATTTTACATTTGCCCCACATGTTCAGTTCTTACTGTGGAATTTTTAAATTAGATTGGGGGTGAGGCATGCATGTACACTGCCTCATTCTAGAGAAAATTGTTTTGCTTGGTTGATGTGACCCGGACCACTCTGTTTTGATCCAGTCTCCTATTTTCTTACCGTAGCTCTTCGTTTCATTAGAGGATGTACTTCAAATTCCTTTTCTCTCCTATAGTCCAGACTCCCTGGAATACTACATCATCTTCCTAGAGCAAGCACAAGAAGCACTTCTGCAGTTATGTGGCTGGGGCTTCAACAGTAATTCAATTTTTCAGAAAACTTCTTCTTAAAATAGAGTTCATGTTAACGAGAAGTGATTCTAGGACAGAGGCAATATTTCAGTGAGTGCAAGTGGAAAATATTGCTACAGTGAAGACATGCTTTCTTCTTTAAAATTTAAAATTTGGAAGGATTGTGCCATTTCATATGCCATGTTGTAACTTTCTTAAGCTAAGGATGACCTTCAAAGATCTGAATTATAACCCTGTTTGAAAAGGAGAAGAAAGAAGAATGGAAAGGGATAATGAAGGCATAAAAAATGTCTCTGATCTCTGATATCTAATGCCATGTGCTTACTGAAAGGCTCCAAGGTTTCCCACGGAGTCTAGCGCTTAATGTCAGGTATCTGAATAGCAACACTTACCTAAAATTAAGAGGAAGCTTGTGAAAATGATGGTTATTGTATCATCTCTAATGTTACTTACACCCCCTTAAGAAATTGCAGTAATCCTGTCTGAGAAGAGCATTGGAATCCAATGCAGGTGGATCTCATGAAAATGTTCAATACTGTCTAGTAAAAATATTAAATCCTGAAAATATTGTTTATTATGATTGTGAAAAACCATCTTATTTACTAACTGTCTTTGAGACCATAACTCATTAAACTACTGGAAAAAATGCTCCAGAATTTAAACTTTTAGGAGTAGAGGTACCAGTTTTCTTTGGCAGGTAGTTGGGAGGAGAAGTTGGCATCAATTGATGTTTTCCCTTTCTTTTAACTAGCGCAGTAAAACCAAACTATAGCACTCTGCATTTCTCTTCTCCAACTCATCTTCTGGCTATATTCATCCTTTTGTTATTTCTTATCTATCTAACAAATAATACCTCGACTGTAAAATAGGATACTTCAGAGTGGAAAACTACAACTAGAAAGGACTGATTTTCTACTGAATGTGTATATCTCTGCTAAATAAAGAAGAGACACTGTCTGAGCACAAAAGTCAGAAGCACATTTTTTTGGTATCTGTGCCTTCCAAAAATAATTGAAGACATCAGTCATTTTCTGAATATACTTGCTAGTAGTATGGATGGGGCAGTATGTATGCAGTAAGCAGGATTCTTACTCACTTCACAGATTGTCAGTCAGAAGAATACCTCTATGTATTAAAAACGTGAATGTGAATATACAGGGTTGTGCAACTATAAATTGAAGTGGTTTGATGTGTCAATAAAACAGTAATTGCAAGTACTAAAATCCTTTGGCTGTGAGTCAAGTCTGATGTAAGAGTCTCAAAGAATGACATAGTCAATTTTTCTTGCCTGTTTATTGCATTAACCCCTGGGGCTGCAGCTACCAGATGTTACTGATGTCTAAGGTACTCAGACACTAACAGATACATGTACAAACGTTAATATTTCTGCCTTTCACTTGTGAACTTTCTATTCAGGAGTTAGTGCTGCATGAAAAAATGTTCATCTTTATGACAACCATTAGTACCATTAAAAATAAATAAAACAATAACTATCCTTATGTTTTGCTGAGTTTCACATAGTCCAAATCAACACTTTAAGCAAAATACATGTAAAAAAACCCCATAGTTAAAGCAATTATTTCTTATTTTACCAAAGAAATTATTATTTCAGACAGTTATTGCAAACTTTAGTAATTTGGGAGGGGAAAGCACGTGTCATTTTTTTTAATGGAGTAATTCCTTAATCCCCCTTACACAGCCTTACTTTTTGTGCTTGGGCATTCTTAGTGTAATGTTCTGGATTGAGGCACTAATTTTTCAACGTGATCTTCCTGTATCCAGTTCCTCAATCCCTCCATCTTCCTCTAATTCCTACAAACTAAGAAGGTTTAGTTCTTCTCAATTGCCCATGTATTCTTCATTTTTCAAAAGTGCATTAGAGTATTGTCTGACAAGTCCTCCCAGTGTAGATCTACTTGAAGATGGTGAGAGATTAAGCACCAAGTTAATGTGATGACATGAAGAAACAAATAACCGGAGTAAGTGTGGGATGCTAAAAGTCTGATGACCTACAAGGTGTTTTCAGAGTTGCACTTCTTCTTGATGACAGGTAGCAATGATTCCAATAAGCTGGAGGCTGGCATGCTGTTAAATTAATAGCTCACACCAATTAGATTATTTCTGTACACCATATGGGCAATAAGAGGTTATTAAAGATAAGTGTGGCTGACAAAAGCATCTGCACCAGAAATTGTTTACATGAGTGGTCAGGTCATCTTGTCAGATGCGCTGACTGGCACCTTTCTTCCGTCAACTGCTTTACCAATTTCTGTGGCATTGGTTCTCTCTTTTATTCTACCTGACCCCCTGCTCAGAGACTATAACAATCAAATTGCTATGCCTGTTTGAGAGGTATTTTAAATTAAATGGATCTTAAGACTTAGGGCATTTAATTTGATATTATTCATAGGTTCTACATGACCTTAGTGAAGCTTTAAGGGAATGAACAATCTGACTTCAGACACCTGAATGAAGTGCATTAGTGCCAGTTCACTTTTCAGGGCTTGTCCAACAGTCAAATGTCTTACCCTAACATTAATTTAGAAAGTGTTGAATTAGGAGATCTAAACAGAATGTGAATTGGTGCACTGTTTTCTCAGTTAATTTATTTTGCAATACCTATGAAAAATGTAGTTGGAATGTTGCATGCATCTCTCCCAAAGCAAGGCTTAGCATAAGTATTGAAGAGGTGCTATTAGATGTTGTTCCATGTACCTCTCACTCCTCCACTCCTTTATTCAGTCTTGGAGTGCCTTGTCTTGTTACAGTTGGTTGAGTCTTACTTTTGCTTTCTCTCAGCCAGATAATTCCCACTTTTTGAATTTCAAAATTAAACTTTTATTTGCAGGTTATCTTTCAAGGACGTAAGAATGGCTGCATACAGATGTGTGAGCACCATGAGCAATACAGCCCCTACAGTTTTGCTGCCTTTGCTGTCAACTGATATGATTTACTGCTTTCTCTAGAGAGAGACTGTGATTTTCTTTGTAGGATTTATTTGGGATGTATTTTCATGTGTTACCTATTCACAAAATGGCAAAATGACTGTACCGTATCTTTTTGATAGTTCTAAGTAATCAGAAGATCACACAGCTAAGTAACAGCATTTCACCAAGTCATTGTGAAATATTTGGGTAACTGGGTAGCCCTCTTCAACTCCTGTCTTCTCCTTTCATACCAGTTCTTTCAAGCTGCCTCTGCTGCTATTTCCCTCTCAGAGCACAATCAGGGACAAGCAGCTCATCTTGCCAGGTGGCAACAGGAACAGCCTCCAACCATCTGAAAGGCTGGTGGTACTGTGGGTTTAGCACTTAATGGTGCCAGGACCCTCATGAAGACTGCATCTGCCTCCTACTTAAAACAGGGAGAGGTAGGCTCTGTAAGTGTATCATTGTCTTAGAAAGGCCACTCAAGTGGAGAAGCTAGGGAGAAAGTGCAGAGACAGAGAGACAAAGATACTGAGTGTAACTGCTCCCCTGTGTCTTCAGATTGTGCTCTGACTTTCACGAGCCAGAAAACCAGGATGTTTGGCCAAAAATCCCGGATGGAAAGAACAAGCAATAAGTAAGAAACCATGGAGATTCTTCTCCAATACTGAGCATTTTTCCACTGTAAAATCTCCTGTCTTTCTGTGTCACTTGTGCTACGAAACCAGGCTTATAATTTTTGGGTGTGTTTAGAGATCAAGCTGAGGTGAAAGGAAATATATGAAAATTGGTTTTATATAGCTAGAAGCAGACAAAACTTTAAGGTGGTTTTCTGGGTGTAAGACATGTATTATGGGTGCAGAAAGAAAATGCAGTGCAGTTAGTTCAAAGATAAACTGTGCTGTACTCAACAAAAAAGTGTCTTTAAAAGAATTTAGTTCTTGGAGACTTGGGAATCCAGCAGGATCTTAAACCAATCAACCTTCCTCCCTCCCTC
>VZSC01009671.1:63505-76791 GCA_013398225.1 Steatornis caripensis
TCCCTCTCTCTGTCCCTTTTTCTTCTCATTCTCTATCTTTCTCTCTCTCTTTTGAAAAAGACATCTGCAGATTGAAAAATTCCTAGCTTGAAAAATGCTAATGAAACATTGATCAATTATCAAACTTGGAAAATGATTGCTTTTGTAGAAAATCTTTTTTAAGTAGAATTCAAATTTTTTTAGCAGTTCACTTTTAAAATGGACTATTTATTCTATAATTGTGCAGCACACAGTTTATTGCAGTTTATATGGTTATATTGAAATTACATGAACTGGGGCACCTAAGGGAACGTTTATATTTCAGAAAAAAAAACCCAGACTGGACTGAAATGCAGCATGAATCAAAAAAGAAGTTTAGAAGCACATGAAGACGGATGTGTCCCTAGTGACTCAACAGAGAACATCTGGTAGGTGAGATGCTGTATAAATAAATACCTGAAAGGACCTTAGTTTTAACAAATGTCTGTAAAGCATGAAAATGTACTCTAAAAAACTGAAAAATGTATATTATTTTATTAATTTAGGAAGGATAGAATATATTGTGTATTTGTGTGATCACGCTGGGAGATTCATGGAGCTGACAGAATAGCTAACTGGGATGAAGTCACTCCAGAAACTTATGGTCAGCTCTGCAGAGGAATACTGGTGCAGTACAGCTGTATGGCACACATCTAAAGCTTAGGCACATGGCAGCCACACTGACAACTAGAATCCTTCTCTGGGAATCTCCTCTCAGAGGATGGTTTTAGGGAGGGCATACAAGTAGTTGAAGGCAAAGAGATGTCCTGAAAGTGTGGTGGGACCTTCCCTTGTCACTTGGCTCCCCTGGTGTCTGGCCTACACTCTTTGGTCCTGCCAACTGTAGTTTCCAGCTGGGAGGTGGAAGCACTCAGGAGCATGCTGAAGGATTGCACTTGCTCAACTCCCAAGATCCTTTTCAAGCCTGTCTATTTGAAAAAAGGTCAATTATTGAACTAGCAGATTTTGGTCTCATTACAGTTTGCAAGACTGGAAACCAGTTACAGACAGATAACTTAAATTCAAACCCATATTTACCTATAAAATATTCTATCTCCTTAGTTGGGAGTTATTTTCTATACTTGTCACTACACAGAAAGAAACATAGAATGCATAGGGTCTGGAAAGAGAGAAAATATGGATTTTTGATTTGGCACTTGACTGATAGGGAGAAGAATTTAGTTTTGATCCCCACTTCTGAGACTTCTTAATGTTTATTTTTCAATAAACAACCACTGAATAAAATGCACAAACATTTCATGGAAAAGAAATAAGAACCACAGACAGTGTCTATTCTAGGAAATTAAATGTGCTTTTCGCTGGCACAGAGAGCAAATGGCAAAAGAATGGTCCATATTTGTACTAATTAACACTCTTACCCTCCAAAACAGGGTAGCCACATCCAAACTGCCTTGTGGGAATTGTTTCTGGCACACATTAACTCCCAAATCATGTCCAGGATCTGTTTGGAGAAGAGCAAATTGGCCAGTGCCAAAACCATCCCAGAGAGTGCTCTGACAGTGCAACGGTGAGGATGCTCCAGCACTGGTGCCCAGGAATGTGCCTTGGTATGGGTTAGCTTACTGGCATAGGCAGAACTGAAACCTTCTCCCTCACAGGTGGGTTTCACTGGCACAAGAATGCCATGGTCTTTTTTTTCCTTTTTCTCAGCACACAAAAATAAATTTGCTCCCTCTCCACACACCCACCATGGAAATCTCTGGCCAAATATACTCTCTTGAATGATATCTGTAGATCTGAACCTTTTTGAGCTGAGGAAGCCACTCTTCCACTGGAGCCACTGTCTCCTCTTCTGATTGATTTTACTTTTATGGGAGTTCTTTTATACACATAAATCTTGTCTTGATAATCTTACAATGAAAACCCAGCTCTCTATTCTTACTTGCACTTCCTCAGCAGCACAAACTGGTTTAATCTGGTGATGCTGTGGTCTCAATCTCCTCTGCATCCCACTCTGAGTCCCACTGGGAGATGCATTCTGTCCCTTCTTTCATGCCTGAACTGATCCTCGTGTGAGTGACTATGTGAGTTGGTTCTGGGAATTGATCCAGCCAAAACTTAAAACTCTCTGTTTAAGTTTTCAGCCAGACCATTTCCCTGAACTGGCTTGCTGCTAGTGTTCATGAGAAAGAAGTGGTAGGAATAAACATATGTAGGCAGCTCTGAAATATACAGATGTAAGCTTAAATGGAAATTTTCTAGTAAGTAGGCAGGACGAACAACACCAAGTCAGGATTACATGGGAGAAAGGCTAAGGAATTGGCTGGCTGTTCACATGCAAAGAATTGTGGTCAACAGCTCGATGTCCAAGTGGAGACCAGTGACGAGTGGTATTCCTCAGGGACTGGTATTGGGACCGGTGCTATTTAACATCTTTATCAATGACATGGACAGTGGGATTGAGTGTACCCTCAGCAAGTTTGCTGACGACACCAAGTTGTGTGCTGCAGTTGACATGCTGGAGGAAAGAAAAGCCATCCAGAGAGACCTTGACAGGCGTGAGAGGTGGACCCGTGGGAACTGCATGGAGTTCAACAAGGCCAAGTGCAAGGTCCTGCAAGGTCGAGGCAATCACAAGCACAGATACAGGCTGAGCAGGGAAATGATTGAGAGCAGCCTTGAGAAGAAGAACTTGGGGGTGTTGGTTGATGAGAAGCTCAAAGTGAGCTGGCAACGCACGCTCGCAGCACAGAAGGCCAACCATATCCTGGGCTGCATCAAAAGAAGCATGACCAGCAGGTTGAGGGAGGGCATTCTCCCGCTCTACTCTGCTCTCCCACCTGGGAGACCCCACCTGGACTACTGCATCCAGCTCTGGAGTTCCCAGCATAAGAAGGACATGGACCTGTTGGAGCGAGTCCAGAGGAGGGCCACGAAGATGATCAGGGGCCTGGGGCACCTCTCCTATGAAGACAGGCTGAGAGAGTTGAGGTTGTTCAGCCTGGAGAAGACGAGGCTCCGAGGCGAACTTATGGCAGCCTTCCAGTACCTGGAAGGGGCTACAGGAAAGCTGGAGAGGGACTTTTTACAAGGGCATGTAGTGATAAGATGAAGGGTAACAGTTTTGAACTGAAAGAGGATAGATTTAGGTTAGATATTAGGAAGAAATTTTTCACAATGAGGGTTGTGAGACACTCAAACAGGTTGCCCAGAGAAGTTGTGGATGCCCCCTCCCTGGAAGTGTTCAAGGCCAGGTTGGATGGGGCTCTGAGCAAGCTGGTCTAGTGGAAGGTGTCCCTGCCCATGTCAGCAGGGTTGGAACTAGATGATCTTTAAGGTCACTTCCAACCCAAGCCATTCTATGAAACCTGATGGCTCTGCACTCAAGGATGAAAATTGCTGAAGCACACGCTGAGGCACTTAAGAATCTTAATGTCAAAATCTTTCCTGCCTGCAGTCTTTAAACACACCAGAAGTTATTGATGGATTTCAGTATGATACTTTAGGAAACATGTTGTTTCATAGAAAGAAACATACTTTTGGAAACTGTTGCCTAGCACCAACTTCAGATGTCTGCCTTTGGTGAATTTGGGCCTAAATTCTTCATAAGGAAGCTCAGCTCCCAAGCATTTGTAAACTCTGAATTTTTCAGAAGCTCTCTTCAAGAAAGTGAGGTCTTCCCAGAAAAGCTATTGCAAATTATGTAGTATGTTTTATAGTAAGTTATTTAAGCATTGCTTTTCAGTATAAGGAAAACATTCAATTCATCTTAGTTGATGTGAGGTCTTAATTTCTTCTTCTTTTTTTGTAAGAGTACCTGATTTCGTGCTGTTGGACTTAAACTGTGTGTCTTGTCATCAGGAAACAGAGAAAAAGACGTGATCTGTTGTGTGATTTAGCTGAGTATGTAAGCAACAAGTTTTTTATGTGAGAAGCTAAAAAAGAAGCATATAATATTGGCATATTTAAGCAATTGCAACCTGTATTTGGCCTGTCTTAGGTTTAACAGCTGCTGAGTTTATTTGTATAGCATGTTCAGGTCTCGTAATCTGAAGAGATATACTAAATCTTTTTACCTACAGAGTCTGAAAGACTTCTGTTTATTAACCAATATGGAAGGAAAAATCCTCCAATTTTTTTGAGCCTTATCAAAATAAGGTCTATCAATGTTCACAATGTTAGTCCATAAACATTTTTTCAATCAGTTAGGGAGGGAGCACACACACAAGTATTCAGCACAAAAATACTGTGGGTACACTTTTCTGTAAACATTAATTGCCGAATCACATGAAACTCTCCTTCATGTGAATCCAAAAGAACTATGCCTGGGTGGATACTACCATTTTATTTTCCATGAATAATTGAGTTTTTTTAACAAATTCATTCTGGCTGTATTAATGGCTGTTCTGTATTTTCTTTGTGTCAAAATTCAGACAAATGCTTCTATTGTCCAGCAAGTTGGCAGAAACACTGAATATTGGAGAAAAATGCCATGTGACCTATAATTCCAATCAAAACAAATACTACCACTCAAACAGAGCCAATCCAAAGCCTATTTTAAGTCAGTGGGAGATTTTCCATCAGCTTCAATAGGCTTTGGATGAAGTCCATGCTGCACACTGGCAACAAACAGCTCATTCACAAACTACAGACCACTGCTTGTTTGCTAGAATTTTGGAATGAATAATTTTGAATAATGAAGAAAAAATCCTCAAAAATTATAAGCAGCTCATGGGCAATTTGTGAGCATGAAGGGGAGGAGAATTCTCTGAAAATGGTTACTGTGCATTAGTAAGCTTACTTTGATATAACAAAAGTGCAGCACTGAACTGCTTGATGGTTGATGTCTACGAACTCAGTGAGCACCTGTCAGGTGCTATGAAACACTGGGGTTTAGGTTTTGGTTCACTTATTATTCAGTGCTACCTTACATATATTTCAAAAGGAGCTTTAGAACAAGTTTGCAAAATAATTGGTTACTCCTGCAGCTGGCAACTATTTAGTGCTCGTCTTTGCTAGCACCAGCATCAACAGCGCAGCTCACTAAACCACTTCTGGTATTTTGCAGCTTCCTTCTGTTCCTGTTTGATTAAACTATTCCCACCCTGCAGGGTTGTAAACATATAATTTAGTCATTATATAATTACAGCATGCAAACTGAAGCCAGTAGAGTACCACAGAGTCCTTGCATACATAAAGCTGGAAGACACCTCTTAGGTCTTCTGACCAAACCCTCACCTTAAAACAGGATCAGATTATTGCAGTTTGCTGACAGTCGTGTCTGGTTCAGTCTTGAATATCTCCATGGCTGGAGATTCCGTACTCTCTCTGGGCATCTTGGGAACATCCCTCTAATCATGGGCTACTGGTTGAAATGGTTCAACCATTTTCAACAACCAAATTCAACATGGTTGAAATTTTCTTTCCCTGATACATAATCAGGATTTTAATGACTGTATCTTGTGCCTGTGGCCTTTTGTCCTATGACTGTGTAGCTAGAAGGAGAGTCTGGCTCTGTTTTTTCGACAACTTGCTACTAGGTCACTGAAGATCTGAAAGACCTTAGCCTTCTCTTTTTAAGACTCTACCTATACACTATATTCTGCAGGTGCCTAACTATCTGGTGGCTTTCCGCTGGACTTGCTCCAGTCTTGTGTCAGGAGCTCAGGACTGGACACAACACTCTAAATGCAGTCTCTCTAGTGCTGAACAGAGGGGAAAAATCACCTCCTGGCAATGCTTATACTGTTCTTGAACCTCATGAGGTTCCTCTCAGGCTGTCAAAGTCCCTCATATCTCTCCACCTAAAATAAGCATCATAATACAGCAAAGTAAAGCAAATGTCATATTTTGTGCTGATGAAGACCATATGGGATCCATTTATTGCTGGTTACATGGTTAGAGTCTGCCAGAAAATGATACCTGCTTTCTGTCTAGCTTTTTGTTGTTGATTGCCAGGTCACCAGGTCTTCACCAGTAAAAATATGGCAATAATATGGCAATGAAGTCCTATAATGTCTAAAGCAGCTTAGCAGATCCTGATGTATCTACTGATACATTGTGCCAAGAGTAATTACATCTCTGAATAACTTGCTTGTTACCAGCTAAGACTAGCTCAGAAATCTTTGACTGACTCTGGTTGCTTTGGTATTTTTTGTGCATTTCACATTTAAAGATTATGTAGCTTGGTTTGCCAAACCCCAGTCATTATAACAAGTAGAATTTATCAACTCTGTCCATATATGCATGCAAGAAATACTGCAGTTTCCGCTTGGTTATGAGTAGGTGCTGCAATAACGCTGAAAAGATTTAGAACTCTGTACTGCCTTGCCTCCTTAAAACTCTTTTCTGGGCTGATCTCTTTTCAGGATAGAGAGGAATGTATGTACTGAGTAAAACAATAAACTCAAAATGTTCCCTTAAACAAGGGGAAAAAGGTCCATTAAGGATCTTGTAATTCATCTGTTTTAAAGAGTTAATCAGATTCTCAGGTGTGACAACCACACCTTCATTTCAGGCTAATTTAGGAAGTTGACTGAACTGTGCGTGATTACTGTATTTTCTCTCATCTAATTTGGAGAAAACTTGTGAAATTCTTTAAAATGTCTAGATATTCTGTGAACTGCTTAGAATGCAAAGCCTTGATAGTCAAAGCTGAAAGTACAATTGGTTGATAACAAAGCCAAAAGGTGACATTTTCTTCTGAGCTATTTGTCCACAATATCCAAAGTGCTGTGACTTGAAAGGTGTGTCAGCCTGTCGTAAGTCTAGACTTTTCCCTAAAGCATGTATTATATAGCAAGTAAGAAGATGGAGGTTCTGCTGTGCAGAAAGGTATGATTTGACGTACTCTTGAGGTGGAAAATCTGGGTCCACACTTGTATCAACATTATTTACTTCAGAGCTGTTGAAAAAAAAATATTTTGCTTACTTAGGTAGGCACAACTGTTACCTAGTGATGACTATACTGAATTTTGCTCACACTCATGAAAACCGTAAAGAAACCATGGGTTATGATTCACAGAGAGTGAAATTTTGTATTTGGTCTAAACAGCTGTCTCAACTTATTTGCTTTCTACCTAAACTATTTTTTGGACAACTGGCTTTCTTAAAAATTCAGTGCTTTCCCTCTTCATTCAAAACCAGAGAAGATTAAATTACGTAATTTTGGGAGACAGAATTCTTCATTTACTTTGAAAGTAATATTTGACTTTTAAAGACATGCATTGGCTGATAATTTCACTTTCTTTTCTGTGGAAGGCCACTGTCATAATTCATGAGGTTTCTGCTTTATTTCAGAGTTTCCTCACTGTCCTCACTATTAAGTCCCATTTGTCTCTTACTGGTTTTCTTAAAAGCTCTTCATTTGTGTCGGTAGCTCACTTAACCAGGCTCTGAAGACACTTTTGCATATAAATATCACTGTTACTTTCAGCTGGAGCTGTGTTATGCATTTTTATGAGATATCCTTATATAGTTTGGCCAATTGCAACCATCGGATCAGAAGCTTAGTAGATTGACTATGCTTTAAGTGTTTTAAAGAGAAACATTGCTCTATCTCTAGGCATGTGCATACTATAATTAGCATTTCTCCCTATATTTGTCCAAACGTTGGTTATGTATTCCGTAATTCTACCAAGTTCCCATAATCTCTTCTGTACTTAGCCAAATAAATAGTGCACAAGAATTAGTATTGTGGACAGTTATATTGTCTGATTTAATAATAGCCCTCATCCTTTCCCTGGGATGGCTAGGGAATCATGACTAAACAGAGGTGGGCACAGTTGAGCCTGTCAGTGACGGATGTCTCATTTGCTGGTTCATTTGTGCACTATTCATTGCCCTCTGCTGGACGTGGCTTGGCATTTATTTGGGCAAGATCTCCACAAATTATGCTGGTGTTTCAAACACAAGAATAGCAACATCAGAAGAAGCACAACAGGTCTCAGTGAAGTGGTTCAGAGAGTTTGTGTTAGGTGCCTAGACAGCATGCACCTTCTCGAGGCAAAATGAATTACCTTCAAAGAACAATTCACAGCACTGGAGAGAATTTGATGCTTATTGTAGAGCTTCTTAGAACTAGCTTGCATAAAGTGCCTCTATGAACATAAGAACATGGTTAAATTTCAATGTCATTAAACCTTGCACATCATATGATTCCATCCAGTTACTGTCTAGGACAGGCCCAACTCTTGGTAAGGTGACATCTAGTTAAGTCTTTAAAACACAGTTAGGAGAGGAAGAGAAAAGACAGGTCTTCCACACACAGTTTGTCTAATAAGCCTAGTGGTAAGAGCATTCCAAAGGGAAACCTGGAAGTGATAGCTGGCTGAATACCTGGAAGTTGGGGAATGTGGATGAGGCTCCACCAGGAAAGAAGCTGCCTCTTTGGACTACAGGGGAGTTCAGTTGGGAAAGACACACATCCTTGTTCAATATGGAAAAAAAAAAAACCTAACAAACTCCACACTGCTTTTGTGGGAGCCTGAATTAGAACACTTAAACCAGGAGAAATTTCAGGACAAAAGCAAAATGTTTACTGACATTTTTTCTTATTGGGGCTACTTTTTCCATATAATTTTTATGAAACTGGAGCCTATATCCCACCCAAGTGACCACCTAACTTCTGAGGGTAGCACTTTGCCCTTACATGCATCTGGAAAGAATGACTTATACAATGGAGAGATTACTGATTTTCTTTTCTGGTTTTTTTTTTCTGTTTTCTATATTTTTTACATCTTCAAGTGTTAAGAACATGATTCTAACATCTCCACTGAATGATACTTGTGGTTTAGCTCTCCATCTTGGTGTCTGTCATCATATAATCAGGGATTATGTGGCAATAAAATTACATTTGATCCTAGATCTTCAATATAGAAGATCTTCATGCCAAATGTCTCCTCAGTCCTTACACCATCAGTCAAAGAGCTTTGCTGCTTCATTGCCAACTTGTCTTTTAATGTAATAAGATGTGATTGAAGTGAGCTGTTATTCCCTTCCTCTTCTTCTCTACCACCCTGTCAAATACAACAAATGAAGGAGTGAATATCATAAGATGCTGACTACCTAAGTTAAATTCAGACCTTTTAGCAATAATAAGGCTATTACATGGAATATTAGATCACTTCCTGTTACACTAGGCAGCAGCCTTTTCCAGAAAAGAAAATATTTATATTTCCAGCATAAAGAAGTGCTCACAACATTTTCATTTAGTCTCATGGTATTGTAAATACAACACTAGACTGACAGATGAGCCTATGAAATAGCACCTGGCCACCTACCTTAACTCATAAACCTGCAAAATGCAAGCATTAAAAATGCCATCGCCTTGCTCTCCTGGATCGAGCTGTGAAAACTGTAATTACATGGGAGCCAGACCATTCAGGTTGGATGATGTCATTTTGTAGAAAAGGAGACTGTAGTAGGATAATTCTGCCAGTTCTCTTTATAGCCATTCTAGTGTAGGATTTGCATGTAAAATGAGTGCTCCATAATTAATAGAGTAGTATAAGTTGGGATATCTGGGACCATAAGGGAATGTAGTGCATTAGGCATATAGACAAGCCAGAGCTGTATTTCAATCTGCTTAAAGAAGAAACAACAAAAATCTTATGACATATGAGGCCATCTGAATAGGGAATTGCAGTAATTTGTTTATGTTATAGTTATGTCTCTTCTAGAATAAAGGTCGGTGTTTACAGAGGCACAGGAGTTGCTTTGCTGAAAGCACCAGGGTTGAATGGTCAGTATAGTTGTGCTGTTGTTTTATCTCCTTTGTCCTTTTCTGTATTTTGTCGTCTGCCTTTTAGATATCTCCTCCACAGTACATGCTGCAGCCTCCTACAGCAATGCCTTCTAAGAGATTTTGCGTAGGTAATTCTGAGGTAATTTAGGCATCTCTTGGAGAGTTATGGGAAATTCTGAGATGTATTATTATCCATAGCTTTTGGAAAAAAATTGTTGAATTTCTTGGAGATCTTGTACAATTTTCCTTCCTGGAAAAAAATTCCTATTCTTTTTTCCAAAGAGAATGTCAGCTTAGAGACAGTACTCTCACTTCTTCACTGCTACATGGGCTTTGCTAGAACTGTTGAAAAGCACTATTGAAGATTTGGGGAGATATACAGTGAGAAAAATCACTGGCAAAATTCATCATGACAAACTTCTCTCTTGTGCAGATAGAATTTGATCAAAGGCAGTGTTAATTGAAAGCGTATTTCTTTTGTTGGTCCATTAATGTCTCTCATTTTGCTTGAGACAAGGGAACTATACAGTGGTAAAACCTCTGATATGTTTTTTTTAATTATCATAGAATCATAGAATGGCTTGGGTTGGAAGTGACCTTAAAGATCATCTAGTTCCAACCCTGCTGACATGGGCAGGGACACCTTCCACTAGACCAGCTTGGTCAGAGCCCCATCCAACCTGGCCTTGAACACTTCCAGGGAGGGGGCATCCACAACTTCTCTGGGCAACCTGTTTGAGTGTCTCACAACCCTCATTGTGAAAAATTTCTTCCTAATATCTAACCTAAATCTATCCTCTTTCAGTTCAAAACTGTTACCCTTCATCTTATCACTACATGCCCTTGTAAAAAGTCCCTCTCCAGCTTTCCTGTAGCCCCTTCCAGGTACTGGAAGGCTGCCATAAGTTCGCCTCGGAGCCTCGTCTTCTCCAGGCTGAACAACCTCAACTCTCTCAGCCTGTCTTCATAGGAGAGGTGCCCCAGGCCCCTGATCATCTTCGTGGCCCTCCTCTGGACTCGCTCCAACAGGTCCATGTCCTTCTTATGCTGGGAACTCCAGAGCTGGATGCAGTAGTCCAGGTGGGGTCTCCCAGGTGGGAGAGCAGAGTAGAGCGGGAGAATGCCCTCCCTCAACCTGCTGGTCATGCTTCTTTTGATGCAGCCCAGGATATGGTTGGCCTTCTGTGCTGCGAGCGTGCGTTGCCAGCTCACTTTGAGCTTCTCATCAACGAACACCCCCAAGTTCTTCTTCTTAAGGCTGCTCTCAATCCATTTTCTGCCCAGCCTGTAATTGTTCTTGGGATTCTACTGACCCATGTGCAGGACCTTGCACTTGGCCTTGCTGATCTTCATGGGTCCACCTCTCATGCCTGTCAAGGTCCCTCTTCCCTCCAGAGTGTCAACTGCAGCACACAGCTTGGTGTCATCAGCACATTTGCTGAGGGTGCTCTCAATCCCACCGACCATGTCGACGACAAAGATTTTAAACAGCTCCTTGTTATGCGTACATGCAGAACCCTGGTAGGTTGCATCATGCTCTCATTCTTGTTTCCAGGTATATCCTCTTAATACAAAAGGGTTTCACATCTCATTTTAGCTACAAACAGCTTTTTAACTCAGAGCTGATGGCAGTCCATGAAATGAGTAAGATCTGTCCATGGTCCTCACAGTTAGCTCGCTCCAAGGATGGAAAAGACTTGTAAAACAACCATCATGTTCTTGCAAAGCAGTATCAGTTTTGAACAGAGAACAGAGAACAAATCAAATGGTCTCCATTAGATGATAAGAGATAATACCGTCATTTACATTTCAGTGAGATATACAAAGACAATTCCTGCAATGTTTTCGTGTTAATGAAGAGATGAACTTAATACAGTACAACATTCATTGGAAACAAATGCAGTAGTTAAGAGATGGTGTATGTATGACTTTCATCAGGATAATCGTACTAGCATGGCTAAGCCCATTCAAGGTCATTGAAGAGATTCCATCTTCACCATAGCTCTATGATTGACTGACAACTGTTATTGAAGGAAAGATGGATGAATGTCAGAATGTAAAAAACATAAATATATGAAACATAGGTACTGTGTGGTTATAGGAACAGAAAACCTGGTTCCGACATGATTCTGAGCAAGTGAAACTGTTTTGGAAAATGCCTACTGCTAATGCTACAATGAAAATTGTGTTTGCTTTAAAATCATAAACGCAAATATATTTTGATTTCATCGCATGGTCTGTGGTGGCTGTTAGATGCTAACCAAATTTTCTACGGACATGATTTTTATTAATTTACTGAATTGATGATATAATGATGTAATTGATAAATGAATAGATAGCTAGACATAAAGGGTAAAGTTACCAACTAAGTACCGCTAGAAGATATACCAGATTTACTACAGAATACAGACCCAGAAACATGGGTTGACCTGAATGTATTGGAGCTCCTATACATCATGAAATATTCCAAATGTTTTTGCAATTGCTCACTTTAAGAAGCTTGTTGGAAATACTTAGTTGATGAAAATCCAGTGACACTGCTTATGGTGACTCTTGAAATAAACCCAAACTCATCTGTGGTGTAACCTACATGCAAATATCAATCTAAATTTTTTGCTTGAAATACATTTGCTTGAAATACATTTCTTTATATGAAATTAAACCATATTTCATTGTTATAGTGCCTGTGATTGAAAAAGAAAGGTGATTTCACTTAGTGTGAATTAATTAGTTCAGGAAAAATGCAGGGAGAATGCAGGCTCACTATGTAAAATCATCGACATTGTACTGGCTTCAGGAAGCTAATACAATATAATAAATCAAACCTATACTTCTTATTTCCTTTACTGAAACATCTCAGTAGAGAAACTAGGTTTCTTTCTCCCATAAGAGCTTCCTCTGTAAGGGTCTTCTTGTTTTCTGAGAGTTTCCAGTTGCCTGGATTAGTTATAGCATACTCACTCTGAATATAAAATCTTCATGTTACAGGTAAAGTTATTTTTCTCAATTTCATTAATGAGATACAACAGAAAGCTAGTGATGACTCCAGCCATTTAGACTATTTTTCTCTGGAGTATATGTTATGTATATAAGAAAAGAAAATTACATTTATTTAATTGAAAAGCAGAATAAAATACTTGTTGAAAAAGATCTGAATGACAAGATATTAAACATGTGGAAAATATGTCTTCTAATTAGTAATAAATTACGTATCCATCCAAACTCAACTAATTTTACTTTTTCCTCTAAAAGAGGTGAATGGCACAGCAGTGGCAGATCAGTTTAGGTGCCGAGTGGAAGTTTTTGACAGTGATATTCCAGTCTCCAGACTTTTGGTTTAGTGTTAAATGAGAGCATCTTTAAGGGTGGGGTTTTAATGCTCATTATTCATTATAATGAAATGCAGTATATTTGAAATCTAGCTCAGTCGGTATCACAAATCTTCTTTTGTTTCATTTTAAAAATAAGAAAGATGGAAGATTTTTATATTCTAAGAAAATGTTTTTACACTATTACATGTGTATCCTACCTCTGGACTCTGATGGGGGCTATTTAACTGAAA
>VZSC01009671.1:77802-90150 GCA_013398225.1 Steatornis caripensis
CAGCCTGTCCAGGTCACGCTGAATGGCAGCACAGCCTTCCGGTGCGTCAGCCACTCCCCCCAGCTTTGTATCATCAGCAAACTTGCTGAGACCCAATAAAGTCATATAAAATAATCAATGGTTAAAAGTAGGTTTTGTGTACATTCTGAAAATTAAAAAGACCATGAATTTAGCAGGATTAAAGAAATGTAGAGAACTGCTGTTTATGTAGTTAAATACATTACCCATAGTTAAGACATGAGATATTTTTAATGCTAAGGTTTTTGAAAGGGTTGTGAAACCTTATGTGTCAGGGTATAACTCAGCCTCTAGTTAGCAGCACTTAGCAAAAAAAAGAATTCTTACAGGCAAGTTACTTCATAACTATTGCAAAAATTAAATAGATATGCATGTAGACCTACACTAATCTCCACAGGTCTCTTCATGCAATCTAACCACCATCAGCAGTAAGTCCTTTCCTCATTTTTTCTTCAGGAAATCCTCATATTAGGACTATCATCATATTACAGTTCCTAAGTATTTGAAAATGGATATTTAACATTCTTCCTGCTAGTGAAAAGATACATCAGGATCAGGCTTGGGCATTTTCTGACATAGCTGCATCTGTCTTTATTTGGCTTCATCTTCAACGACAGCAGTGTGGATTTTTTCTTAAATAAATCTATTGTGCACTTCTATTTTGTACTTAGGATATATGAAGAATATATAGGAAATATAAGTACTTATAGGACATACAAAGATGTGTATTGTAGAATAGTCCAGTGCTGCCATAATTCTTTCCTCTATCTAATCCTTTGTTGCTCTTTATCCTTGTTTCTGACAAATCTTTCTAAAGTTGAGGTGAATTTCCTGTGTAAGACTGTCAATAATCTGAATTACTCTGTTCCTTGGACTCCTGACTGTGCTTCTTCACAAAATTATGAAGTGTCATAACTTTGTTTATAATTTACTGTTTTGCGTTCAATGGTCCTCGGGAGAATTTACTCATATAAGTACCACTTTGAGTTACCTTGTATTTTGACTGGGCATGGTTGGGTGATGACTGGCTTACAAAAACCAATTAACTAGACATTCTTTCAGACTCCCAAAGAGATAAGTAAGAAAAGGATCAGAAACTATGAAGAAAGGAATAAGCAAGTCCTACTTACAAACATCGTTCTTTTTAGGTGTTCCTTGCCACTCCACCCAAGATACCAGTTCTAGTGCTGACAATCCATCTTACAACTCTTTATGTTCCTCTGAAGTGTTTTTGAAAAACTGCCTCTGAAGTATGTCATTTACTAACTCTACTAATTTGCCTTTTATGGTACAGCTGCTTGCTGAGTTTACTCCTGCACCAATAAGCGAGAACAATGCTGCAGTTTGAATCATCCTGTGCAAAAAGGAAGAAATTATATTGAGAATCTTGTTGAATTCAATTTGAACAAAAACCTATTTACTGACATTCCTAAGTGTTCTGAAGGATTAATTAGTGGGAAAATGGTGCATAGAAATTATAAGTAAGAGAAAGGCTTCATTTCAGGTTGTAGGCTATAATACTTCTATTTCCACTTCTAAAAGAAGCTTCTGTAAGGAATTAACCTTTGTATTGACATTTTTCAGTCCACAAATATGTTTTAGGTTACACTTAAATGAGGCTTCCATTGCTGACTCTGGAAGTTAACTAGTGAATGAGCAATTCAGCAGAAATTCGTAAACATGAATGTTACAAGTTCCAGCTATCATATTCTTGTTAGAAAAACCTCAGTATTTAAAATTTCTCCAGAACATTTTTTCCATAATTGACCTTTAAAATCATGACAGGGGAACAAAGCATTGGCTGACATTTAAGGTGAAATAGGAGGATTTCCTCATATTTTATTACTAAGTTTGGTTTTCTTTTATTGCAGACTACGGGAGGAATAATTTGTGTCTGGTTTTAATCAACCAGTATCGGCATGGAAAATTACTAAGGGTGCCACTTCGCTGGAAGTGGAAACTGTTTGTTTCCTTTTGAAAAAAGCCATAATAATTCACAATTTTCATACAAACACTCAGAACGATATGGTAGCAGTGATCTACTCTTTTTTCATAGCCTCAAAATTGCTCCATCCATGTGTGTGCCTGTTTGAGGATGAAAGAAGAATTTGTGGTTCAGTTTTATGCCTTCCAGTTGTATTTGCTCATTTTCTTTTGGGAAATTGCTCTGTTCTAGAGTTATGTAAGGATTCCCAGACTAGACACTCTTGTCCAAAGACAGTGTAAGAAAAAGCTGGAAGTAAAAATTGTTGTAGCAAGTTAGGCAGACAGCATGAACATTCAGTCCGGGGCCTCAGATCACAGGCAAAAATACTCCTTTGTGTAACAGCATTAATTATATGTGCTATCAAAATCTCATTTATGGGACTCTCAGTCACAAGACTAGCTCATGAGTTATTTCCTATTAATCCAGTTCTCAACGTCTGGGCTGTCGGTGCACATAGGCAGGAAACAAATCACCTAAACAGTCTGTGTGGAATGAATTGAAGAATAAAAACATGTAACAATAAAAATGGTAGTCTAAACATTTCAGCAAAAGAGCAAGATTTAAGAGTACAGTTAGTTGATGGTTGCTTAGACAAAAAGCAGTAAATTAGAGACTATAAATAACATAACAGTTACAGGCTTTGTAATAGTGTCCTGTAACAATTTTGGAGGCATTGGTTTACTATTATTACCTCTAATGACTGGACTCTGTATAAAGAACAAAAACTGAAAAGCACGCTATACCTATAAATTTAATGAAGCACATTTAGTTTACAAACACACACACACACACAAATGTAAATGGCTGTTTTATATATAGTAAAACAAGGAAAACAGAGAAGTCCCTAGACAGAAGAGTGAAGTTGGGCACAAGTGTGTGTGTGGTAAAGTTTCCTCCTCTCCTGGTCCTCAGAGGATTTTAGGTATTGCAGATCCTAGTTGCAGATTCTTCACCTTTTACCTCAAGCTGTACCAGCTAATATTCTTCTTTCCAGAAGTTTCTGCTTCGTAGTGCCCAGAAATGACTACAGCTGTGACAGCAGGCTTGACACCATTTCCAAAGTCAAGATTTAAACTTCCCAAAAATTTAGTATATCCCTGGGTCTGTCACCATGAAAACAGGTCATATTACAGTAATATTACATATTACACCTTTAAGTTGCTTACCAGTACAGAGATTCACCTGATGGTTACAAGCCATATTAATTTCTTTTTCTACTGAATGTATAAGGCTCCCTGCATTGGTTTGTGTGTTAAAGTGATACTGCCTACTGATGGCTCCTTGACTGAAATGCTCCCGTGTGTCAGCTGAGGCAGCTCACAGCATGGAGCTGCGTGCTGGGGAGCAGCCAGGGCACAAGGGTTGGTGGGAAATGCACGCTGTCCCGTGGGTGCTGAGCAGTGTCCCACTTCTGCTCTGGGACTTGACCACGTCAGGCGTGTAGAGGCGGTGAGCCTGTGCCTGGGAGGTGGAAAGAGGCTGCAACATATCCCAGGAAACAACCAGATGTTGTTCACAGATGAGAGAGAGAGATCTGAAAAGGCTGTGTAAAATGATGGGAAAAAAAGAGCTGCTCCCATGGAGAAAACCTTGCTCACCAAGAAAAGCTTACATGAAGTTAACTCAGAGCAAGTATCGAACCTCAGAGAAGTTACAGACCCAGCAGCACCCTGTGAGATCTCAGCTGACAGTCTGATGCCCTTACCAGGACTCAATTTCTGGGCAACACTTCTCCTTAGTACATTTTAGTCATTGTTTCCAAACATGGCTACCATCCTCTATGTACAATTAGTCACGGTGATGTATTGCATTGCTGTTGCCTTCCTGAAACTAGCTGATAATCTCACTTGGTGACCATAGCTAATACAGGAGGACAGCTGCCCAAGTTGGGTTTTCTTAGCTTTAAAACGGAATCCTATGAAACAAGGAAATAGTTGATGTAAAATATAGCTTTGTGCCTTGCCCTCTGCATTTAAGACAGTACATATATCTGCTTAAATACAGATAATGCAGTAATTCTGGATATATTTGCCAGTGTACTTCATTGAGGGAGTGCATGTTTATTTTGTGTGCATGTGATCCCCAGAATGGCAAAGTTGTCTTTGGGATCTCTGACAACTTATCAAAGAGATCCTCCTGTCTAAAACCTCTCCTTTGTCCGTGCACACAAGTTCCAAGATGAGAGACAATTCGATGGTATAAACACTTTTGTTTGTTTTATAGAGCCAGTGACAGCACAGGATCTGAATTGTTTTCCTTTCGAAATGAAAAAAAAAAACAACCCAACTTTCTTTCAGCTCTGTTACAGTAAATTGTTCCTTGAGTGCCAAGAAGGTTACAATAGATGCCTGAACATTTATGAGGGGATGTTGTGTTCTAAGTATGTACTTTCCGGAGTGGGAGTAGATTAACATAAACATCAGCAGCTTATCACTGCGTTATTCTACTATAAAAGAATTATTTCTTTTTTTTTTTTTACTGACAAACAGTATAGGGAGAATGAAAGCCAGATGGCAACGTTTCAGTTTAGTCAAAAGATTTCCCATAACCGTTTATTTAAATACTTTATTTGATGCAAGGAAATTATTAATTGTTCTCTAAGTAATGAGCTTCAACATTAATCACTTCTTAAAATCTGTCTTTCATTTTCCAAGGAACTATGGTAATGCTTTGGGTTAACATAAAACAGTATTTTTTTTTATTTTCCATTATACAAAATCATTATTTAAGCATTACTGATGTCTTTATTTTTAACTTCATTTTAAAGCTGACAGACTATATAACTTGTGCAAAGAAATACCTAACTTTACAGAAAGTTGACATAGTTTGTTGCAATTTAATCACTTCAATAAGACAATTGTTCCATTAACTTTGACGGCAGCCTGAAATGGTGCCTGCATAGTGCCTGCTCCTGAATGGCAGGAACTCAGTAAGTGAAGTGTCCAGGACCAGAATATCTCTTCTGTTTCTTTACCAGGATGAAGGCAGTTTTTCTGCTTCCCTACCTTGAGCAACCTCCACTGTTCTCTGAGAACAGGCTGTGTAAAGTGGGAGAAGAGACAAAAGAGAGAGGAGAAGGGAAGGTTTTGCCTGTTCTTGAACTTTTCCTTCTGCCTGACTGTATGACACCTTGGCACATGTAGCAGCCCTTTCCCAGGCTATGACTCAAATAAATTTTCATTTAAAAATACAGGTAGTTGGGAAATTGCACCATTGAGCCCAGGGGAAACCACAGGTTCTTGGGAGACGCGAGAAGTTTATGTCTTAGAGCAAGACTAGCTAGTTTTCTGAGTAAGTCTCTGCTTTCCTGGAGACCCAGGTCTCAACAAGAACAAACTTATAAACTTTCTAACGAACAGAGAAGAATCTTTAGATTTAGATGTGAGTGTAACTTTATCACAATTTGTCGCCAGTGTTTAAGCGAGGATAAGGAACTCTGAAAGGTCAGTTTGCAAAAAGAGCATGAGAAGAAAATGAGCTACCTTGCTAGCTCAATGCCCCCACCTCCCCGCCAATGAATTCTTGCAGACTGTGAGATCCTAACTATATATTCTTATCACTGCTGGACAGCACATTCAGAAGCTGAATGGAGACTACTAATTATTGGTTATTTGTTTTGGAAGTATTTGTACTATACAGGACAAAAAATAATACATCTGCTGTTATACTGTTGCCTTTTTTTTGGTGACGTATGTGTCTGTGTGTGAAGTATTCCTTGTGCATTTCCACTTAAGTGCAGTGCTTCAAGAGCATTCTCCACCTTAAAATTCATTCTAGTGTTCGTATTTTTTTAAAACCGAAACCACTCTGTGACAATGTGGGTGGTTGGGTATGTCATAATCCTGTCATGCACTTGGGTGCCCAGACTGCAAAGAATCTCTTAATTTTCAGCAGGCAGGAGAATTTCTTTACCTGAATGGAAAGCAGGCTGCCTCCTTGGCTCTGGAAGATGCCACCCAAGTAGGCTGAGAGGAAAAGGCCAGTAAGCCGCTCCTTTTAACTCAAAATTGCCTCTTGACGAGCCATTTGATTTCGACTCGTATCATATTGTTGTGGTATTTCTGTTCCAGAAGATGGAATACTGTGTTGTTATTAAAAACATGTTAGGAGAACCCAGCAGTTGATGGTACAGGGGAAACAGTAAGCAAAGCAGGCTATTGAAGAACACTCGGAAAGTCAAAATGTGCTATGGAAGGTAAACATGTTTGAGTGTGTGATCCTAGGGAGTCTGCTGGGCTGCTAGACTGTATGGGGAGGAAGAAATGCTGGGTGAGCTGATGGGAGACAGGCTTTGAATGCTACTGAGTTGATCCAGATGAGTGAAAATCCATTTTGCTGATAAGATTTAACATATGTGACAACAGTATGGCAAACTTGCTGGAAAAAAGCCTGCAAGGATATCTTATAGTATCAGCCTACAAACTCTTTTTTGTTCAAAGCCAGGAAAACAGTTGCCTGTATATTCCAGCAGGACTGTATCTTGTCTGGGGCTTGAGAGAGATCCAAGCTATTGAAGCTGAAAAAGTGTCTTTTAGCACTTTTCCTTCAGTATAAAGGAAGGCTAAAAGCTGTGTGATGGCTGTGTATGTGGATAGATCTCAGTGTGGAATGCTTCTGCCAGGTGAATAGGGTGATTGATAGTTCTCTATGGTTTTGAAGGAAGCATTGTTAAGTGTCAGTTATAATTTAGATATTCTTTTCTGGATTCCATTAGTTCTGAGGAGCAAAAGTAGCTCTCAAAAGCAATAAGCCAGCTAGTTTTTATGGGTTCTGGGCTTCTCTTTCAGTGGTCAGTTCAAATTCCTCTAAGTTAGATAAAGTGAGTGGCTTTCCTAGTTCTCTTGCTGATAAGCATCTCAAAGATTTACTGTTTGTATTTTATTTACAAAGAAAGATGAGAGCAGTTTGAGCTGACTGGTACTTCAGTAAGAAGTGGATCCAATGAATTAACTGACATGGTTACACAGATTTATTGAAATTAAAGGAGTTTTAACAATATACTTGATTCTGTAGCATGGCAGTGAGTTATGCATTCATTGCACCTGAGCAGTTTCTTGCAGCTTGAGCACCATGCTTCTTTGTGTCCGATTTGCATTGCTATTTTTCTTGACTGAAGACAGACAGACGCTGCGATAAAATAACTATCATGTCTCATTCTTTTCTATCCCTTGCATTATTATGGCCTCAAAATACTTTTTATAAATACTGGTGCTGATTTGACAGAGCAGTGACTTTACTACTGGTGGGGAGTTGTTGGACACCTATAGTTTGTATGTGTCTACAAAATAGGGTAATAACACAAATTTAATGAGTTCTGTAATAGATATCCCCCATTAACAAACTATTATTTCTCTAAACTTCTAAACAACAGATAACCTTGTATTTTGCTGTTTGTTTGCAGCTGAAATGATATCTTTGTGTCCACGTGTCATTTTAACATGCACCTGGAAGTCTCAAATATTCTCAAACAAAGCCAAGTTGGAACATGATGGAATGTCATTAAAAAGTGAGGTTTAATTCTACTGCTGAGGTAAACCTATTCACTGCTGAATGCTCCTTGTGGACATGGAGCAGCATGGAACAAGACAGGCAAACCTGAAGCAACAGCAAAATACAACATTCATGAGAAACGTAGAATTGCAAACCACTGGAATACAGTGCCAAATTGTGGTTTATGTTGCATTGTGACAGAACACTGTGAGGTAGAATAATACTGCCAAGCATTAGCAACAGTAATTCCTATGTGAGGAATTAAAAGTTACATTGAGAAATTGTTCACATCTGTTCAACATTCTCTATATTAATATGGCATTTTATCTTTCAGGTATGGTACGACAGTATTTTCACTTGGAATTCAGCTAATTTTTCAACATATGAATTGTGTATTTGTGTTATTAGACACGGACAGATAAAACCGTATCTAAAAATGGTCATTCATTCACTTTGACCAATCTTACAACCTTTTTTTTGACTGCTAACCACACAATTTAACTGCCAAGAAGTTAGTGGATACTAGACATTTTTTAAGCAGTGGGAATAAGTGTTAGAGCTAGAGATGATTCTTCACTTACATGATCATGAAAGGCAGAAGCAATAGCCTTACAATTTCTGTAGTTGTTCACAATTTGGTTGCTCAATTTGAAATGAGGATATTTCTAATCAGTTCAGAGAATAAAGTATTACAATATACGAACTGAATAACTGAAATAGATAGAGTCAGTATAATTGTAAGCTGGGAAGAAAAAATCCTGAGAAAAGTAACTTTGGAGTAGGTTAGGTGCTATCATGAGAGCAGCAAGTTATGTGGTGCGGTGGTAAAGGAAATTTGAGTGGACTCTGGGAGATAAAGTTTGTAAAGATCCCTTTCCATTTAGGAATGCCTAACGAGTAAAGGGGAAGGGGAAGACAGACAAGCAGACGTGTCTCGAAAGCTGCAAAGAATCAAGGGAGATAGGGAGAAAGCAAACAAGCAGATAAATAATCTTTGACAGCCATTTAAAAAAATGCATCAGGGGATAGATGAGCGGGGCACAGCAGTAAGCAGTTTGGCACAATGCTGCATCGGGAGTCCTTGAAAGTGTTGAGACTGTGAGAGAGAAAAGTGAGAAAGCATTAAACTGATAATGAGGGAGTGAGTTCTGAAAACAAGATGGATAACAACATTGGCATTTTGTGCAGAAATGGGAAGTGGTAGACAGAAAACAGGAGTAAAACAAGCAGCTTTCTGAGATGATGGTACATTCGTAAGACAACTGAAAACAGGGGATTAAGCATAGTGCAGAGAGTGACTCCGAAAGTAGCAGCAAATGTAGTAGCTGAAACTCCAATAAAGTAACAAGACAATATTGATGAAGAGCTGACAAGAGAAGATGGTATAATCTATGATTCTCATCTTGCAGGATTCTATCACAGTAAGGCAAAGAAAGTCTTGAGGGTCATGAAAGCAGATAGGCAAAATATCAGCCTTAAGCACCCATAGAGTGTAAGAGAGAAAACCGAGTAAATTACAGAAGGCCATTTGTGACATTTATTTTACTTGTAAAAAGGATTTTTTTTTTTAATGTATTGAATGCGTTGCCTACACTAAGCAGTAATATTAGTCTCCTGAGTCTTGTGGCTATTTTGACAAACTAAAATGTTTATTTTAAAAATTACTATTATTTACTTTAAATGGCAATGTATTCTGGCTTTGTCTTTAGGTGACTTCAACATTTTCAGACTCGGGTAAAGTACAATCTTTATCATAACATTTATTTTTTACTGCTTTTGTGTATGAATACTTTTTTCGTTTTTTTCATGAATCCCTGCAGCAGTGATTATAATGAAAATAATATCTCCATTACAATGATCTTTATTTAAAAAAAAGCAAAATAACATTTAAAATTCTCCATTCCAAGAAATGTTATGTGATGAAATGTATTTCTAAGTGGTGAAATACTATTTTCAGTTGCAGCTTATATATCCCAAATTATACTCTTGTAGATTCTAATTCCAGTAATTAGTGCTACTAAAGCAGTTTAAAAGACAAAAGTTGTGGTAGTCCTAGTTAGTATCATTAATATTGCTTTCAGTGTAGAATAATAACATTAGAAAAAATTAAGCCTTGGTGCAAATAACTCCTATTCCACTGTTCTGTTGATCTTGAAATGACTTTAGGTTTGCTTAGACCAGAGCTCAATTTGGTCTACAGATATAAATGTTTTTATGAAATGAAATGCACAGGAACCAGAAAAACTAAGCAAGGGTGCCAGAAGTATGGCAAGCTCCACTGGATGCATTGGTGTTCAGAATGATATTGTGGTAGTGAGTATATAATAAGCACCTAGTAAACTGGTATAAACTAACTGACACTGCATGAGACCAGTGTATTATATAGTGTGAAGCCCACAGGATGATGTAATAAAGGATTAAGTTTAGATAAAAATATCGACTTTACTGTTGAGACATTTGCAGCATTGCCAAACTCAAATGCTCAGAATGACTGTTTTAAATTTGGCTTAATCATGATATCTTTTATAAGAAATGCACACCGTATTTCTAAACAATATTTTTATTTTTTGGTTTGGGGTTTTTTTTTGAGATTTTGTGTTTCATAAGAACGGGCCACATTTTGAAGTTTTTCAGTGCGGTCATTACAGACTGAAACTTTAATTAAAAAAAAGACAAGATTGTTCTGGAACCCCAGGACTCTAAGAGTAAGAACTTCAGGTAAACAGTGAATTGTTGTGAAACTTTCCATAAAGTCTTGAAAGCTTGCAGAACCACTTGTGAGATACATTATTTTCCATATATATATTCAACATTTTAAAGTGTGATAATACCAACTTCAAGGCTGGTAGTACAAGCCCTGCAAGCAGGGACATGCTATATTAAAAATTCTATATTAAAATTGATATTAAAATAATCTCTGGATACAACTGAGGGCAAAATTAGTCTGGGCAATGGAAGTCAGTGGAATCTTGTTCATGCTTCATGGCTTGATTGGACAGTCAAGGTAATACGTAATATGATATATTGTTATGCCTGGGATTAGCTCTATTTTCCTTTTCTTTTACTGTCTGTTCAAATTAAACCTCTGCAACCTCACTTTTTCATGTCACTTGTTCTAGTCAAGCCCAAACAGAAGAGAGGTAATCTAATTGACAAGTAAGCTAAAAGCACATACTAAAAGAAAAACTAGACAATCATCATTAATATTTCTGATTTACAGGTTCTTCTGCTCTGAACCATACTAAATCCCATGGAAATCTCTGTAAATGGCTCTGGGTAACGAAATATTTAGAAATCACATTACAAAGTTGCCAAGAGGGTGGGATGTACCCAACATTTAGTTGTAAATTTCTGTAAATTTCCATTTTATCATAGTGCCCACAATTCTACTAGGGCTCTGAGTGTAATGTAACCACAAGGAAATCTACAGAGGCATGTGGTGAGATTTGGGGTTTTTTTTGTGTTCAGCTTTTTTGTTACGTAAATATTTGAAAAGCACATTGAGTTCATTATGTGCTTCAGTAAACAAATTTCAGTCCAAGAAAAAAAACTTGAAAATACCTGGCCGATTTATTGTTAAATAACGTAATCTGAGGGGGCAGATGGGGGATGGACAAGAGCTCTTGACCATAGAGCAGAACAAGGAAAGTCCATGAGCATTGCATGTTTTTACCACTGGCTCTATTACCCAGCTGCACTAGCCACAAGATCCTAAAGGCGCAGTGACTGCACATTGACCACCTCTCACCTCTGTAGGGAGTCACTGTGAGGCAGAATCTACCTTATCCAGCTAAAAGTCATAGAAATGCAAACTTGCACAATTTATCTAGGATTCCTTCACTCTTAAGTATTGCAAGCAGCATTTGAGATTGCTAGTACCAATTCACAGGTTTTTACTATTGCGAGGAAGAGGATAATTTAACTGGCAATACAGTTGTAAGTTCTTCTGTGAGATGGCTTCTAAAGAGGTGAAGGACAGAGTGATAATAAATCTACTATAGTTTTATATTATTCATATGTGAATAAGGGAAAAAAAGATGGTGTGCATTCAGAGATTTTTTTTTAGAGGGAACACAAAGAGAATTGTTCCTTCCTCTTTCTTCTCCGTAGGGAAAGGGCCACAAGGGGAGGATCCCCTGAAAGATCCCACTTCTGGAGGGTATGTGCCTTTATCCAGTAAGAAAAGATGCTAGTCACTGAAATTGTGATCAAGAGAAAGGACACCAAGGTAGAAACATTGTAATATTATGTCAGTGATTTTAACCTAAGAAGTCTTTAGTGCAGGCTGTTCACTTCAGGAGTCAGAAAGTTCAGTCCTATAAGAGCTTAATAGACAGGCAACAACTTCAGAAAGCGTCTTTTATTTCTTTCCCTGTTCTTGGTGGTCTTGAGGGTAGAAGCACACTGACTGTGGGTGTCTCCAATGCTGTTGTAACTGTTCAATAGAGAATAAGACACTTTGCTTTCCAGGATAGCCAGTGCAGCTCAGCTCAGCAGGTTGTAATCAGCGGTGCAGAGCCTAGTTGGAGGCCTGTGACCAGTGGTGTTCCCCAAGGGTCAGTGCTGGGTCCAGCCCTGTTGAACATAGTCATCAACGACCTGGATGAAGGGACAGAGTGTACCCTCAGCAAGTTTGCTGATGCTACAAAGCTGGGGGGAGCGGCTGACTCACGGGAAGGCTGTGCTGCCATTCAGCGTGACCTGGACAGGCTGGAGAGTTGGGCAGAGAGGAATCTGATGAAATTCAACAAAAGCAAGTGTAGGGTCCTGCACCTTGGGGGGAACAACCCCATGCACCAGGACAGGCTGGGGGTTGACCTGCTGGAGAGCAGCTCTGCGGAGAAGGACCTGGG
>VZSC01009671.1:90689-152128 GCA_013398225.1 Steatornis caripensis
GTCCCTTCCAACCCCTACCATTCTATGATTCTGTGATTCTGTGATTTGTGTTACAAGTCCCTTCTAGCCAGGGAATGCTAATCACACTGGTAAGAATGATGACAGTCAAAGTTAAAAACAGAATACAAACTGGATTTTGATTTTTAATGTATTCTTTAATGAAAAAAAAGAATTCTTTCTGCTTCATCATCTGCATAGACAAAATCTGGGATTTATTAAGGCACTAAATATGAACTGGATTTTTCTGTTCAACATTTTTTTCCTACTATTTCCATTACTCTTCAGAATAAAAGGCATCCAAGGTTGTTCAAAATTGAAAAACTATAAATTATAGCCTGTCTTTCCTTTATGGTATAGGAAAGTTAATATTTAGCGGGGGGGGGGGGGGGGGGGGTCAGGGAGAAGAAACTAATATAGTGCTTCCTAATTGCAAGTATATTTATAAAAAACGACATAAGTACTCTAAATGAACTACAAAAACATTCCCTTGGCCTGTTTATTAAAGATAAAGTTCTATGTTTAAGAACCACATATTAAGAGCCAGACATTGGGTTTTATTTCTGAAAGAGCTGGTCCAGTTATTTCTGATTAGTTGCTGAGACATTTTAGAAACTATCAGATATATTTATCCACATTTGCTTGGCTGACTCTCAAGGAGAGGATCAAGAAAGGAAATGGAGAACACCAGTGATAAACTATTCCCAGGAACATTCTGAAGCTGGCAAACTCTCAAAATCATGTTTTACTGAGATTCAGATGAACTGCATATTATGTACAGTCTTTGGAAAACGAGCTAGATTAATGCATTCTGTGCTGTGGTCCCTGAGTTTAAGATGAAATGTGTACTGAATCTGCCATATTTTCTGTCATTTTATTTGATGGTGAGCAGTCATAGAGCAAAATGGTTCCAAACAAAATTGTGAAATTAAAAGCCATACTTCTTCTGAAAGTATGAAGAGCACACTGAATAACCTGAGCATGCTTGACTTGTTGAAATAGACTGGCTTAATGATGTCTACTTGCATAACTCTAATTTTTCTATTTATTGGTAATTTAATTTGTACTGTTAACGTAAGAGCTAGCATCATTTTTATTACAAGTATATATGTACATTTTCTGTCAAGAATGTCTTACTAAACTTGTTTTAGTAAATTGCTTCTAGCTACATATTCCTAAAGTCTGCCTTTCTCCATGTACCCAAATGCTACTCCCCTATTTCGGTCAAATTACCTTTTCACCTTACCTCCACAGAAATGTTCTCATGATATGTTTAATCGATATTTTGCCACCAGATGCCCACTAAGTGGGAAGAAATGTGATACTCGGGAGAAATTCTTGTTGCACTTATTGCATGACAGATAAAAGTTTCATGTACAACTATGATTAGTGACAACAGAATTGCATCTGCAAGAAGATATTAGGAAAAATCATTATTAAGTAGAAAAGCATCTGTTCTATCTACATCACGGCAAAGTTATTTTAATCATTAATGGAATCCATAACACAATCTCTAATATAGTCAGTGACATTAAAGAGATACAAGACAACTATGTTGTGGGAATTATAGACACTGAAATACACATTCAGTTGCTGAACTGGCCAAGACTTGCTCCAAGTGTAGCTGTACCACTGTCAAAATCTGAAGTAAAAGGCTGGATCATGAATTTTGAGACTAGCTTCATCCAAATGCTATGTGTCATTTACAGTATCAGATCCACTTAAAAGAGCTGGCATTTAGATGATATGTTGCAATTAATTTTCAATCAGCAATAGTTCATATAGAAATGATCTTCTTAGTTGCTACAGCGAGTTATTTGTGCAAACTAAAATTATAAAACAGAAAAACCAGAAATTACCATGAACTAGTAAGTCAAACTTTCTATGCTGCTATTCAGTGAAGAGATGGCTTTAGGTAAAATAGTTTATAAAGACAGGCACATTTCACTGCTGAGATATCAGTATGGAAATGTTTATGTTTGACAAAATAATCATGCTCACTGCTTTTACTTTTCTGCAAAATTCATACTACTCTTGAGAGGTACCCATAAGGTAAAGCAGCAGCATTTCAACAGGTCATTATTGTAATTCAACATTGTTTAGGAGGTTACAGGTATGCCTATATTGTGGACAGCAGAACAACTGCAGAATAGATGAGCATGATATGCGTGATATAAACAGATAGATAGGAAGCAAAGATATCTTTGGCAAAATGCAGCTCATGACATAAGAAAAATGCAGAAGACTGGTCACTCATGAGGGAGATACAGTGTTTTCAGTTTTACGAGATTCCTGTTGAATTCACTGTTCTTTGTTTAAAAAACAATACTACAAATAATATCTGTACAAACTGTTGAATTTTTGAGTGGATTAGAATCTTATGCCTTTTTTGAGGTCTGGAAATAGAGTTTCTATGTCTTTCTAGTGTGGGATCCTCATGAAGAATCAAAAAAGTTTGTGCATGTCTGGCTTCAGGTTTTGCCAACATGCACTGCGTCTCCAACTCCCTCTTATACCTATTAAGAGCTTGAACGCATATCTTGGACTGGGCCCTCTGAAGTCAAACGATGTCTCTGTTTCCATCTGGGATTTCACCAGGAAGTGCTTGAAGTACCAAGCTGAAGGCTGATACCATGAGATTTGCAGACCTGAGAAATTCAGATAAGCTCATACAAGCTTTGAACCTCGAAACCTTTTGAAGTTTGTCCGTCACAAAGTGTAACTCCACTGCTGTCTGCATACAACGCTGAAACATGAATGGAAACAGATCTCTTTTGAAAAGCTAATGTGGGTGGCTTAAGGACAAACGAATAACTACAACTATATATGGAAATATAATGCCTGCCAGAGAACCACTCTGTCTCTTTGCACACTTGAGTATTTCCCCGTGTCCACGAGGACAACAAAAGCTCATAAACCATGTTGATTTCCTACTCATCCCTGTGTTTTCATTGTGGGTGATCTGACGCAGTGATCTGTTCTTTAAACATTCATTTCTCTATTTACACAGTCAAGCTGTTGTTGTTTATCATTTTCCCGTTAAGCTGGTCAAGGGTGTATATCTCAGGGAAAATCCAGCAGTAGCCAGAAGTTGCTACAGTAGAAGGAAGAGTGAGTAACCAACAGGCATTGACAGGAACTCAATGTGGAGCAGAGCATGCATTCAGCCCAATTTTTCTGAAGTCTATCAGCTCTGTCTGCTATGCGTAAAGGCATAATGTCATGAGACCTGTTGGTTTCAACAATGATAAAAAGCAGATACTTTGGGTAAGTATACAAGGATTGGGAAAGTTACTTCCTCTTGCAAACCTTCCCAGCTTCCAAGAGTCTTTGAAAAAGGTATTTCCTAAACTAAATATTGCATAGATATTACATAGACATGTTTAATGCTCCTATGGACTTTCTTCACAAATTGTGGGTTCAAAAGCCTATTCCAAGGAGACAAAATCATATGGCAATTAATTCTGCGAAGTCTGAAATTGTCCACAATTGTACATCACCTACAATTTCTTCTGGGGAAAAGGGTATTTTTCTGCGAAAAAAAACCAGTAGTTAATCTTTCTTGTTTAAGCCCTTTCCTTAATTTTTTTTTTTGCTGCCTTTTGTGTTATGAGAAACACTGAACAATCATTATCTTTTTTTTTCATAAATGTCAGCATTTTTCTGACCTCAGACTGAATAAAAGGTTTCAGGTAGACCTAAAAAGCAAACTTCCAATACCTTAGAGAAGGTCATCAAGAAGACAGAGCCAGGCTCTTCACAAAGGGAGGACAAGAGACGACAGACATGTTGAAACAAGAAATTATCAGGTGGTATATAAGGAAAAGTTTTCATATCATGGAGACAGTGGAGCAGTGGAAAAGGCTGCCCAGGGAGGTTGTGCAGTTTCTATTTTCGGATTTTTTCAAGATCCAACTGGACAAACTCCATAGCTCACCCTATTTAAATAGGTGGTTGGACTAGAAACATCCTAAGGTCTCTTCTGAATCATACCTGTATCATACCCCCTGCTAGTTTTCTCTTTTCCAAACAGAAAAGTCCTTCCTCATACAGAAACCATTGTTTGCCGTAGATAATTTTTGTTGCTCTTCTACATTCTACTGTGTCCTTTTTGACATAGGACAACTAGAACTGCACATCCTTTGAAGACAAGTGCTCACTGATTAATGAAGTGCACAGACATGTTTACTGCTCTGTTCCTTAGTCTTTCAGTTGTATTTTTATCCTAGTCTATTTGCCTTTTTGACTGGACCTCACTATGGAGTCGCTCTTTTCAAAGGATTATCTACAACAATCCAATAGCTGTGGTTAGATGAATACCTGCCAAATGGTCACAGAAAATACAGAACCTATTATTTTGTAGATATGATTAAATCTGGTTTTGCTCATGTGTATTTCTTTGCATATATTGACCCTGGTTTTCATCTGTCGTTTAACGTCTAATATGGTTAACTCCTTCTTGCAGTACTTCCAGTCAGGATAGTTTTGAACGAATCTGATTTTTTTTGATATCACATGAAAGTTTCATTACAGAGCGAGCACCAATACAGATTATATATTTGTTTCATGTTATGATTTTGTCTGTTTTCAAGGCCCCTTAAATCCTATTTGAAAATGAAAACTCACCAGCTAGCATGTAGATCAAAGGAGAATGAAGATCTAAAGTTTTGTTACTAGTGTTCATGCTTTTCTTCTTTTAAATACTTTTTCCTTTGTTATGGTTTTAGACCTAACTTGCCAGAACTAAGGCCAATTTCTTTTTGTTCTAGTTGGACATGGCTTTCATTTCCGTGGGATGACTGTTGTATTAACATCCTTTACTCTGGCGTTTAACCTTGATGTTGTTATATTGTTCCTTTCAAGGTTATTTGGCTTGATAGAACATTTATTCAAAGCCTCTGTTGTCATACATCTCCATACCTTTGGGCTATTCCAAAAAATTTTCCATAAACAAAGTTTCTAGTGTAGTTTAAAATTCGCATATTAGACCAAGTCACATATATCTCAAGATGAACTCAAGAATTACTTCGCCTTTTGCGTACTTGCTAATTTGTTACTCATAGAAGAAATAATTTATGGCATCTAAAACCATAACCTTTGTGTGAGGTTTTTAAAACATCTACTTACCCCACTGAAAAGACTGAACTCTTCCTTCAACTTTCACAATCTCTCCACTGCTGTGGCTACGTGGCTAGTTGTATATACTTATTATGGAACCTGTGATGGGTTGTGAAGGGAAGAATTGCAAGATTTAAGCTGCTGGGGGAAACTGGGTGCTTTTCTAAAGGAAGATTTGACCATGTCAGGAGTGCTTGCATGATTTTGATCCCTCAGTGGTTCCTGATGCCTTATTAATGTGGCATTTATTCATTAAAGGCTTATGTTTAAGACTAGTAATGCAATACAGCAAACAATCTGTAAACACTTTACTTCTGCATTATCATTGCTTTTATTGTTTTAATAAGCGTGGGGTTGACATTTGGGTTTGGTTTTTTTTCTGACTGAAGCTCTGAAACCATTCAGCTGTTTCTAGAGCCCAGAATGTTGACACCAGAATGTAAGCCCCAAAGCTAGAAGGCTTCAAGAGAAAAACACTAATCAGTAAGGAAAGGGAAAACTACTTCTTAAGTTTCATTTACATAAATTACTGCTTTGCTCAGAAAAGCTTTTCCCAGTGTTTTCAGTTATGTTTTTTGGAATATGTTTGTATTCTGGCTGTGGAAACACAGCGTCATTACTGAGTATGCAGGTACAGATGTTCATGGAAAGGGAAAAAAATTGTGAGAGATCCTCAGGCACTTGTGCATTCATAATACTAAAATGTTAAAAGCAACTACCACATTGTCCAGGACTGCAAAAGTTATCCAGATGAGAAGATGAAAAGAATGACCATAGCCAGATGGAGCTGAATGTCTTTCATTCCAAACCACAAGAAAAATAATCCATCTACCAAGGAAGGTTTATTAAAGCTGAGGCCTTAAATGAGTCCTGCAAAATTATGCAAATTTTATTAGATCAGAGCCTACAAAGCCACGCAGTCCTGAAGTACACTGCATCTGTGGACTAGGTATTACCTATTAGATGGCTTTTATGGATAGTCTTTCCAGTCAGTTTTATGGAGAACGTACTGAAAAAGGATAATCCAACAAGAGATCAGTGAAAGGGAGAGGTCCTCTGGTTCCTATTAGCGATAAAGGCCACCTTCATGCTAGACTCTGAAGGAGTCAAGGCAAGAAAAGAAACTTAAAACCTTCAGGTTTTGGTACACTATTACCAAAACCTGATAAGTCAGTGAAACTTGCACTTAGATTCAGGCCTGTCCAATAGTTGGCTGCACTGAACACTAAGTCAGTACCTGAGAGGCATTGTCACAGTTTGGAAAGAGAGTTAATGGACTTTGTCTCTGTGATAAAAGCAACTTTGCCTGAGATTTATTCTTACTCCAACATTTGGCCCTGGGCTGGGATGGAAGTGGTTTAGGGTACTGACTAAAAGGGTTAAAGAGGGAAGAATACCGTTGTAGATGGCAGTGGAGGAAAAATAACAAGGAAGTAAGCAAGTAATAGAAAATGGAAAAATTAATTTATATTTAAAGAGCAGAAAACATGAAAAGATTCCTATGCTAGAAATTAATAAGTTGTATTTTTTGTGACATGGAGAAGACACTTGGCAGAGACACCTGCATGTGGTTAGCTGGCCCTGAAAGAGAAATCTTTCTCTTTCCTGTACCATCAGCTGCCTCTTCAATATAAACTTATCATTAATAACAGTCTGAAAGCAGAGATGGAAGGCTATCATGAGACAACTACTGCACAGCTGGTAACCATAGGTCATGAGGGAACACCAATCAGCCAAGTGTACTGGCACTGATGCTATAAACGACTGTCAGCAGTACTTTATGCATTTACATCCATGGTCTTGTGCTAGGGTCATTTGCTTCTCCACACTATACTCTTCTGAACTATTCAGTTACTGCTTGTGCCATGTCAGGGCATGTGAGTTTCAGCAATCAAAAATAGGTTTCTATTTCTGTTCTAATTATTGCAAACCACTCTGGAAGCTGACTATTGATGCATTTTATTTCATTTGGGTATTGTGTACAACTGAGCTGCCAGTCCAGGCTTTTTAGTTTTGGTTTGTTTTGACTTTTTGATTTATCTAGAAAGGTATCATAAGAGGGTACATTTTGTTGCTGTTATCATTTTCATGTCTTTTCCTTCTCCAAATTCCATGAGGTTGCACAGGTGATTCTGTGGGTCTGCCAATGACCCTGTCAATGTAAACCTTTTGATTAAGACTAGTCTATTTTAATCACATCTGTCTATCAGACACTTCTGTCTTCTGTGGTCTTTTGGGAAGTAAAACAATTGATCCAGTTCATACACTAAACATCTGAGCCCAGATCTCACTTTGAAGTCTATGGCATGGTGCCCATTGTTTGGTGGAAGCATACTCAAGCAAGCTTACTTCATGCAGAAGAACACAGACAATTTAATATTTTTAGATTTGTAGTGACAGGCGTCTTGATTGCTAACATTCCTGCATTCTTCATGCCAGATAATGTTCTTATTTCAGGACAATTAAAAAGTATCTGGGTGAATTTCAGTAATGTTGCGATATGGAAGACAGTGGGTTAGATAATTTGTCAGCTGTAGCATACTCAGCAGTTTATAATAGATCTGCTTACAGATATTTGACCTTATGCGCACAGTAAACATCAGGTGAGATTTAATGTAGGAAGTAGTCCTGGCACAAAGAAGAGGAATCCAGTGTGCTAGAAGTGTATAATGTAGTCATCTAAGTTTAGCCATATTTGTCTGGGACCATGTCCTTTTATGTGACTCCATGCTGTAAAGAAGTACTTGTAGGCATTTAATATCTACTAACAAATACTTGTCCTAAATATAAGCGTTCATAACCACTTTCCAAAAGGATCAAGCTCTGCTAAAAGATATCTGGAATATCTTTCTCTTTTTGTCACACAAAACTCTAAACTGGCTCTGACCTGGTGTGCACAGTTCTCTCCACAAAGTGTGAGATCCGGGCTGTCCCCCAGGAAAGTCCCTTGTCCAACAGCAGCTGATGATGATGCTGGGTACCCATCCTGCTCCCTGTCACCCTCTCTCTAATGCTGGGCACTCCCTGTCACCCTTTCTCTTCTAGCATGATGAATGTAGAGCTGACATAATGCTTATCTCTGAAGTGGGGACGTCCCCCTTCCCGCACCACCCTGGTTTATAGCCTGATTGTTTATACTGTGGTTGTATTGGTTATATTGTTGTTACAGTGTTTCCTGCAATATGCAGGTTTGGTTGCCTGCATGATAGCAGGATATTGCACTTCAGCTTCCTAACCCTAATCTAAACTCATCTATTGTGTGAAAAAGAGAAGGAGAGAAGAAAACCCCATGGACCCTTTTAGAAAAGCAGGCACAACTACAGAGGTTCTGAGAGTACCTCCTGAACAGCTTTTGGGTGACTGTGGCAGAGATGATGAGGAGAATACACTCCAGCCGCTGAGTCCTTTCAGGTTGTCAGAGTGGTGTCAGTCTCTCTGAGCTTCTTGGTTACTTTAAGGGCACAGCATGGTGTTCATCAAGTTAAGGCAGATGAGGTAGCATTTGATTAAATAGGTTCAAGGTGGAGTTTTGACTCTTGGTACTCAATCTCCAGTCTTTCAGATGCTTGTGATTTTTTTGCATCTAGTTCACAGTACCAATTGCCATCTGAAGCAGGGAATGCTTGAAAGGGAAATGGACGTATTTTAATACCTGGAGGTGAGTGGGTCAGTCTTGTGCTGAAATAAGGACTCTTGGATGTCTCAGCTCCTTTGCATTTTTGTTGCATACTTCTGAGATTCTATTAGTGTGACTCTTCTCAAGAGGTTTAGCAATGCTATAACGGAAAGGTTTGGGGGCTTTTGCTGACATGCTGTTGCAATAAACCATTTTCTTCCCTCTTGGTAACCAATACATAATGTCAGGTCAAGCAGCCTGGTAGAGCTGGACAGCTTTACATTCCACCCACTTTTGTTGAAGCTGGGAACTGCTGGTCTAGAGCTTTCTTCATCATATAATTTGAGGAACTACAAAAAGACAAACTTCACACAAACAGAGGCTTTCCAGACCTCCCTTATAATATAGGACCTCTTCTATTCTGCTTTCAAACTCTATGCCCTGTATAAAAAACACGCAGATGACAGTTTTTTCCTTTTTTTTCTTGTTTGGATCATATCTGCTCTTGCCAGGTTGCAGCTCTAAGAGCAGAAGCATTCACAATGCCATAGGAGGAGAGAGAGAGAGAGGGCTTCAGCATTCCTATTTTAATATTTAAAATCTAGTATTTGTATGCACCCACCTTACATGTTTTACCCCATCAGTATCTTCCAGTTCAACTGTGCTAGGGGACATAAAAAAAAGAGAGCTTCTGTGATCAGTAAAACTTTCCAGAGACCTTTCAGGCCTCCTATAACTTCAGCAAACAGTTTCTTACTAGAGATTCACTGTTGTTATTGTTTTTTAACTCTCCTTGACATAAACACGATTCTGAGGGACAGAAAGTCGCAGGCAAATTCTTTCTTTGAGATTTTGCATTGAAGTAGGACCTCGTTGGTTCTTTGCTCCTCTGGCATCAGAATTTTTGGTCCAAAAGAGAAGTACATGTCATGAACTAGTGATGCATGACATTTTAATGCTTGTTGTAATTTCTTGCTTCCTTACGAAGCTAAGATAGTTCAGTGCATTAAATAAACTGGGACTGGGTGGAGTAAGCAGGAACATCTGCATATCTTATGTTATGACTCCCCTAGCAGTCATCTATAGTGCTGTATAGTTCCAGAAAGTCTCTCAAGCATATAGATGGTGGCGTTCCAACAAGCTGGAACCGCTGGCTACAGCTGATGTTTCAGCAAGTCATTTTATCTGCAGCTGCCCTCATCTGTTGCTGGCTTTAGGGAAGAATATCAAATGTCCTCATATTTCGTATGCTGAAGGAGGGACAGAATCCCAAATGATAAAAAAACAAAGCCAAAAAGAAAAGAAAAAAGAGAAAAAAGGAAAGAAGAAGAATACAGAAAGCACAAAAGAGTAGGAGTACCAAAAGAAGACTGAGACTTTGCAGATGCAAAGAAATTTTAGAAGAGGTTATGTCAGTGATGCCTTTTAAATACATGGTGGGATTCATTGCACGGAACTGGGTCTAAATTAGCAGAATGATCTCCCTGAATTCAGTCACTATGACACAATCCACTTTTGTTAAGGATGGATTGAAATGATTATGTTATCCCAGTAAATATTCCTAATTTTTACAGATAAATCCATAGTGATATTGTTAATGAACAAAACACAGAAAAGTATTTAAAGCAAAATTGTGCTGTCACCTTTCCTCAGAACTATGAACATTTATTGTAATATTTAACGTAAGCTCAATTTGTGTGCGTGAAAGTTTCACTGTATGTTCTACGAAAATACCTTACCTCACAAGAGGAAACAGCTCACAAGTTCCGGCAACCGCAATAGCAGCTGTCAATTTGCTCAATGTATGGTTATTTTGTTGGTAGGTGCATCTGATCAGATAGGAAGTCCCTAACTGCACAATCCTATTTTATTTGTAAAATAAAACACAATAATAAAAGGAGAGAGTTAGAGAGTTTTCAAGTTAAATTGTACATCACTATAATTTAGCTGCCATTTATGGTCCTGCAGTTCTCACCCTATTCCTTTTGCCACCCTGGCTCAGTCCAGTGAATGGTATTTCGTCTACCCATTGTCACTCTGCTTCTTCATTCTCTCAGATCCACTCTAAGTGAATAATATTAAATCCTGAACTGAACTCTTTTAAAAAGTTATTGCTAATTTATAAATGAAGACTGAATTGATTGGTTTTAAATTAAGACCCTTGGGGTTTCATCAATGAAAAAAATAGTACACGGCTTTAATTGATTTGTGGGACAAGGTGATGTGTATGTTCCACTGCATCTTTACCGGCAATGAGCTCTATCCCTCCATTCAGCATTTTGAGGATAAACAGAGAAAAGAGAGAGAATTCAGTATTTCTAGTTACTGTCAGTTTGACAAGCAACTGTGGTGCTGCATAGGCCATTCAAGAGAAATGCCTTTTACCCAGATATGTTGAATGCTGATAAGGATCAGAAACTCTGCTAAGAAAAAAGAATCCCCACAGCAACAAGCCCTAAAGCCAGACTTGAGACTTACAAAGAGATTTAGATTTAGGAGCTGATATTACTGTGTGTGTTGGGGATGGGGATGGTTATGAGGTAAATCTTTCTCTTTTTCCCCATTCCCAGTAGTATCCCTAACTATATTAAATCCAGTGGACTTAAATTTCTCTCCTTTATTAAAAGCATCATCACAATTAGAAATCATGCTGTATTAGTAAAGTCACTACAACTGTGAAGATCTGAGGAAATAAGCCTGCTCGATCCACTCTTTTAGTTGTGAGGCAAGTTTTTGTAAGAAGGAATACTGCATGTTAGACAAGTTGAAATATTTTTTAAAAGGGATATTCTCACTCCACATAAATTTTCCTTCAGAATTAAACACATTTTCTGCAAGATAGTTTTCATTGCTAGAGATGGTAAGAGTTGATAACTTGCTGCAGAAAAGGGAATCTATAATGGCCAAGATTCTTCCAAGGTGTTTGTGTTATTTCTTGTGATAAATATGTCTGCATTCAGAACACGAATTTGTACTTCATACTTCATAAGGGAAAAGCACTAACTTACTCATAGCACAGAGCTTCTCTCCTGTCTTGTCCCTGATGTACTGCGGGTCTGGCACCCATGTTTCTTTTTGGTTTTAACTGTACTGCAGTGTGTATCTGGACATCAGCTCTAGAAGCTGTTTCTTACTTTCTGCTTATATTACTGCTCACTAAAACTGATTTGGGAATAAGATGCTTGAATTGTTCTAAAAATCTGAACCCAAACTGAATGCAATAGGTGCAGCCTTCCTACTAAACTCAGAAGATCACTTTGTCTGGAAGGGTGATAGCTGTATCCATTAACTTTATAAGAGGTTTCCTAGAGACAACACGAAGCTACAACGTAAGTCATCCATTTGCTCTGTAAAGCTCTGGTTCAAAGTGCAAAAAACAGTTTGGAGTCTGGTATTCTTGTTGTTCATAGCAACCTTTTTAATCACTACATCTTGCTTTGGACTAGGCAAGCTTCCTGAAAAGGCTCAGTTATTGGTCTTTTTCATTTCACAGCCGATTTCACGCTGGTATCACCCCATAGCCACCCTTTTCCTCATTCAAACAACGAACAAAGGAATAGACAGAGACTGCAGTGGTGGGTTCATGTTTGTGCCACATGATGCTTCAGCCTGGGAAATACATACACGTATAGCTTTTCAATTGCAGTTGAGGCTAAGGCATCTTTAGCAACAACTACAGTGACTGCTCTGCTTTCTCCCCAAATTCCTCGTGTTGTGACAACAGGTGAAGATTGTGCTCCATGTCTGCATATTTATCACTAACAGATATCAGCAGGTATGTGTGCGCTGGGTCTATGTCAAACAGAGGAGTACCTCAAGAAACTCATTTTTCTGTAGGTTGTCTTCAGGAGGATAGGCGTTTGTTCCAATTACATTCCTCTCAGGGGGGAAGTGAAGAAATTAAAAAGCATATTGACCAAGTTAGTCGCACATAAAAGGACTTTAGAATAAGAAAGAGGAAGAAAGGCATTTATAATTCTAAGTCAAAGGGACTTCACTCACTTCAGAGAAAAACAAAACAGGAGAAAAAGCCAAGAGAGAAATGCTCCATGTTGTGGAGAAATGAAGCCCAGCAAAAGGCCACTGAGAAGATCCTAACCCATGTATTGCTCAAAAGCGGTCAGGAGAGGATGATGAGGTAAGGATGCAAGTGTTTCTTGTTTTGTGCATGCCTGTGAATATCTTATTCTGCCTGAAGTGCTGATTTATAGTGCTTGAAAGCGTACAAAATCTCTGTCTGTAGGCCTTGACTACATGTCCCTGGAAAAGTGAATTTTATATTAAAGCACCAACAGGATAGGAGCTATAAAAATGCTAAGCTTAAACTGATGGGCAGCTTCAACACAGAATTCTAGTATGAAAATCTTCATCCCCAAAATATCTAGGTCCAGAAGCAGCATTACAAAAAGAGATTATTAAAAAAAAGTGCAATAATCCAGTTTGTGATATTCAAGAGAAAAAGCCTAATGAATGACAATACAAGGGATCTTAACTAATCTATGCTACACAGGAACCACAACGATTTTATAGATGTCATTGGTTGGTTATGTGCGTGGTGGCTCATTTTCACCGTCCTGTGAAAATTATAAAACACATAGGCAGGTGGACTTCCAAAATATATATATGAAATAATACGAAGTTTGAATTGTCATATGACAAAAGGAATTATTTTACTGTTCTTAATTTTATTTTGGTGTCTATGACTTACCCCTTGCCCTTCTCCCTCACTGACATGCTTTTAATCAAGGAATTAATCTTCCTTAGCTATTTGCCTGAGAAACTTTCTAGTAGACAACATTTTGCAAGATTTGGAAAAAACTCTGAAGGTCCCTGAACTAGGTTTACTTCTGTTCCAGTTTCTTTGTGTGGCTCTTACTTAGCATTGTAACTGTTCCAAGCCAGTTTAAGAAAGCAAATCTCCATTTAGCACATACACAATGAAGGCACATTTGTATCCTTTCAGTTTTTTCCAGAAAGTTGATGCCACTTGATGGTGGTTGAGTATAATAATATCTGTCTCTGTGTGGATTTAACATCAAAATGTGTAAAGTAGTGTGAACATCTGATTAACACATGGAAATATTTTTTAAATAAGGCTTTCTTTTCAAGTGCTGAAAGTTTGACAGTCTTTTATACTGTTTTATGATGCTGCGGTAGCAATTCCATGGTTATAGCTATAATCTGCTTTCACATTAGATTTTAAAAACCCAAACCCTTCTGTATCTCAGTTTTGATAAACAAAAGTATTGCGTATGACATTTTTCATGTGTGGTCTTCAGCAAAAGACAGACTGTAGTTATGGGAAATAATCAGATGAGATAGATACATAAAAACATGAAAGTTTGCATAACCAACCATTTTTTCTTTTGAAAAAGCTTCCAAGCCTATCATAATGAACACAAACCACCGTATATGCTTGTATAGAACACTGGATCATATAGCAATGTAGTATGTATTATAAAGAAAAATACTCTAATATAAATAGTCAAGTTTTATGATTACACTCCCCAAAACTTTAACATAGTGTGTTGGGTCTGTATGGTGGGGCTTTGGTAGCCGGCAAAGGTCTACAGGGGTGGCTCCTGTGAGAAACTGCTAGAAGCTCCCCACATTTCAAGTCGGACCCACCATGGGCTGAGGCCAAGCCCATTAGTGACAGTGGATGCATCTCTGTGATAACGTGTTTAAGAAGGGGACAAAGAAACTGCTGAGGAGATCTGCAGCAGAGACAGTAGTAGGATGTGAAACAAACACCTGTGCAGACACCAAGGTCAGTGAGGAAGGAGGCGGAGGAGGCAGTCAGAGCAGACACTCCCCTGCAGACCATGGCAAGAGAGCAGGCTGTACCCCTGCAGCCCACGGAGGATTGCAGCAGAGCAGCCCGTGAACGACCATGGTAGAGCATAGATGGACCTGCAGCCCGTGGAGGACCCCATGCCAGGGGATGTGGCTGCATCTGAAGAAGACCACACCAGGCAGCCCATGTTGGGTCGGTGCATTCCTGAGGGACCGCACCACATGGGAAGGACTCACATCAGAGGGGGCCATGAGGGACCGTCTGCCATGGAGGGACCCTGCACTGGAGTAAGGGAAGCGTGTGAGGAGCCCTCCCCACCTGAGGAAAGAGTGGCAGAGACAATATTTGGTGAACTGACTGAACCCCCCATTGCCTGTCCCCTGCACTGCTGAGGGGGAGGAGGGAGAGACATCAGGAGCAAGAGAACTTGAGCCCTGGAAGAAGGGAGGGGTGGGGGAAGGTGTTTTTAACTTCTGGGTTTTACTTCTCGTTATCCTCCTCTGATTTGTTTAATGACCGATTAAATTGAATTTTTTCCCCAAGATGAGTCTGTTTTTAGCCCATGACCATAACTGGTGAGTGAACCCTCCCTGTCCTTGTCTTGATCCACCAGCTTTTCGTTATATTTTCTACTCCTCATCCCACCGGGCAGGGAGGAGTAAACGAGCAGCCACATGGTGCTTTGTTGCCAGCTGGGCCTAAACCATGACACACAGAACATCCAGAAAACCCAGCTTTAGTTTTAAGAAGTTTTAATAAAAATTATCTTGTTTTCAGCCAAGCATTGTTGCTTCAAGTGAGCAGAATAGGTTATAAAACGTTGTTTGCTTTCCCTCAGATGAGTTCAAAGCTGAAGCAGGACTAAGCTATATTAGGCTATTCTTGAGATGGTAAATTTGATCTGAACTTGGATGGATCTGAAGCATTTTCAGCAGCTCACCCACTAAACTGTGATGTCTAGTTACAAAAATGTACAGAAAAAAACCTATTAAAGATATGACACAAAAAAATGTGAAAAGGAATCAAGTATAGAAAAGAAAACCGCCATATAATAAAATACTGTATAGGAAGGAATTGAAATATTTCTCTAATAAGTCCTCTTATATGACAGTTAGATGTCTTGTTTCTTATACAGCTGTTAAGTAACCCTTCAGTTTTCCTGAGTTTCTTTTCCACAGCAGAAGTTCTGGAACCAGAAGTCAGCTGCAAGTTGAGTGGAATAATAACAGTATTTCTTTTATCATCTGTCTAAGCAGTGGAATTGAGAAAGTCATGCAGATTCACCAGTTTTACATATTGTTTACTGTCTGTAATGTCTCTGGCACTGGCTCCATAGCAATCTTGTCTGTGGAGGAGGAGATCAAGTGTCTCCTGTGTGCAGTCGGTGGTGCATTTATCAGTTGTGTGAACAGACCCTGACTCTTTGTGCCTGATCCTTTTCTTGTAAACTGCAGGAGTGTTGCAACTGCCCTTGAGACTACGTATGCCCAGAGGTCAATTTTAATGTCATCACCCATTAGGACATCTGAGATTTCTGTGAAATGTGAGTTTGTGGAACCAGGTCTCATACCCAAGAAAATCTTCCTTAGTCCCCCAATCCATTGGACATAACATCATAAAAAAAAAAAAAAAGTATGTTGTCTTTTTATGTTAATGTTAAGAAGATGTTCTCTTCTTTCTTCTACACTACAAATCATTCTTTCTCACAGTGCCATATACGCTGTTAAGAAACTTTTGAGTAAATTTTGTACTGTATTTGTGGTAAAAAATAACCGAGGAAGAATGGTATTAAGGACTGTGCTTTTAACTTTTTGAAGGCTACTGAAACGAAGGCGCTTTCAGATGACTTGAAAAATATTTTTAAAGAGTATTTCATATTCAATGTGTAAGAAATGTCCTAAATAAATATATTAAATTGTAATTTGCAAAATGGAAGAGCACATGAGGCAGTCTCACAGGCCATGAGGACAACTCCCTCATTCCAGACAGAAAACCCATGAATATAGTTTACACAAGCCTATGCTAAGTGCCTTTAATAAGTTACAGCTTCTGGTGGGGCTTGGAAATTCCACAGACACAATACAAATAAATTAGCCATAATGATGTTCATGGAATGTTTGTTTCACACACAGCTGTTGGGTCCGCAGACATTCACAGAAATTGACATTTTTTTTAAAGAAGTCACAGAAACAGTGATTATGTGTCTCTTGCATGCTGTACAAAAATAAACAAGCTCAAAACTCCAGTGCAGCCATCCTATTTGAAATGGCCTGGATGACACACCAGCTTTTGGGACAGAATGATACATGTGCTAGGGGAATGTGGCAGAGAGGAGTTCCTCTATTTCATTTTTCTCTGTCCAAAATCTCAGAGTTGACAAAGTAGACAGAGAGGGGTACAAAGATGCAAAGGCGCTTCTCATGCATTTATCTGTGAGGGGTTTTGTTGAAACACATTTCCTTCTGAAAACTGTTGACCAAGTCCTGAACTTCAGTTGCTGGAGATTTCAAGGCCCAGTGAGTAAGATTATTCTTACCAGGTATACTCCAAATAAAGTTATGCTTTTATGATTACTAAAACGTCTTTACAGTCTCTGCAAATCAGTAATAGGTGATGGAGATTTGTGTTCAGGATCTGTTGAACCCATGTTCCTCTCCCAGCCTTGGAGATACAGCAATGCCCTGAGCCACAGCAAGCGGAGGGCTGGAGCAGGGGCAGTGGGATGACTCCTGTGCAGTCCTGCACAACCCACTGCAGTGGGCGTCTGTTGCTTAGCCCTTCTCCAGCCATGAACTGTCCAATAACAACCTCTATGTCCACCCTGTCCCTCAGGTTCTCCCTCTCTTTCTCCTTGGGTTCCTGCATCCTTATCAGCCTTGTTATGTGTCTCGTATGGTTAGTTGAGATGATGAGAAAGATGAGAAGATCAGGTGGGATGGGAACAGGAAGGTTAAAGAGAGGAAAATCATTACTTCTCCATGTGATAATATCTATCAGTGTATGTAACTCTTCAGCACAAAGAGGGCTCAGATTTAATTGATTATCTCTCATATGTGAGCCCAGATTTGAGTGGGAAGATAGGGCAGGTTTAGGACAGAGAATAGGAAAAGGTAAGAAAAGTGGCCAGGGTATGGTGAAATGTGGGAGTGTTTGAGGCAGAGAAGAAAGAGAAGTCAATTGACCTGAAACTAACACCACAGCTCTCAAGGTGTTCTCAGCTTTTCAAGTTGCATGTGGGTCCTGCATTTGGGTGGTTTGTGGCAAATTTGCTCTTCCTATGAGAAGATTTCCTTTTCCTAATAAGAGCAAATGAGAACAAGTAATTGAGATTACTTCAGATTGAGATTACTTCAGATTGAGATTTTTTAATTTCTTTTTTTTTTCCTAATGACTGAGTTACAGGGCTCTGAGCGCATGTCATCTAGGACTGTTACAGGGAAAAAGTACCTTCGGGGAGTTCTGAATCAAAACCACAGGGGTTCACACTACAGCAGTGAATGTTTTAAACAAACATTTCAGGTTAGTCACCTACCACACCACAAAAAACTTCCGTTTAAAACAATATAAAAACCAGAAGCAAAAGCAACAAGAAAAACATGTTAATGAGGACACAGGCTGAGAGAAATGTTTGTTATTATAGGACTGGAGGTAGGTTTGGATAACAGCTTCCTGTCCGGCAGCTTGTGCTGTCAGCGAACTATCTGATTATTAGAGTAGAATAGAGGAGTAGGTATACTGTGGTTGAGCGTCATGCTAAAATAGCATGGGATTACATGGGGTCCGGTTGTTAATTGGAATGAAGCATAACTCACCAAGACTAAAAACTCTACAGTAGTAAAGGAAATATCCTAATGAAAACAGGCATACTATGCTTCAAATCTCTATTTCAGGTAAACCAAATGTGCATTTGTAGAACAAAACATGACTGTGTTGTTTATACACAATTACTCTAGTATCAAAGCTATAAGCATTTGATAATAACTCTATAGATATTGGTCCTCGTAATTAATGTCTGTTTTCTTGTTTACATTTTTTTTCTCTATTTCTATACAAAATATTAAGTTGTTAAATATCAGGGATGGCTCTACAAGATTTTTTTAAAACATTAAGAGTTATTTAGCATTTAGAATCCCTCTGTACACAGTGATATCCCACTTATTTTAGAGATCTTTCTTAGGATGGAATGAATTGCCCTCTGGAAGTACCTAGGTATCTTGAGATTGACTAAGGACTGATTACCCTTTAGGACTATACAAATAAATTTTAGAGAGCTAACATGCATTTCATCCTGGATAAATCAATACTTGTTCTGTTCCAAGGTAACAGACGTAATCTCCAAGTCTATAATGAACTCCACAGAAGTGGAACACGTGGCAGACTACCTCCCCTCAGGATATTGTTGTGAGTCTAATGGCATATTGGGCTCTTTTTTAGTTAAACTTCAAAGAATCTGTTCTAACTTTTCTCCTTTTCCCTGTATTGTCTGTTACTGAACTATTACAGCAATGGCTGTGTGTTTTATAGTTCAGCAAGGATGGGGAGGGTTGGCACCAGACTCTTTTGTCATGGTTGACAGAACAAGGTAACTGCTCTTTCAGATGGTATATGAAAGGATAAAAGATGAAATTATGCTGCTTCATCCTGTAAGCAAACACCCAAAGTATTAGAACTTACAAGGGCTCCTTTATATTATAGTTGGGGGTCAATGAACTGTTTCCATACTATATGACTACCTTAAATTGTGTAATCTCCAAGTGTTTTTTCTTATTTTTGTGATATTTTCAGGATAGTTGGTGAAAGACTCATGTAGGACAAAAAGTAATGACAGGCCTAATTTCCACTTCAGAAACAAAACAAAACTTTGTGCTATTGAAAATTCCTAGGAACACAACTTTCTGAAAGCTTCATTTGAACGGGCTTGTTTGCCTACTTGTTTACCATGGAAACTGTATTAACCTCACAGGTCTTATGGAACTTCTTTAACCGTAACATGAACACTACTTTTCCAATGAGATGAAAAACCTTTTTCCTTGGTAAACTTGTCCCATCTTCCTTACTATCTTTTCTACTTTGTCTTGCTTCTTCTGGAATGACCAGCTGCAGCTGGTAGCACTATGTTGGTTAACTAGCAATTTTTCTTTTTATGCCGTCATACTTCCTGCCTCATTGCCGCTTATGCAATGACCGAAATATCCCCAAATGATTGTCCCTTGCAGATGGATTTCAGGGCCTGCCAATTTTGGCACACAGCATTATATTCTAGTTGTAATCCAGGCCAGGAGGGATTAGTATGAAGTCACACTTTAGAATTTGTGATTTTTTCCCATATGCTGTTCTGCCTTTTCTCTAGCCCAGAATTGTTCTGTCACCTCTTCACCAACCTCACTTACCTCTCTTACTCCTAAAAGACTAGAATGGCCCTTTTTTTTCTGGTGTACTGCCAATCGTTTGAAGTATCACAGACATTATATAGCAAAACCTCAAAATATTTCATAGTTTCTCTGTTTCACCAATGGGTTAAATACCAAAAGGAACCAAGCAGGATTTCACACAGCCTGTGGGTAAGCGGTGAGAAAGGCATGTTGTGGCTACATAGAGTCATAAATATTTTGAGGTGTGCTGCAAAATACGGGAAAACTCCCTTCTATTTGGCAAGCAAAACTTCCATTCTGTTGTGTTCACACACAAAATGTTGAGAAATAGCTAAAACGAGGAACGTTTTCACCATTGGTTGCAACTTGTTTTGCTTAAACTTATTCATATTTAAACTTTCACCTAAGAATTGCACATACGTTAATGAGTGTAGTCCATTCATTGGTTTATGCATTCAAAATTCTCCAGGGAATGTCTCAAATCCACACCAAGTTTTCATGGATGTTATATTTGCATTTAGGTGAAAACTCTGTAAAATTACACATTGCCAGACAATTTCCTGTTAACTAAAGTAGAGTCTTATTTATTTAGTCTTGTATAGAGATTGACGTACAATTAGTGAATTAATTTTCTGCTCTTGTTTGTGACACAGGGATGGAAAAAGCTGCAAAGGAAGAGGAGGACATCCTATCTGTAGTTTAATCAGATCTCAGCATTATTTCAGTAGCACCCAAATCTACTACTAGATATTGGTATTCCACTGTATAAATTCAGAAGAAAAAAATTAACACCAACAAACAGAAATAATTTCCTAAGTGTCTGTCTGTATATATAATTACATGTGTGTGCATATGCTTGCATATACATGAACATATACATATACATGTATAAACATATACACAGACAGACAGACACACACACACACATACATGGTCATGTAGCCAGATTGCTAATATAAAAGTTGAACTAGTTATCATAGAGTATAATTCACAGTGATATTTTTCTGTAAGTTCTTAGTTTTTCGAGAATACATCTAAGAAAAATGCATAACCCTCTATAACGGCCATAGCTAACATTATTATGGCAACTAGAAAAATTATCTAATTTGATTTTCAAGCTTAAGTGTAACTTTTAAAACCTAAAATCAAATTACATAGTAAAATTTCTGAGATTTATTAATTTGATTTTAAAAAGCTACTAATGAGGAGAAAAAAATGCCATGTTTTTATAACATGGAATATAATTTTAAAACTTTTGCCTTTTTTAGGTTTTGTAAACTTCTCAAACTTGCTCAAAAAATAGGGATCTAGTCATTTCAAGGTTTCTAGGGTTATTTGAGATATCGTTGGAATAACATTGAAACATTGTTTTAATATGTACTCCTTTTACACACATAAAAGGATAACCAAAATCATCTTATTAATCTATTAAACTCAGATATGTTACTTGGATCAGCAAACCCCTTACAACCCTACTTACTTGTTAATACACTTAAAAATTGGTAAGTATATGCCTTAATTTTTGCCATAAAACTGCATGGGAACTTTGTAAGTGAAAACTTCAATATATAAAAATGTTAGCTGTTGGTATGTATCAAGAAACTAACATATATGGACTGTTAAAGATACTTAGAATTTAAAAAAATTCCAGAGCAAATCATCTGCATTGCAAAACTGTTGTACTACAAAAGCAACTGTATATCAAATACTTTGTGTCTTTGTAGCAAAGCAAAACTAACTGCTTGATTTAAACTGAACAGGTAATTTCTGGGAAAACTTTTATGATTAACAGAAGAATCATCAACCATCCAGAACTCTAATTGTTCCTCTTACTAGAGTCGCAAGAAACCATTAACACTGACATTTGTTTTTTCATGCTGGGACCCTGGGCTGAATATAACTTCGACAGCTTTGCAGGCAGTTTCTGGTCAGTCTCATTTGCTATGAAGTTATCTGTTGCGTAGTTCACAGGTGCCTGCTTATTTTGGAGGTGTAACAGTTAATTGATTCACAAATGTAAAACTTTTTAGAAGTATTTCAGTATCATTCTGCTCAATTATGTAGTCTTGAGTGAACCAAAGAGTTTACATTTCTGCAGGAAAAAAAGCATTAGCTTGGGCACTGAGGAACTTAGGCAACGTCAAGGTCCTGAAGATGTGCTTTTATTCGCTATCACTACTGTTACAAGTACCTGCATAGTATAGCATTCCGTATAGTTGAAAATGAAAATGAGTTTTACTTTTCTTCTGATAATATACATGTCTTCTGTCTCCAGGAATGAGTAATAATATCAGATGTAAACAGAAAACGTCAAGTGAAGACAGAGTATGCCAGCAGACTTCTCAAATTCACAATTCATGGCCTTAAGTTGGGAGTCTCAGAGGCCTGATGAGAGCAACCCAGCAACCAGATTTGTCAAGCCATCTCCAGCTCCTCCAATGATGCCACATCCTGAATAAAACTTTAATGGAGAGATGTTCAGCACTCACTGACAAGTCTGTTAGCGGCAGGACTAGGTCTGTACAGATTTGGATTAAAAAGAGGATTCCCCCAGATATCTTAAGAACCACTATTAAACTGAATTGAAGATAGGTGGAGTGCATTACTTGTGATCGACAAAGAGCCTTGATTTCTTGCTGTGATTTTCTAGGGCTGTGAATACTAGGAAAGCTAATGACCAAGAATTCACTCATTTATAAACCCCAACATTTCAGGGCAGAAGTATCTCATCTGGATCTAACTCCACTGCCACAGGAACTGGGAAATGTGATGCAGCTGCTCAGGAGCTGAGTTTCCAGAGAGAGCAGCTAAACTACATTAAGTTTATCTTCAGAGTGGCTAGGAGTCTGACTAAGTTGTGAAGCTGATCAGTGAATGACACAAAAATTTATCGAATGCTTATTTTCTGCTCTCAGTTTGCTGTGCTTTCTCGTGGCACAAACGTGCCAGGCAATCAGAAAGATGAGGAAAAATAGTGAATCAGCAATACCTGTTCACTGTGACAGGTACATTGGATCTAATTACCTACATGAGAAAGACTGACCATAGCTTGAAAGAGTGTCCATTGAAAGCCCTGCGATTCTTCTATACCTGGGCACTAAAAAAGGCTATGGTTCTAAAATCATCGCCCCTCATAATTCTAAAAATTCTTGTCAAAAGTGTCCCTTATGAAGCACATCTCATGGCCTCAAAGGTCTAATCAGGAATTCAGATCATTCCTAAAGATGAAATTCTGGCCTCACAGGAAACAAAGAACAGTCAGCTAGTCAGAGTGTTAGTTTCAAGAGTTGAGGCAATTTAAATATAGAGTCTGAAAGCCTAAGACAGGGGACCAGAAATGATCTGTACAAAGCCTAGAGTCTGGAATGGATTTGATACTTTCCAGATCTGGCTGGCATGGAAGCATGAAGCATTCATTCAGTTATTTATTCAAGTGCAGGAAACTAAGGAGACTGTCAAATCTGTAACATTTCTCATGATCATACTCATATTCCCAGTGCTAGCCCTATATGAAGTATTTTGCAGCCATCAGTCAGACATTCTTTGAATATATGGGAAAGATTAGCAGGCTCACAGGAGATGGCCTTGGTCATTTAGATGAAACAGAGCTCAGTTTTGCAGGGTTCTGTTTATACTTCCAAAGGTTCATCCACCAAATAATCCTCTCTCTGTTCAACATTTATTTGAAATTATAGTAGAAAAGTCTTTGTGGACTATAACATCAACACTATCCTAAAATCATTTGCCCATTCAGCACATTCAGGTTCAATGCAAACAGTAAGGACTCCCAGCTGTCCTAATGCTTGATTGGCTCAACACTTGCATAAAGAACATATGGGTGAAAGTAACTTCCGGATGATTCAGGTGATGTTGGTAGAAAGAATGAAATATATTTGCAAAGTTGCCCACTGCAACATCCTCTGCCTGTGAGAGCACATCCTCCTTAGGAAGATCCATTTGGACACCTTTCTGCTTCTTGAATATTCAAATTCCCACAGCTGTCAAAACTGTTGCTTTCCACAGACTGTGTGTAAGAATCCCTCTCCTCTAGACTCAGTCTTAGATTTTCTGACCAACCATCATCCCAGGATGAAAGTGTAGTAATTATCTCTTCTTAAATATGAAATCTCTAAAAATACTCCAGTCAAACATTTCTTCTCAGACTCCATGGTTGGTGAAAAGCATAACAGCAAAGTTGCTTTCTAATGTTATCGGTGTTTTCATGGAAAAAATGCAACCAAATTCCCGTTCTCTTAGTTTTTATTTTCAAAGTCTTCTATGGGAATGGCTGAAAGAATCAATGCCAACCCCCTGAAATTCCATCAAACACAATAAACGTTGAGGACATACCATGCGCTGAGGACTTGCTGTCAAATCGCTTGAAAAAATGTTTACACCAGTCTTCTCACAAGAGTGTCAGAGAACAAAACGCAAACAAACAGCTCGTCTTCAGTCCAGCATTTTCAGAAAACACATTACATCCCATAATAAAGTTGATGATACCCATAAAAAGGATGCAAAGTTTCATCTCTAAGGATTAGAAGGAAGAAGAAAGGAAGACAGACATCTTGTGTTGCTTCATATCATTCAGAGAGATGCAATAATTTTTATTACTGCATAAAGACTGGGATAGGCTGAAGGATTAAAGTAGTTGGTCAGGCAATCAGTCTACTTCTCAGGTAATGAACATTTTATAGGCAAGTGTTTAATTTTATGTTTCAAACCACAATTATAAAATGACCTGTACCTAGGAGCAGGATTGATCCCTCAGAGTTATAAACTGAAAATGTTTGTGTGTGTTTAAATAAATGAATATAAATTTTAGAAATACTAATTTTAATTATATGCTTTTCAATGCAAGGAAAAAATACAATAGCCAGAGGTATTACAACTGTAATTTTCAAATCATGTTTGAACAGATCACTTCTACCAGGCTGGATTACTTCAGGTTTACCATGCAAAGCTAGATACTTTCAGTTCTGCACCAGCATCTCATCATAGCTGATTTGCAGCAGTGAAAAGGGGTGCTGAAATTCCCAACAGCTTCAAAATCTACATTTTCCTCCCTCTTATTTATTAAATGTTAATAATGTCATTTTTTAAGAAAGTTTTGAATTCATTGTGCATCAAAATAAACATAGCTGTTTGGTTTTCATCTTTTTCTTCCACGCATTCTGAAATGCCTAAATTATTTTTTAAAAATCATAATTTGTATCTGTTGATTGGAAATTATTTAGCACCATAATGAAATAATTATAAAGGGCTCCATAAGGACCACATATGGGAATTTACATCAAAAGGCATAATATGGAATTCATAATAGCATATAAAAATATATATATTAGATCAAATAGACTCTTTTTCATGGAGCTTTTACTCTACCACTTACAGTGAATAGATAATATTGAAAGGCTCATTAAACGCTTGATCCTTGAGCATAAGAAAGAATATTCTAAGCAGAAGATAAAGGCATTGCACATTCCCACAACACAGCAGTACAAAATCATTCTTCATAAAAAATATGTAATGGCCACCAAACATAAGAATGCAGTAGAATAAGGGTCTGTTTGTATTAATATCTGTTGTGGGTTCTTTTATACAATGCCTTCTGCTTCAGGTTCAGGCAAGGAAGGTTACATGCAGTGTTATCTTGTTGTTGCATCCACTCCAGCAGTGATGCAGTCTATGTGCCTGATTAGCCTCTACTTGCAGTGGCTTAAAACCAGCATAACTCTGTTGCTTGTTTTAATCACACTAGATTTATCCAACATCTTAAAAAGCTGGAATATTTTGTTAAGTATTTCCTCCTTCTTTTCTCACCCTTTTCATTTATTTCATGACACTGAAATTCTGGAGAGAAGTGATGGGCGTCTATGTTGCAGTTTTGATAACACTGTGATTGTGTCGTTGGAATAATTTTCATGACTGAAAGGGAGTATTTCCTTCTTTGGAATACTGCAAAATAATCTGCAAGTAACATGTGATAACCCTACTGCTCTTAAGCACAGACCTTCAAGGGAAATTTGCGAGGAAACAAGTCATACCAATATTTTCTTGACAAAGATATGTACTACCTAGGTTGGATAAGTCACGTCATAATTTCTAATTAAACAGTCAGCATACTCACTGCAATTTCCAGGAACAAAAATATTCATTAAAAGCATTCTTTAGTTATGAGAAGGTGACTGACATGTGTAATTTTTCTAGAATGGTTCAGTATTTAGGAACTTAAGCTAGGGCTTAAAATATCTTCATTCAATTCTTTGTTCTGCCACTGACTTTCAGTGCAATCTTGGGTGGGTGACTGAACCCTCATCTGTAATTACCTGCTGGTTTCCCAGTGGTGCACCCTGTTGCCCTGACAGAACCTGCCACGGCTGCTGCCTGCGCCAACCCTCTGACTCCCTCCCTCCCAGAGAACCCAAGGTGTTCAGAGGATGCACACACTGGTCTTCCCCACAGTAAAATCGGGATAAAGCTGGAACATGCCTCAGACTGGAGAGTTCAGAAGCACCTCCAAATTCTTATGTCTGGCCATAGCCTGAGAGTATTATTATGTGTCACAGCCCAGTAAGAGCATGTGCTAGCACTCATGCTAAATCCCAAACTCCAGCACTTAGTCCAGGCTACTATGCTTTTTCTCTGCACACTTAGTGAGGCTGAATGGAGGATTTCATTCTGCTGCTTTTGCTGGCCAAGCTACAGTATTCAAAGCTAGAATTTCTAGTAAATTTGCACAGTAATATGGTGTTTTCTTCTGCTTGAATTGCTTGGAAAATCAAGAGGATGATGGATTCCATATTTCTCACTTCTTCGTGTTTTTGTAGCAAAAGTATGCCTCCATTTTCAGCTTGCTACCACTTACCAATCTTCGATTTCCAAACTTGCTTTCCAAATCTGCAGCAAGGTAGAGATCTTAAAGAAAGAATATTCTTTAGCGGCATAAGTCTGACGTAGTCATACCAGAACTGCATACTGTTCACTGAATAAAGGAGAAGTGTGTAAAACTAAATACAAAAAATGTATAAAATATTATATAGGTATATATTATATAGGTAGTACCTATATTGTAAGTTAAGCCTAGTTAAGGATGCATACTAATTATGAAATTTCTTAACTCTAAGTTCTTAGTTTTGCTATTCAGCAGTGTTTTTGCTGAAGCTGCTGTTTCTTTGTGCTGTGGCAGCAACCTGAGTTGTCGGGCATTGCATTTACTATGCCTTATACAAACCTAAACACAGACTAAGGAGGGCAGAGCCCCAGAGGGCTGACAATTAGCATACCTAAGGAGACGCAACAAACTAAGATAACATTTGTAGTAAGACCATGATAAAATAAGAAGGGAGAGGCACATCATATTAATTGTCAAAAGAGTTTGTAGGACTCGCGGTTATGTTAAATGTTAAAGACAGATTTAATATTGGGAGTTCATCCTACTCAGAAGATGTGGCATGGATCAAAAGGCAAAGGTCGAAAAGATCTTTTATCTGATAAGTAGTGAAAGCTAGATCATAAGGAGAGAATCCAAATTTCGGGGTTGGACTAGATGATCTCTAGAGGTCCCTTCCAACCCCTACCATTCTATGATTCTATGAATCTAAAATAAACAGTTAAAATTACAAATAAAAATAAATTAGACATGGCAGAGCTAAACTACGCATTAAAGGAGAACACAAATGGGTTTTTATTGACATGTTACANCTCGCGGTTATGTTAAATGTTAAAGACAGATTTAATATTGGGAGTTCATCCTACTCAGAAGATGTGGCATGGATCAAAAGGCAAAGGTCGAAAAGATCTTTTATCTGATAAGTAGTGAAAGCTAGATCATAAGGAGAGAATCCAAATTTCGGGGTTGGACTAGATGATCTCTAGAGGTCCCTTCCAACCCCTACCATTCTATGATTCTATGAATCTAAAATAAACAGTTAAAATTACAAATAAAAATAAATTAGACATGGCAGAGCTAAACTACGCATTAAAGGAGAACANTGAAAAGATCTTTTATCTGATAAGTGGTGAAAGCTAGATCATAAGCAGAGAATCTAAAATAAACGGTTAAAATTACAAATAAAAATAAATTAGACATGGCAGAGCTAAACTACGCATTAAAGGAGAACACAAATGGGTTTTTATTGACATGTTACAGCATGAGACCTCCTAGGTCACCAGAGCAGACTCCTTGTCACATGACTATCATATAATACAGGGAAAATACTTATAAATAACTCTAGATGACAGGTACTCACATTCAATTTTCTTTTGTACCCTCCTTTCCCTGTTTCATAACCTGTTTTCTCTGTGTGCAATGTATATTTAGTGCTACCAACAATTAAATTATTAGTTCCTAACATAGCAATGGTAGTTTCAGCCAATAATTACTGCCATAATAATTAAATTGGTAGTGCCCTGGAGGTGACTGAGGTGCTGCTGACTACTTCTAATGTTCTGGGACCCCTTTCAAAATTTTGTGTAATCAGAGGCTGAGGAACATTGAGCTAAGCTGAATAAGCCAGGCTCCTCCTGCGTTAGCTCAAGAAGTTCTGTGCTCAGTGTTCCCAACTTCTTTTCAGAAATTCTTCTGAGAATTATTTTGCTTGGATGCAGGTGATCAGAATTGCTGCTTTCTGCCTTGTATGGTCGCATTACTACTACTTTACCCATTAACACTGCTATGAATAGCTGTCAGTATGACACTAGTGTTACCAGGAATACATCTTCTACTGCATAGTGGACTGGAGCATCTCCCCTATGAGGAAAGGCTGAGAGACCTGGGTCTGTTCAGCCTGGAGAAGACTGAGAGCTGATCTTATCAATGCTTATCAATATCTAAAGGGCAAGTGTCAAGAGGATGGGGCCAGGCTCTTTTCAGCGGAGCCCAGCAAAAGGACAAGGGGCAACCGGCACAAATTGGAGCATGGGCAGTTCCACTTGAACATGAGGAAGAACTTCTTTACTGTGAGGGTGACAGAGCACTGGCACAGGCTGCCCAGGGATGTTGTGGAGTCTCCTTCTCTGGAGATATTCAAAACCTGCCTGGAGGCGTTCCTATGCAACCTGCTGTATCAAACCTGCTTTATCAGCAGGGTTGGAGTAGATCTTCTCCAGACGTCCCTTCCAACCCCCACCATTCTGCCATTCTGTGACTCTGTGAATTCTGGATTGCATTTGTTGCACCAGAAAGGCAGCTCATGTTTCTGTAATGAAATAGAATGTTCAGGTCTTTTTTTTTTCCTTCTTTGGATGCTGCCCACCAGCAGATTTTTAGTGGGCATTCCTTGTTGTTAGTCCTGGTGATAAGGTTCTGCAAGGTTTCTGTAAATCTAACAAAGTATGTGCAGTGGCTGGGGGAAAGGAAAGGTCGTGTCCTTTCTCACTTTGGTCTTATGCTGTACCATGTATAGACCATGTATAGCTTCTCTGCAGAGCTCATAGCAAGCTAAATACAAATGAAAAGGAGCTTGTGCAATTGATGCTTCTCATGGTATTGAACTTACAAAACCATGACACTATATTGAAGAAACTTGTAAACAAGGCAACAGTTGAGAACATACTAGCCAAGACGTACTGTAAAAATCAAGACACTGAAGCACAATGTTGGAGAGAATAAAATTACACTCTCCCTTGTGATTTTCTGCTACGAAAATACAAGGACTTGATGGGAGTGGCAAGTGGACAAGCATGGTCCTGACAAGGTTGGGCTAGAAAAGGAGCAGACAATCAAGGGAAACATCTGTGGACAGTCCTAGTCATTCTCTGTCAAAACAGAATAAAGAAAGATCTAGTTTTACAATTCTTTAAAGCATGCCCTGGAGAAGATTGCAGTCTTCTCAGCCAGCCTCAGAGGCTACTGGAGAAAGTATATTTGCTACTGAGGATTCTTACTGTCAAGCATAACTTAAGAATGTGTTTTCCTTTTATGATGTTATTCCAACCACAATCTACAGTTTCAACATATGCATCATTTAACCTTTAAATCTTTGCATAATTCATGGCTCTGAAATGCTACACACCCCATTCACTGGGGCATGGAGGATCCATGATTCAAAGCTCGGATGGGCAAGCCAAACTCCACTCTACCACTGAACTGTGAGTTCCTAAGAATACCTTGGTCAACCCAACACTGAACACAGAAGAATTACTCGGAGGATTGCAAACAGATGATTCTTTCAGTATTAACCCGAGCCTTTTTTTTCCCTAGAAACACAATAAGAGAACACAACCCAGGACTCTGGGATCTCCAGGAACTCCCTTCTGAGATCACTGTATGCATGATCCTGTTTTTTTGCACTACTCTGTTACATCTTCAAGCACATTCAGTGTTTCTCTATGATCTCCAGATCTTTCTAACTCCAATCTCTTCTGTAAAATCCATCTCTTTCTGTAAAACCTGCTGTCGTCTGTCATTAGCATACGATACATGTTGTTCTTTTGTCTTATTTATTTGTTGAGTCCAGTCTCAGCAGGACTATAAAGGTTTTGGAGTAGAAAATTACCTATTAGTATATTACTTACTTCTATATATCCACAAATATTTCAGATATTTTTGATTGAAACAGATTTGTGGGGATATTAACTTAACTGCCTGCATCCTTAAAAGTAGCATTTAATTTTGAATTAAGATTTTAAAGGAATAGAATTTATGCCATGGCAGTCCAGCCAATTTACTTCCAATTTTATCTGGTCATTCAGGTGGGTGTGCTGATAAGGATGTATGTTGGGTTTGTTTTTTTCTTTGCTGCTTTACAAGCATCAATAATTCACCACTCTTGATAAATATCAAGGGGTATTTTTATAGCATTCATCACTACAAGTCTGAAAACACAATATCTTAGACTATGAAAGACAGAAAAATTATTACAGAGAAGCAGCATTCACTGTGCTCTTGATTGTAAATATATTTGAAGTTCTTTTAAATACGGAAACATGGTCTCTGTCTCCCTAGACAGAATAATACTTTGTGAATGGCACATTACTTCTTTGCTGAGTTTTAAGTGTTACTCTGGTAACAAGTAACATTATTCTGAATAAAGGTCCTCTCTCAGATTTTAAAGTTTCTAAACATAGGAATCCCTTTGTAGGAAAAAAAACCCTAGCTTTTGTATAAACTGTCAGTGGAATCACATGGACCTTTTGTATGTTACACTAGTCTATATTAACCAAGATACTCTCTGTTATCACAGGTTACAGTTCTCCCAATTCAAGTGATAGTACTTAAAGTTTGGAAGGGTTATTTCTTATATTCTATCCCTCTGGGGCCACTTTATTAGAATGAGCCAGATGAAGCATAAAGCACATTTTCAATTCAACAGCTAATCTATATTAGGAAATTAAATGCTGCCAGGGTCCTTTTTATCATCCTGGGCCACTGTCATATTCAGGTCATGATCATATTGCATAATAATAGTCTGGTATTTGAAGGAGTAGACAGTTGTCAGTTGAACGTACTTTTGGGACTGGGCTTATTCCCAAACTCTACTTGGGAAATATTTGGGTTGGTAAACGCTGATCCAGGGAACAAGAATAGGAGTGACCACTCTCCAAATTTAATCATTTAGACTATCAGCAAGGACACCCCTGGTCATATTTAGGATAGTCTGTTTATTCAGTAGGAGTCCTTTCATTCTCCCTGTGGAATTGTACTGCTCTCCTTGGAGCTTCTCTTTACATCTCTCGTTCATCTGCCTTTCATCTGTACACATACCTTATCAGATGAAGATTTCAAAATCCCAACTGGGGTTTTCCCTCCTTTTTACACTGGTTAAATGATTCTCCTACCGCCATTTCAGAGTTTTACTATAATATTGTCATCCAAAGAACAGCACTTTCTTTATGTAACATTTACTATGAATGTTTATGCAAAACTAGAAGGTGGAACTGGAATGAAAGACCACTCCACCCCCAGCATTTGTTGTGTGCTTTACACCGGCAGGCAGGGATGCACAGAAGAGTGACTTAATGGAATGAAATGAGGGTGAGGACCTAAAGGCAAGACTATGTAAGACCTGTAGACTTCATTCTGCGCTACTGCTGGTCTGGTCATATGGAGTGAGTAGCTATTTATGTCAGGAGCAAATTAAACGTACTCCTGGTCTTCCAGCTTAGTTTCATCCAAAGGAATTCAATTTATGTGCTCCAAGAAGACTCAGCAATGGTAAGTGGGGATAGTTGGGACATCAGTTTCAAAGTGCACTCTGGTTCAAACTAAAATACATTCATAACTTCATTATCTGGGTCAGGAAAAGGTCTGAGGATAGCAGAAGAAATGTTATATGAATGTTTGGCAAATATTGTCAACAGATGAATGTAGACAACACTATAAACAAGCAAAAGGTTCTAGTATTTACCTGGATGGCACAAGTGAACAACTCCTCCTGCACTGAAAAATCATTACAAAGTAGAAGATAGGACACTGAAATCAAAACAGTGAGAAAGGAAGAGTCTAGAAAAAACCCAAAACATTAGATATTAATTAGAAAAAAGCAAAACATTATAGAAGGAATACAGAACTGAAGACAGGAGCTGACTCTTAAAAACACACATCTAGTCTATGTTAAGTCAGGGGTCTGAAACAACAAGTTTCAAGCAATTTTTTTATAAAGAAACTGTTTCTTATGGGAGCTGATTTTAGATTTGTACTTTACTGTCTTAGTGTATATGTGTATATGTAGCACAGCAGATTATAAATAGCACACATATAAAATAAAAATAAAGAGTCATTAGCATCTGTGTTTTCCTTGTTCCACTTAATTAGGAAACATTTGTGGTGTAGTCAGTGTTCTTTTCCATAATGGCTTAATATGGGACAGGATTATATGAAGCCAAAATATGTCTTTGAGAGATTTTAGCTCACCAATTTATCATACATATGCTTTAAATGTCTGTAAAAGGTGCATTTTCATCATAGAAAGAAATCATACATCATAGGAAGCCACCAAGATATGTCAACTGCTTTCAGCTTCAAAAAGCAGACTTTTTACTTGATCAGTGGGAGCTTTTAAAATAATTTTGCTATGTGAAAGCAAAGTTAAAGGACAGCACACAGGGATGGTTTACATAGACAAAATTGGGAATTTATTGAAATTAATAAGAGTGCAATTTTTTCTTAGGAATGTTTTATATCTAGGTCTTGTAATACATTAGATTTTTAAATCCCCTAAATTGTGAAAAGTTTATGAGGTATTAAAGTACAAGAATGTAGATTAGGAAAGTTAAAAATTAAATCTGAATTTCTTTTTTTTTTTCTGTTGGAGCATTAACACTATTAATTTTTAAATATACTTTTCTACCATGTATTTGTTATAGTTAGTAAAAGAAAATAAAATGTATGTAGTGATACCTAATAATGTCCAGTGGCAGAAAAAAAAATAGTGTATTTTTCTCCTACTTATAAAAAAGCAAAAGAGAATAAAATTAAAATGAAAGGAAACTTGTTTGTGAAGACAGAAATGTAGGGAATGAATTTATCTGTGAGTGTCAGGGCTCGGCTGAAAAAAGACCATGTCAGAAACAAATCTTTTAAAACAGTGGTTTTATTTCTTCGCTAACATTTGTTGCATGACATCCCTAGCTGTCATTTCGCTTGCATTTTTATGTCCTTTAAACATCTTTCTTAAAAATTAACTATGCATGTGTGATTTAAGATCCTTGTAAAGCATGGCAGGTTAACTTTATGACTTAACAAACTGTTAGTATTTGAATTAATAATAACTTTGGTTGCCAGATAATTTCTTTGGTTTCATACTTGTTTTCGGTAGACAAAATATGTAGGTTAAGGGAGAGCGTTAACCTTTTAGAAGGGAGGGACTGCGAGAATGAACTTTTATTGCTCTTATCTTCCTCTTGTTTTCTTATGGGCTGGCCTCAAATATGAATTCCCATCCTCAGTTCTTGATCTGTGGACAAAATAATCCTAAAAAAAAAAAAATAGTTGTTTGACCTCTCATTTATCTGTATTCACATGATTCTGTCACTGGACTGTTGAAAAGGCACCAGAGAATGGTTGGATGGTGGCGAGGGGAGGGAAAGGGGGAGGCGGTGGGAAGAGTAGAGTCAGGGAAGAGAGGTAAGGAGTCAGTCAACAGAGCCTGTTAATTTTGAGATAGCTGTCTGACTGGTTTTGTTTTGGGAGGATAGATTTTCTCACTGTTAAGTGACCAAATTTTTTTCTTCTTGTCCACCTTGGACTGTGGAATGATGAGGGCCCCCAGAAGAGTAAATTAGAGTTTGATGGCTGTGGTAACAGAGAGGCTGAAAAGTCAACGAGGTTGTTAAAATAAGCCTTTCCTCCCATGCATTGCCACAAGTGCCAGCACCAAGTGTTCCTGACAGGAGTGAGAAAATAAGTGAGATAAAATTCCAATTAGATCAGTTTCATTCAGTGATGAAGATGATGTTCTAAACCAAGGAAAAGGAGTGAGAGTAAATACCAAAGCTGCTGTAAGACAAACTCCTAGTATAATATACAAATAACGACATTTAAAAAATCTTGTGCTTTTTTACTTTCCTCCTAGTTCACAAGGAGTCATTTTTCTGACATGTTTTCCACTCACAGTCCCCTCAGATTTTAACAATGTGTTCAGCTCGTGTCCAAACTCATTCTGAGTGACAGCTTCTGGTACATACAATCAAACATCACTACACGAGCAGTGAAATGTTGTGAAGGTATCTAATATAGAGTTAGAGGGCATGGAAAATCATATGTGTACATTGAAAAAAAGTCTTTTCATATTTAAATTCAAATTGCCTTAAATCATCCCTCAGTTAAGAAGTTGTCAACCTCTATTTTTTTAGGTTGATATAAGTTGACCATATGAAATACCATAAATACTATTAGACAGATCTTTCAGCAGTATCTTAGGGCTAGTTCCCTTCCTCCAGCTACACCCAGTTTACATTATTATGAACTAAAAGAGGTTCTAATGCAGGTTTTATTCTGTCTCTGCAGAAGACAACAGGTCTTAAAGAAGTCTTAAATATTTTCACAGACTAAGGGCTTATCTGAGGTAAATTTGGACAGTGTAAAAATGTTATGATGGTATTCTGCTGGTAGAAATGTCCACTAGAATGTAGTAAGAATAGTTTTCAGGCTTCTTGTAATTTGGTCTGAGTCTTCAGCACATAGAATCATAGAATCATAGAATGGTAGGGGTTGGAAGGGACCTCTAGAGATCATCTAGTCCAACACCCCTGCTAAAGCAGGTTAGCCTAGAGCAGGTTGAACAGGAATGCATCCAGGCGGGTTTTGAATCTCTCCAGAGAAGGAGACTCCACAGCCTCCCTGGGCAGCCTGTGCCAGTGCTCTGTCACCCTCACAGTAAAGAAGTTCCTCCTCATGTTCAGGTGGAACTTCTTGTGTTCCAGTTTGTGCCCATTGCCCCTTGTCCTGTCGCTGGGCACCACTGAGAAGAGTCTGACCCCGTCCTCTTGACATCCACCCTTTAGATATTTGTGAGCATTGATCAGATCTCCTCTCAGCCTTCTCTTTTCCAGGCTGAACAGACCCAGCTCTCTCAGCCTTTCCTCATAAGAGAGATGCTCCACTCCCCTAATCAACTTTGTGGCCCTCCGCTGGACTCTCTCCAGTAGTTCCCTGTCTCTCTTGAACTGGGGAGCCCAGAACTGGACACAGTACTCCAGATGCAGCCTCACCAGGGCAGAGTACAGGGGGAGGATCACCTCCCTCGACCTGCTGGCCACACATAAATAAAGAAAAAACAAGACAAGAACAAATGGGCTTGCTTGTACATTGTGTCTAGGACAGAGATTTAAAAAGTCTCCTAAAAAGAAAAGGAAAAGTTATTTCTCTCTATTGCATGTGTTTACTGCCTATTATTTATATGTTTTGTTAATCCAAGACTTCAGAGTTTTTCTTGGTCTGCAATGGGAACCAAGAAGATCTTATCCTCTTTCTTTATAAGGGAGGCAGAACAAATGGAAGAAGCAGTGGCTAATGATCTTTGATAGAGTCAGAAACTTGCCATACTTTGGTCATGTTGTGTCAGGCAAGATTTTAATAATATTAAATATTAATAATATTAAAAATCTCCCGGACTTCAGTGGCACAACCAACACTACATTCTTTTCCACTGCAGGGTCCTTTGACATTATCAATGGTTTTATTTTCTCCTACTGTTTCCCTATGGCATTTTACAGCTCTGGGTTTTTTTTCTTTTTTCTTCCATACTGTAAGTCTTAAGTTATCAGATACTGGGAAGCAGTATTTGGCACAGATATCCTACAAACCTTTCTGGATTAGGCTTTTGCTTGTGATTATAAGAGTCTGGACCTGATGATCCCTGTGGGCCAAATGTGGGTCACTAGCTGTGTTTCTAAAAGCTTTTGATCAATTTTCAATAAAAATGGTGATACTGAAAACAGAACAGAGGCATAATAGCTGTGGGAATGTGGAAAAGGAAATTACAATAGCTGAAGTGGAAACCAAAAGTCAAACTTAATGTACTCAAGTTGGGGGAACCAGATAATCTCCTTACAATACTGCGTGAACTCACACACAAAGTTGCAGATCCAGCAGCGGAAATTTTTAATAAATCTGTTAAATCAAGCAAAGTGTAACTGGAAAACAGTCAACACAGGATACACATTTGCAAAATAGAAAATAAAGAATGGTCTACATAACTACATGGTATGTTAGTTATGTGCAAGACTTTAGAACACTTCAAGAATGATTAAGAACGTAGAGGTAAATGACAACAGAATGCAGCATGGACTTACTCATCTTGCATTTTACCAAAACAATACAATATCTTTTTTAGATGACTGATTTTCTAAGACAAGATCAAAATCAGTGTAATTTCTTAGAAATCAAATAACGAATTTTATTTGACCTCATGTAAAGAATTTAATTAGTAAAGATAGACAATTAAATTCATTGAAGAATTGTCACACTTACTTACCCAAAATGTCTTTACTCAAAAATTCATTGAGCGGTTCCACTAGTGATTTTGACACAAAAAGGAGAATGCAATGATTTTTACTAACAAAGTTAGAAAATGTTAATACAGAGAAGGACAAGAATATCTTACGAAGGACTGAATAATCCTGAATACCCAAAAATGCCTATGTAGTGAATGTAACAGTACAACAGTGAAAAATTGAGCACTGATGAACTAAGAGGAATTTCTACTATAAGACAAACTGACTGAAACAAATGAGCAGGTGAGTAATCTTGGAGAACTAGTTGATCATAAGATGAAAATGTGCCTGTATCATAAAGTATCATGAAGCTAGGAAATTTTAAAAAACAGTTCTAATCTTAGGTGGTATCTTGCAAAATATTTCCAGTAGATTTGACACAGTAATGCTGTTATCAGAGAGCTTTTTGAGTTAGGGGGATTTCAGAAGAGCCTCCCAATGTGGCATAGTTGTGCACTACTCTGTTTATCTATCTTTAGATTAATTCAAGCTGGAATGGGAGCAGAGGAAAGCTACCAGCAGATCAAAGTAATGAAGAGTCAAGCATGTAAGAGGAGGCAAAAAATCTTGGCTTGGCTTTTAGTGCAGGGAAATGACTGATGACAAAGTATATTTCTCTCTATCAATAAAGAGAGAAAAGCTATGTAAACTGAAGAATGCAACCAGTATCAAAATACTTGGGTGTAAAATGGTTAGTAATTCATGTAAGATGGAATCATCAGAAGATTTCTAGCTCAGTCTTGTATTATTAATGGGTGTTAAAAACACCTCTGTGGTTTCAAGATGGAACTTGGTAAATGTATTAAGGAGAATAATATGTGATTAAGTATATAGCATGTATGTATGTACTGACTGGAAAATGGAATCCACTATTCACCCATCAGTCCTGTATTTCCTAAAAAACTGGGTAAATCATAAGCCCTTTACAAAAAACCATAATGACTTTTACTTTTCTTTTTGCTTTCTAGATCTATTTTGTTCTCAGACACATCTTCCAAAGTTTGAGGGCTTCAATCCTATTTTATTTTCTGATAAAATTCTTATTTCTCAAATAACACTACTGCAGCAATGGAGTTTAAGAATTAGAAATCTGGCTTATAACAACACCCCCAAACCCAGACAGTTCTACATGGTCAGAAGAGCCAAGAGGCTTCAGTCAGGCAGTCCTCCCCTGAGACCTTCTGATGACAAGGAATAGACAACTAACAGAGATCTTTTTTATGCCTCTCCACAAATCCCTGATGTGTACACGTTTTGAACACTTGTGTGCCATCCTGTTTTCCCCTCCTGCATGTCAAGAAGAATAACGTAGCAAGTAAATGCTACGGGATTTCAAAAGGCATCCATCCATGCAAGGTGCAATGAATTAGGACAGGACTCTTCAGCCTGGCAAGAGATGACTAAGGAAGGATATCAAGGATATGTATGGAATATAGGGAAGGTGAGTATGGATCAATTGCTTACTGCTTCTTCCAGTAAAAAGAAAAGAAAAAGGATGTTAAATGAAGCTAGAATGTGACAGGTTCTACCCAGAAACAAGGGAGGTTGGTTTACTAGTAGCGTGCAGTCAGGCTGCTTAACTCCTTGCCTCAGGATGCTGCCAGGCCTGGCTCAGAAAATCTGAGCTATCTGCTGCTGGAGATGAGCCAAGTATCCTGGAGAAACATCATTAAAGCTTGACCTGATCTCACACTTTTCCAGTCTTTGCTACTGCCAACATTTGTTGGGTGATGTGGAGTTTTGTTTTGACCTGATAACATCTCTGTTCGTATATTAACTCTGGTAAAAGCTCAAAAGGGTAGTTCAGCTTTGGAGCTTGCAGAGGAAACATATCTTTTCTGATCCACAGCAAGTGTATGTACTGGACCATGGGTCTTCTGCAAGATTTGCATTAAGAAAAATAAGGTTTATTTCCCTTCTGACTGCTCCACGGGCAGCCAGCTGAAGATGCAGCACAAAACCAGCAACGCATTCTCGTTTCAAAATCCTTTTGATAAATTCAGAAATTGGTCTAGAGAATATTGCAGGGCGGGCATTTCAACAGGGTCTGGAGCAATGACCAACCAAGCTTTCTTCCTATCTCCAATATGCTGACATTCTTTGTAAAAATGGCATCCTTTAACAAATGCGCTCGCTGGTATACTGTCTCAGCTCTTCCTTCCCTGGGAGAATCAGTTCTAATTCTTGCTTTTCCTGCCCCTCAAGCCCCACAAAACCAAGTTAGGAGGGAGCTGCGCTGCAGCTAGTTGGAAGGAAATGAAGGAGTTTTAATTTTATTCCTCCTATTTCATTGCAAATAGAATTGTTCTAGTCAGCTTCTCACATGAAATGCTAGTGAATACGTGTGACAGAGCAGGTTGAGCCTTTAACTGGTGATTATTCACAAGAAACAGAAGACTTGGCTTGCATTTCAGAGGCCAGGCTGTGCTTCCAGGGCTTTGTAAGAAGAGAAAAAGAATGAACTGTTTACTTGCAAGTTGAACATACTTTATGTGGAAATTATGGGGAGATAATCAGTGTGAAATCCCATGCCATGGTTTTCAGAATAAAACCACAATTTAAATTAATTAGGAGAAAGCTGACTGTACCTTTGCCTTATCGTCTTTAACAGAAAAAATGTTACTGTTTTCTCAGTATTTTTAAGGTATAGGATTTATGACGCACTCAGGTTTTGTTTTGGGGTTTTTTTGGCACCACATGAGCAGGAAGCATTTTGATCTTCTTTATCTCCTTTTTCTTTTCATCTTTTCCATATATAAAGAAATACAAAATAGTGACTTATAATTCGCAAAAATATAACGGTGACAATATAAAATTGAAAGATGATGATTTATGAGATGCCTTCCCATAGGTCCACCAAATGTAGTTTCAATAGTATTTGACAGTTTTGACTTTGAAGATGGCCATTATCTCCAAGTGGAGGCAGGACACTTTAATAGCCTTTGAGAAATTACAAAAGAAGATGCAGGATTTACATCCTTATTTTAGTGTTCAAATACCAGGCGCAGATTGCCATCCATTTACTTAAAGCCATAGCTGGCAATTTATGCAGGAAAGTCCTCCCTTTTTTGTGATATCATTTGCAGTTGCTGAGATGTACACCTGTTAGTTTGCGTGATCCTTGGAGCATAGAAGTTGATTTCCCATGCGTGTTTAAAAAATTATCAGCTTGAAGACCAAAACTAATCAGGCAACTCTTTCGGTTCCACTGCACCAAGCCTTCATGGCTGTCTCTTATACAACTGTTTTTAACCGGGACATTTATCCAGCATAGACATTGGGAGCTACTGTAAAACTCTTCTATCAATATCAATGTTTGAAATATGTGCCTTGGCCTCCTGCTGTTCAAGCATTGCAAATTGTCAAATTATATGTGACAGACTGATCGTGATTTGTCTGTTTCATGACAGGGAAAAGTGTTTTTCCTCACCCTCAGGAAAAAAAAAGCATTCAACTACATTGAGATATTGTTCTTATCCCATTTAGCTGCTATTTTGCAAAACGTTAGTTTGTTTTAACAGGCAGCTATAAATTTCTCCCAAGATAGTGCTCTATAATTGACGTAGGTCTTTTCCATATTAATATAGCGTTGTATAAATTTTATAAAAACTCTGTGATTGCAGAGCCTACTTGATGACTTGAATTAATGAATGTTTTTATCTATTAAGTTACAGGAAAATTAAAATATATTTTGTGGTTATTGCCTATGCTGGTGTACTACAAAGAGAAAGTCATTCAGTGAGAGCTACACAATACCTCACTTCACCAATGAAGGAACAGTTGTGGTCGTCTGTGGTGGAAAATACTTGTGGTGTGAACGGTGGATGAGGTATGGCAGTGCATTCCACTGTGAATGTATTGAACACTGGGGATAACTGTGCTGGAGGCATATTTGGGTACTGCAGTGGCATATATGCAGCATAGGCATTGCTTCTTAGGCATGATTATTCATCACATAATGACTGTATTATAGCTGTTAGAAAATGTTCTCCTCTTTTCATCACAGTGTAGGATAGACAACATCTGTTAAAAAGATCCTAAAATAGAGCTGGTGCAAGATGTAAAGAGCTTCTAGAAAAAGAAAACAGGAACAAAGAAACTACACACATAATTTTTCAAACAAATACAAGATCATCATTTTCTGTACTTGTTAGCTAGTGGAACCAATAGCTAGTGATCCAATATTTAAAAAAAGCCACCTCAAAACCTTATTACCCACTGTTGCTGGCACGTAGCATAAAAAGTAGTAGGAAAGATGGAACAATACGAAAAATAGGCCCTTCAAATTTTTCCTAGAAACCACCTGTTCAGGATCTCATTTTTTATTAACTCGTTGAATTAGCTAAGCATACTACTTGCTGACATCTTAATTAGATAATTATATCTTAATTATTAGTTGTCCATAAGCCACAGCTGCCTGCAGCTGAAACTCAGCCATTGTGGCTAATCACATATTCTGTAATGAATCTTGAGTGAGAGTCAACAGCACCCTGCTTCAAATTGACCGGTGTAAGAGTAATTTGCAACATGGCTAATATCTAATATTCCTGACTCTAAAAATTCTTCAACATGCTTGTAATTTCTGAAAATACTGGGGTGGACTTCTTAGATCTGTTTTACAGGTAGTCTTTCACTTAGATTCATCTATAATTTTTTCTATATCTACGCAAATGGATGTACTCACATGTCAGAAATAATGCAAAAAAAAAGGCAAAAAATGAGAGTGAAAATCTCATGGAAATTTGTGAACAGTATTAGTAATACTGAAAACATGCTCTTTAGTATGAAACTGATGTAGTTTAGACTGACATGTTTGTCAATAATATCACTCTTTTTACATCCCCTTAATAAGTATTTATAACGATCATACTATAAATATAGTATACTATGGTGACTGTAAGTAATATTTTGAGAATTCAAATGTAGTATTGGCTCTACTTAGCATAATGTAGGCATAGCTGTTTATGTTCATTACCTGGTCATTTATCAGCTACTTTCATCATTTTTCATTTTCACTGGCTTTTTTGAAATTCTCATTGTGTCACCAAGCTTCCTTTGACAATTTTGGGAGTCTGAAATCTGACATTTGACCTACCTCCCTACATCATCATCCTTGACAAGCTAGCTGTTGCACTGTAGCATGATGTGTACCTAGCCCTGCTTCACCAGAGCCAAACATACTGTCACTTAGGTTTTGCAATCAAAAGAGAACATCCCCCCAAGTTATTCTCAAACTGCCATGCAGTTTACACCCATACAACAGAGAGATGCTTATAAAACTTGCTGTCATTTTCTAGCCTTGCTATTTGGTCTGTCATTTGACGAGACAATGAGGAGACAGTGGCAGGAAACCCAGCCAGCCCACTGGGAAAGCACTCCAAGATGCTGATGAATTTCTGACATCTGCATCCGCTAGTCATCAGCAGAAGGACACTTCACTTGACTGGCCTCAACCTGATCACACATAATAAGAAGTCAGTGCAGATTTGGCCTGCTGTCATTTGGAGCACCACTCATTAAGCTCTTATCAAAGCGCAGCGCTGAAAAATATTATAACTGTTGCTAGAGACATATCGTGTTCTACAAGGAAAAGTCATTTGTCCAAGTTTAATTTTTAAATTATAATGCATGTGACCTTTTAATAGTTTCTGTACAACAGCAATTACAACTGATCTATTGTGTAAAAGTAAAACCTGCACTTATTCATATCCTCTTGCTAGTTTGCTCTCGTCAAGAGTGAAAAATGCAGCTCTGATTAGGCGGTTCAGGTCCTCACCTGATGTGAAAGACTTCTTAGGTGGAGACTGAGCTTTACTCTTCTGAGACTCTTCTCTTTTGGAAAAAATCCCAGCTACCTGTTTGGGATTATTTTAAATGTCTGTCAGGCCCACAGATTGCCACTATGGCCCAGAGTCTAGTTTGATGTAGAGAAAGAGTAATGCCAAAATCTTGTAAATTTATAAACATACTTCATGTAAACTCTCTGTTGTGAGAACTTCTCAGGTGATAGGGGGAAAAGTCCCCTTCCAATGGAAAATGTTGTTTGTTCTTTTTCAGGGCAGGTGGTAGGGGATGTCCTTGAGAAGATAAAAATGGCTTTTATTTCCTTTCTCTATGCAGAAGATCAAAAGAAAAGCAGGTAACAGACAGACTTAATGAGCCATGCTGAAGGGCTGCATCCTGACGGGATTAATGCATCATTTATAAAGTACTTCATAGGAAAATGATTAGCGAATCACCTAACACTTTGATGTCTTGTAACACTCCTGCTTATTAATATTTATGCAATGAATTTAGCAGTTACAAATGACAAAATCATGCATGCCGATGGCTGGAAGAACACATTGTGGGATCACTGGTGTGGAGCTGTTACAAACAGAAGAGTTGGGAAGAATCAGTACACACTGCAGGTCTTGGGACCTGAGTACAAGTCCTTGACTTGGACCCAAATAAATGTCACTCAGCATGGTGAAGAGATAGAGATGTCAAGGTCCATGGCAGACTGTATGCTGCTTTCGAATCATGCTGCTCTGCTCATTTCAGCTGGTGCTAGAAGACTCTGACCCAAGACCTATCAAGCCTCCTCTTGCCAGAAGCACATCTGCCACAGAAGGAAACAAAGAACTAAACGATGTCTTTCCACTAGACCTCTGTAAAGGAGAACGAGTATTCCCAAATCACCTGTGCATATGTAGCTGCACAGGTCCTGTTTCCAAAGGCAGTGTTGTCTTCGGTTCCTGCTTCTTGGGCCTCCTACTACATTGTAGGAAGAAGGAAAATGGCTGAAACAGAATATAAGATGAGGGGATAAACACAGAGCTACAACACATCCTTTCTTGTAATGGTTGGAGGAACCTGATGTGCTGATAGTAAGTATTTCCCCTGCAAAGACAGAGAATACCTCTTTCTTTCAGTAAAAAAGAAAGTGTGATAGCCTACCAACTTTTTTTAGTAGAAATGTCGGTCGTCTGTAAGTGTACCCAGTTGCTTAGTCACGTATGTCAACGGAGGTGGGCTCATTCTAGTGCAAGATCTGTAGGGTAGTAAACAGAGCAGTAGTTTTCAATCTTTTCCTTGATACACGGAACTCTAGAGTGTGCAGACCTGGGCCTCAGGTTTATCAGGTCTTACAGTGGCACAGACATTTTCCTCTGATTTCCATCCAACTCTAGGAACTCTGGCCTCTGGCTTAACATCTTCAAGCATAATTTGGCAAGCAAGCAATGAATATAGCCTCAGCCAAATCATTTCTTAACCGTAGTAATTTTGCTCTTAAAAAGGCACAAACAAGTCAGAGGGTTCTGGAAAGCCCTGAGGCAGAGCCTTGCTTGACCTATTCTCCATCTTTCCATAACTAACATTTCAGACTGGGCAAAGTTCCTCTTCCTTTGTCTGCCCCAGCAAATTCTTATTAAGCAATGGTATGTTTAAAGTGGCACCTTCTAAAATGGTTGTGCTTCTCTGTCTCCTCTTTCCATATAACCAGACTAAGGACCTGTAGGTATACAAGCTATATGGTTTGGTTCAGCAACTAAATGCAAATGGTTGATTCCAAATCCCTCTGTATGGTTTTGTCATTGACTGTAGCTCTAAAGGGTTCTTCCTGGGCAGAAAAGCTGTCTGAAGTATTTCACAGCACCTTGCTTTGTCTTCAAATGAACAGGAGTCCAGTACATAACAGAAAGAAGTAAAGTTCCTACTTGGAGCCAGAAATCCTAGCCTACCATGGAAGAAATCGGACACTGGTTTGTGTCTGGATTCACAGGGCATCCCTGACATTTGTTCTTGAACATATAGCTCTTCACCAGCACACTAAGTTTTGTGTAAAATTTAGCTAGAACTAAATGTACTGACAATCCTGGTGTGAGAAGTTCCCAAACTCAGTTTTGGTAGTACTGCATCTTTTGGTAGTACTGCATCAGGAACAGTTTAAGAGGGACTCTTCTGTCTTTGTTTTTGTACTTTGCCCAAGGATAGAAAGGTATCACCTTTCTCCTCCTCCCTCAGTGAATATGGGGATTTATATCTTTCTTGGAGCACCTAGTTGCTGTTGGAGACAGCTTAATAAACATTTTTTTCATTTCCTGTGGTCTGTACTGCATTCCCTAGGAAAAAGAGGAAAGAAAGCTCTCATACAAAAAAAAACCCCTCTAGACTGTTTGGTGCAAAAACACAGGGAGATGATTCTTTTGAACCCCTCTGGCAGCCTGCTCTTTACTGATCCCATCATTTTCTATACTTGTGAAAATTTTGTTCTTTCAACAAGTTAAAATCTCCCTTGATTTGCCAGCATGCTCTGATAAAAAGATAAACATGCCCTCTCTTTTTCCTTTTACCATTTCAGAAGGAGCCGTTACGATGCAGATGTAAATTTGTCTCATCATGAAATTACATTACAGGAACAGGAAAATACTAAGATATAAAAATGGTATGATCTGATAAATTTTATTTTAAAATACTTCTGTAGATTCTGAGGAACTAAGAGTATCCACACAGAATCCTACTGATTTGGGGTATAATATTAGATTTCCACAAGTAAACCCAGTCCAGGGAGAAAGTGTTTAACTTAAGTATATTTTTATTCTGTTTAGTATAACTAGAATTTCTGATGAGATTATTGGCTTTTGCACACTCTTTTAGTGGCTTACATGGGACCTGAATTTCATGTGAAGCGTAGAGGGGAACAACAGACTCTGAAATGCCCCAACATGCAACCAAAATGTGCATCTAAAGATCTAGAAATGTAGGAAATGCTGTGAATTTCTGACCTAGGGATCAAAACCAGTCCAGACCTAAGGAACAACGGGAAAACTCCTCCAGCAATTCCTTGCTGTTACATGGGATACTGACAAGAAACTCCTTTCTCTGACCGTTTTTTAATTAGGAATTCAGTTCAGAAGTGATCAGTGCAGAGGCTTCAGCAAAGACAAATAACGAAGAATGAGTGAAGCACTGCTTGGTAGACCTTTATTATTCCTGTGCAGACCCTCTGGATAACTCAAAGGATACAAAATTAATGTATTTCAGTATTCTTGACAAGAGGAAACAAGGCATGGATTGCCATTACCTGAGTCATATTACAGATATTTCACAGATACGTTAGACATGAAGTCCTCTACAGAGATTAATGACAAAATGTACAAAAGGCTCTTTTCCTCAGTGCGCGTGAATACGACTGGGATGCATGAACGTGGTCTGCTATTTGGATCTCAGTATCCAAGCGAAAGACTGTTTTTTTCAGGGGGTATGACAAGAATACTGATCTAATATTCAGTGAGCTATGGCTATTACTGGAGAGCACAGAGACTACTTTGACAGGTATAGCTGCACAACTGTGATCAATAATGGAAGATATATCTCAATTTGTGACAATTTCTTTTATTTCCCTGACACTCATCTTTTTCCACTGCAGCCAGGAAAATCACACGCAGCTCTATTTTGGCAGATGGCAGGGCAGGAAAAGTATTTCTAGTGTGAATAATTGATTGAGGAATACCATTATTTAATGGGTTTTAAAGAAAAATAACTGTCTGTTTAGATGTGGGCTTTTTTATAACTTAATTTCAGCAAAATCAGAATAAACATAGATTATTCAGAACATCTTTATCATGTAACATTTCCCAGAAGAATCAGTAAAGAAATAAATGTGTCTTACAATGTAATACAAAAGTTTAACATGCTATGATATGACTAAGTGGAGAAGGATTTTGAGAACTTAATTTCAAGCACTGGTTATTTAACAACTTTCTTAAAAGCTCTTCACACTTCAGTAAACTTTACATGTTGTGGCTTTCATTCATTTCCTCCTTGACAGGTCGAAAGGGAATATGTAATGTAGCTATTGGATATTTACCTTTACTCTTTTTACTTTTCCTTTAAACAAAACAAGTACTATTGGCTTCTATTAAGACTTAAGTGAAAAAAAATGATAGTACAATACAGGCAGCATAGGCGTATGACATGTATCTCTGAATTCATTTGAAAGTAAAGTCCTTAAAACAGACAGCTATTTAAAAATCTGTTTTATGTTAACAGTCCTATTTCCAGACCACAGTCCTTTAGTTATTACATCCAGTGTGTTACCTCTAAGAAGTACAATTGTTCTTCATTCACAGAAATGCATCATGGCACAACATTTGTCAAAACTAAATTGTTCTTTTGCTAAAATTGTTCTACCTAAAAAACAAAGCTCGGTTAAAAAAATCTTTAAACAGTACATAGGTTCACTCTTGAAAAAAGAGGTAAGTTAAAAAATACATAGCTGAGAAGCACATAACTTTTGCATTTTACATTAAACTAGATTATGTTTTTCCATTTCCCTATAATTTTATATTTATTTTGTTTTCTGAGCAGAGCTGTATTTTTCATATAAAATACTACTGATCTTCTTTAGAGAGCTTGTTTCTTTTTACTGAATAATGATAGTAATTACAAATCTACTCAGTAAATAATGCATGTAATTGAATTTGATGCTGGGGTGTTTAGAAGAGCTCACGAAGATAACAAATATTTCTGTGGGAAACACAGGATGTGAAAACTAGTTTGTTTAGGTTTCACCTAACAGAGAATGGGACACATCTATTTCACTGTCCCCTTTGCCGAGGTGTACGCATAACAGACATGATCACATAAAGATGTACCTGGTCATTCATAAGAAATAAAAAATTGAATGTTGCTCACACCTTTTCTCCAGCTCCTCTTTCTCACATACTCTCCTGTACTGGTCAGCAGCAACAAGAAGCGGTTGAAGAACAGTTGTAAGAACTCAATGGAAGGCATCCAAAGTGAGAATACTAGGGGATTATCTATCTTCACAAGTTTAATTTGGATTTTAACATTATTTTGTTAAAGGCAAAATGGAACTTTTCCAATATTTATTTAGGTTGTTTTATTTAATTAACCGAGCATGTTACCGTGTTACCTGACACCAAGAAACAGAGCTGTTCCTGTGGCAAATTGTTTCCCAGAAAGGAGTGAATAGTGTGGAGATTAAAACAGGCATCACATCTGGGGCCAAATTCAGAGACGGTGTCAGCAGGAGTAAACCACACTTTGTTAAATTCACCTATGGTGTCTTAAATTAATGAAAGCTCAACCCCAAAAAGAAAGATTAAGAATAGAGGAGGAAGTGTTAATTAAAGGGTGTGGGCCTCATCCTCACTTACTCTTAAAGTGATTTACTTCTTAGATCACTCTGACAAGAGAAAGAGACCTGAAGGCATGTGGAAGTACCCCTCACAAATTTCCCTTATACAGTGGGCTTTCTCAGTCAGGGCAGAAATGAAAGAGGCAGCATCAGGCTGACACCCAACGTGTGGCATAGCAGCAGATAATGGCTACACTGATATGTTGCCAGAGTGTCTTTTGTTTGTAAAAGACCCATGAGGAACAGAGCATGAAGCCAAGCAACTCTGAGGATGTCACACCTTTTACTAGAGGCAGGATAGCCCCACAAGATAGATCAAACTGAGGCAGTTTTAACTTCTCTAACATGATTTTACATTTACTCATATATCCATAATTTCTACTTTCAGTCTCACAGGCTGGTTTACAGTCTGTTGGGATTCAGATCCCTTCATCTGACGGTGTCCCAGGCCGCCCTGTTATCCTTCCTCTTGGCCAGGCCCTAATGCCAGGGCAGCGCTAAATTATGCTCTTACTCCACCCAGGAGGCAAATGAGCTTCCTTGAGCACATGACTAAGGTTCAGGCATTTTATAGCTCTTGTCAGATTCCTCTGACCACTTGTAGAGGCAAAGAAATCTGAATTTAAAGCTTTTCCTTTGTATTACTCCTTCTGGAATGTAGGGAAGCAAAAAGGTGGCAATGATGTGTCCTTTTTTTGTTGAACTGCCCTGTTTGCATTTTGGGTGAAACCTTCATTCTCACTGCAGTGCAGAGAACTGTCACTCCAACCCATTTTATTGTAAAGAAAGAGGAAGGACTGGACTTACAGTCCCATTACAATGTCATTTTCAAGTAAAGTATCAAAAAATTTGTCTTGCAATCACCAGATACAGATACCTGTGATCATTTCGGCACCTTAGTGGTAGAGTGCGATGAAGTCTCTGTCTCTAGATCCGATGTGAGGTGCTCATGACAGCTTCTGCAACACGACCACATGAGCCTATATCCTTGTGAGATTACTTTCTTGGGAGCTGTAAGGCCTATAGATGTTTACAGTCACACAGGGTGGCCTTTTCCAGCAGCATCAAGAAGCAGCACATTTGTATTGTGGTTTGTTTGAAACTGTTCCTCACTTTCACTTGCAGGCAAATTAACAGGAACTCTTCCTTCTGATGTAGAGAAGAAAATTGTGTTTGTCCATCAACCCCAAAGCTATGAGTTCAGTTGGTGGCTCTCTACTCACACAGGGACAGCCATGAGTTTGACCTACCTGTGTGATCACTGTTCATTCTTCGTATTACTTCATCCCTCTACTCTGAAAAATAAAAAAGAATCCCTTTGATCCAGTCAGGTGACCATACCAAAGTGAGTAAGGGGAAGAACACATCCTTTACATAAAGGTTATCATATTCTTCATAGGACGGTTTAAGTCACACAGATAATGTCCTCGCCATAGTATGTTCCCCGAATGCTCTCGTTGTTGTCCAGTTGAGGTTAGAATTCATCAGCCTCTGATGTCTCATGTGTTACTTCTTGTGACAATCCACTTAGGTTAGTCTTAGTATAGATCTATCTACTGCTAATTCTAACTATGTCAGCTCTAAATAGATGTCATTTTGTGCTTTGTAACAAAAGAGGAGCTGTCTTAAACAAAGTGACAACATTTCCAATGGACATATTTTTCTAGTCAGAAGTTTAGCAATACAGCGTCTCTTTTGGTAGGTTACTAAAAAGGATCCTAAGGAATCCTTTGGTCTCTAGGGTTCCAAAAACACAAATTGCTTGATTTTAAGCGAAAGAGCAGAAAATAAAGAACAGAACATAAAATTAATTCTTACTTTGGACTGAAATTTTCCTCAGAGTATTTTTCACAGTTTGGGAGCTGGTCCTGACTGTCTCAAAATTTTTGACCACTTGAAATATAAGTATTTGTGAACCTGCATTCTGTTCTGCCATTCTAGATATCACACTAACTATAATTAAGGTGCAGCATAAATCATGGACAAAGTCAACAAAAGCAAATGATTTATCCTAGAAATGACAAATTTCAAAGACTAATGGAAATTCCATGTTACCAGTGGGCACACAATTCAGGCTGAGAAAAACAACATATGCAAAATCTATTCCGTTAATGTTTTTTAAGTGGTCGTATTTTGTCCTAAGTAGTAGAAATAATTTATGCATTTGAGCCTGAGGTGCAACAATAACTTCAGATCTAAGAAGCATGAACATAGTCATGACAAAGACAGTTCTATGAGACATATGTTGCAATCCAAAAGGAACAGTGTCTTCTACCCATTTATTCACTATCAAATTTGTACATAGATATTTCCTGCACAAGCTGTTGAGTACAATGTTTATGTTAAGTAAATGTTTGTGCAGCTCATAGACCACTGATGATGTAAAAGAGTTTTCTTAGATTATGTTACTGTAGAGTCTGTTAGGATTACAGTAGCACTAACCGAGGTCGCCGCATCCCTGCTGTCTTTGGACAGTTGTGTTCGCATTCAATAAAAATTTTTGTGTTCAATGAAAAAGGAATTGATTAACTTTGTCTCATCAAGTTCTACACAATCCAATTTTGAGTGTATTTTATCTTGGAAGACTTGTTTTATAATAAAATCAGAGACAATTAAGTCAACTGTAAGCTAATTTTACCAAGATTTAACTCTTACATTTTTTCTTACTAAGCCAGAAAGAATAGATTTACACAGTGTCACTTGGATACTCCAATTCCAATAAATCTAAAATCCTGCAATATTTTATTTACACCAAAATCCATTATCATTTTGCAAAGCTAAAATGAAGAATCAAGTTTCAATTCCTAGAAATGAACTCTTAAAGGCATGCACTATAGATAAATAGTACACATGTCATAGTATGACAGTAATTATATTCCTAACTAGCCAATGTGTTGGCTTCTTCCTTGTCATGACATTCCAGCTGCAATGTAGCATGGCATTAGCTTCATTTCCTAGCCTCTAGCCTTTCCAGACAACTGAGTGTGAAGTCTTCTTCACACTCTTCAAATGGAGATAGGTAACTTGTCTTCATTGATGCTCTATGGCAAAATGGAACATCACTGCTGATGGTTTTTGTGTACACTGTGATCCAGTGCCATCTCTAAACAAAAGTTCATTTACTACTTTGGAGTTGAAGAGTTTTCTTTCATTTTGTTTAGAAGAATCTATTAATTTTCCTTCATGACTTTTATGGCATAAATGTATTGACAAACTGTCAATCTTTATGAAAGGTATGAAACACAGAACAACTTCACTCTTTTTTCCTAAAACAGCAAACTTTCTGGATGGCAATTCTGCCCATACTGCATTTTTAATCCAAATGTCTAAACAGAGATAGTCACATGGATTTTATTTTCATTTTGCCTACATTAGAATGAATCCTAACACTTGGAACATTATAATGCAAGCAAATAGAACCTCCAAGGAGAACACAATGCTTTTTCTAGGGCCTTTTTTCTTGGTGTAGTACATCTCCTGATCATGTGTAAAGTGTACCCTCCCATTCCCATTGAGAACACATTCTCGGCAAAAGATGATCAAGAAAAGCAAACACTTCCTTTTGAATATATCAGTCTTTTACAGCTACATCAAAACCTGAAAGACTTCCAAAAACTGGGAAAAAACCACAATGTTTTCTTAAATCTGAAGTATTAACAATTCTTCTTAATAACTCAGATCTTCAGAAAAAAGTTCTGGAAACTTTAACAAGAACCAACCTTCTGAAACTTCAGCAAGTTATTTTAAACAGGTCTGTTAGTTTCCTCCGGTTTGCTGAGTATTAGGATATTTGAATCATTTAGCTTATTTAATGGAGTTACTTTGCACACCGCAATCCAGATTTTGCAGTATCAACAGCTTATCATGAAACAGAGCCAATGCAGCACCAGGAAATAGCTAGAGCAATAGAAGAAACAGATTTGTTTCATTTTACACACATATTCCTTAGAAATCAGTGACGAGGTTAAAGAAAATCCGGAACACTTTTAAACCTTTATTAAAAAAGTTTGGATAAAATGTATTTCATAGTTGTGAAGTTTTCCACAGACTGTTGAAGGCTCAAACTGTTGCCAAAACCTTAATTTCAGCCAGTTTTACTGCACTTGACTATTCCCAAAAGTATTTTGCAAAGAACAAAAGACAGTCAACAGTCTGACTTTACTGATAAATTTTTAACAAAGCAGTGTCTTTTGACAGTGCTGAGATGGTGTATCCTTCTCTTCAGAAATAAAATTAATATCCATGTTTAAACTTAGTAACAATGAATACTGGGAGCATGTGCATGTGTTGTGTACATTTATATCCAAGTCTATAAGAGTAAATAATTTTGCATGCAAAATGCCTCCTACCAGGCTTACTGGAGCAAACTACAATCCAGTCATTCTTTACATTGCATAGGATCTCACAATTTCATAACTCTATACAATTGTACACCCTTGTAGGGGTATATGGGTAGAAGAGATTTGTCCACTTGATAGCTCTCAAGGGTAAGAAAAAAACACTACAAGAGATGTGAAAAGATAACATACATAACTCACATGTGAAACTCTTTTTACTCTTTTTAGTCCAGTGCTGAGGATTGTAACACTTAGAATTTCTAGTTGCTTAATCTGAAAAAAAAAAAAAAGTGATTTTACAGAAGACTTTGAATGATCAGACTCTTATCTTTCTGTTTGGAAAATTCAAAATGCACAATTTTCTCACAGCTGGAGGACCCTTCTCACAGCTGTGGAATGGAAATGTCATCTCTGCATGATTTCTCTCAACTTCCTGCAATTTGTTTATTTTATGTGTGTACTACATTTATAAATGTAGTACACGTCCCTTCTCTTTCCCTCAACCTTCCCTAGAACACCAAATGGCTACCACTTAAAAGAAGCTTTCTTCAGTTTAAAGTGAAGTAAAACTGCAGAGACGTGCTCTGGAGTAGTAAGGAAAACAGGGAGGTTGAAAACTATTTAACATTACTTACTACCATGTTTGCAAATGTCAAAGACCACTCACAGATGGAGGGGTTTTTCTGTGTTTAAAGACTTTATTGTCCACAAGAAAGACATGCAATATTTCCATGAATATGTCAAGGGACAGCAGGATGGTCATTAATACCAGTGTACAGAATGGGACGGGGAAAAGGCAGAGTCAGGACTGCTCGTAAGCCGCAGTGCAAACATGACCTGGAGCGCAGAGCACTCCTGCCCATCAGCAACAGGGACTACTGCAGAAACTGCGCGCACATGTTTACTCCTTTTCTGCCACCTTGGTCTCTTCTGTTTTAAGCACGTTTTACTTCTCCCTGACTAGAAGAAACCAGAGTATCAACAGTGAGCAGACAGACTGAGATATCACAACTGTAGGGAAAGAAACAAACGCTAAACAGCTGGCCTGCTAGCCAGCAAGGTGAAGGTACNTCTGTTTTAAGCACATTTTACTTCTCCCTGACTAGAAGAAACCAGAGTATCAACAGTGAGCAGACAGACTGAGATATCACAACTGTAGGGAAAGAAACAAACGCTAAACAGCTGGCCTGCTAGCCAGCAAGGTGAAGGTACACCTGCTGCCACATCTTTTATAGCACTCTGCTAAATACTAAAGATTTTAAAGAAACTGAGAGAGTTACCAGCATTTTCTTACACAATATCAAAGCACCAAAGGCAGGCGCAGTCAAGTAGAGTCTAGTTTTTATTTCTAGACGTTAGGAACATTTCAGATACATGATCACCAGGGAAGCTGTGCAGCCCAAGAACCAGTTCCAAAACATCTTCAAGGTGTTCTGGCCTGGCCAACAACTTCTGTATGGGAAACAGAAGTTCATGAAAACAAGACAAGTATTTAGACTAAATAACAGCAGCTACTTCATCCAAGAGATCTGTTTGATAGATACACCACAATACAGAACAGCATCAGCCAAAGACTAACAATCTAATGGTTCTATGAAAAAGGACAAGAAGGGGCGGGTGAGCAGGTTTTACTCACATCACGCTGGTTTTCGCCGTCTCTTAAAGACCAGAAAACAGTGAGACATGATCATTTCAAGCTCTAATGAGAGAACTCTGCTTTTAAGGCACTGGCAATCAGCTGCTTTGTTGTCTAGTAGCATTTATTATCAGACAGCCATTTCTTGGCTAGACCTTTGTATATGCACTACACTGTGCTTTCATTAGTATGGCTTCTCAATGCCTGCCAGTAATACTCCACGAGACATGAGTGACACCTGCCACACGTGGTTTTTTCTCCTTATCATCTTCCCAAAGTGGAAATTGTTCATGAAGTAAAATTACCTTGTCTGGTAGATTTTACTTTATTGAATGTACATGCTACAATGTGCTTGCGTCAAATAGAGCAAGGTCAAAGAAATGATGGCTTCTAGCTCCTGTGGGAGTTCATGTCACTGTCTGGCACCACAGCTGAAAATCTCTTATCTCCTGCAAAGACTCTTACCCTTAGGGTAAAAAGTTGTATTACAGTTGAAGGTCTGACAACAACTTAAATTGAAATATACCTGTTTAGTTTGACCCAGCAGTTTTTAATTTACTTTTTTAATTCATTCTTATTCTTCAATTAATGACCAACAATTTCTTTATCTTTTTTAAAAACGGAAGAAATTTTACAAGGATTTTCTCCTTTTGATCAAAGCATCTGAATGACTGGATATACAGTGATGTGGTGAGATTTTACAGCTGTTCTGGGCTGTCCTGCAGAGCTACTGGTCTGCCAGCTCATGGTATCTTTTTGATGTTTTAAAACTTGACATTCATTTTAGTTTCCTCTCCACGCTTTTCCAGGAGAAAAATATACCTTCTAAACTGGAAAGGCTGAAAGGACTAGGTAAGGAAAGAGTTCCAAGGTTCCAAAAAGATAAAGCTGAACATAGGATGAAAAAGATAACTAAATACATATAATCGTATTCATCCTGCTTTTTGTACCTCTTTTTATCCTGAACACGAGCTTACTTCTACCGGTTTACTTATGGTTCTACATGAATAAAGTAGAAGATTCACTTTCAGCATGAAGTATTTACCGCAATCAGTAAAGATAGATATCATATGCTATTAAGACAATTGTATAGTTATGCCAAAGAATTAATGAATCATTAAATTCAGAGTGAAACAACAGAATAGGTATTGTTATTGGATCCAAAGTATTGCAACTGTGTAAAAGTATTGGGATAGAAAGCCATTAGAGTTACCTTTCAGCTAACGAAAGCCGAGTAATTTCCTAACAAAAAAAGAAAGAAAAATTGTTAATGAGAAAATGTAAGTTAATCTAAGAGAGTTGCAGTTCACAGCAAAGTAGCAAAATATAAGCAGACAGCGTGCATCTAATTCTCTCCTCATTATTCTAAGTTTACCAAAAATAAAATTCCAGCCTCCTGAACGTAGGCAGCACACTGGGGTAGGGAGCATTTATCTAATTGAAGGCATGTTCCTGTATCCTCTATCACCTCTGCTTCCTTCCTTAATTCTTATCTTGCAATCAGGTTGAGTAAGAAGGCTAACACTGTGCTGTCTTCAGTGCAAGCCCTGTTTAGAACCTTCACGGTCAAAACACAGGTGAATCACATCTTATGTACTATACATGTACCCCTCACTCTGTATACGAAAAATAAGGCAGAAGCATCAGATTTAGCATGAGCAGAGAATTCTGTGAGACTGTGTGATATCCTTATTATGTACGTCATACAGAATCACTCCAGCATCGTAACAGGTGTCTGATTATAGCTGCGAATGACCCAGATCCACTCTAGTTTTTGCTTCTATACTGAAGAAAGGAATTACGCATTTCCTTTCTCTAGATCTCCGAAAATATAACTTTGGCCAGTGAAAAAGAAACATATCACAGCCACACACAAAACTGTTTTAAAAGTCTTCTTTTCTTCCAAATATTTCAGTGATTTATGGATTTATACTAGCCACATCCAGTTTAGACTTTGGGGTATGCAATCTTGGATAAATACCAGTATTTCACTACCACTGTCACTTAGCAGTTTTGATGCAGGTCACTTTAATGTAAGATCTAGGGAAAATGAAGTAACAAAGACTTCATTTTTCTAGGACTTTAGACTAGAGACTTGTTATTTATATATGCATATATATAACAGTAGTCATAGTATTGCTATAGCTGAAGTCGAATCAAGATCAGACAGCTACCCTCATGTCAGTTGTATGTAAGAAGTGATACTCCTGTCAAAATCTCAAGCCACATTATAGCCAAGAAATACAGGCAAGTTGTGAGTGTTCTCAGGATGGAAAAGTAGCTGGGCGGAGACCTTTTCTGGCTGGTGTTCTCGGTATATAAGAGAGGAGGAAAACAAGAATAAGAAACATGAAAGAAACGAGACCAAAAAAATCCCCAAACCACAGTAGGTATTTTTACATTGTTTTTTGAGAGATGCCCAGATAGTGAACATGGAAACATGACTCCAGGTATTGCTTCCATAGCAAAATGAGGCACCATCTCTTAAGCATAGTTAGTCGTTCAGTATACTGTTGACATGCTATTAGCTCAGCATCAGGCAGTTTTGATGCTCTGAGGCATACCTGCATACCCTATCTGTAGGCTGCCTGCAAACGCTTCTGCAATCATACCTGCTGCCTAGGAGCTGCTTGTGTAGACCGGAGGCAAGCAGAGCTGGAAATATGCCTTGATTCTGGCTTGTTGGAGACTCCTGTTTAAGACTGGTGTTGACAAAGCCAAAGACTCTGGTAACATGATCCTGAAAGAAAACCTCCAAACTCTCCTAGAGAAAGTATTTGTGCTGCATGCTGATTGCTAGAGATTTGGTTTAACTGAGAAGAGATTTTTAAAAGTAAAAATAGATGGGCAAAATGACTTGAAATGAAAGTAAACTCTCTTTTAAGACAAACTAATCTGAGACCAGGGGAGAAAAAATGTGTGTAAATACCAGTAAGAGTGGCAGATATTTTGAGATACAATAAACACTCCTTCCTGCCATCTCTCAAAAGCAATGAGCAGTAATAATGTTTAACTGTTATAAATAAATGCTATACCTGTCTTATAATGTTCGTATTTGGCAAATCTTTCTGCAATTGTGCAAGAAGAGAGAGCTACATCCTCAGCAGGGCTATGCAGATTTAGAGCGATGTAGGGCCTACAACCAGGCATGCAAGACCAATCTTGCCTTCCTCCAGCTCTGCTCCTGCTTGTGGGTTAGCAGAAGACAAAGGGATAGCATTTTCTGTCCCGTGATTTTAAGGCATGTAATTAACCTGCTTCTGTTTACTGGATACACAAGTGCTCCCACGAGAGTGAACTGGGCTCCTTTGAGGAGTGTAACAAATAAACAAAATGGACTGGCTGTTTAATCAAGTAATTGCCCTAACGATGCCCTCCTAGGCACAAACATTGGTGGGTTTGAATGTTGTTGACTTTTGGTCATGTTACAAAGGCCTTTTATTTACTCTGATTTCTTCTCAGAGAAAAGCTGAATGGTCAGAGTTATTTCTTCTGATCATGGAGGAGAGTTTTTGACATTCTGCATAATTTGATTATATTTTACTACTCTGTAGCTTTTCTTTCCTTAATTTACTTATAAAAATAATATCTTTTAAGATATATTGCAACTCACTAATCAAATAAAAAAAATGTAAGTAATAAATGTACATTTTTTCTGGGTCTAAGTATTTAGTCTATAAACAAAATTACAAAGAAAAATTTTATTAATTCAGTAAGTTGTTTCATTTCAGATGTCTGGCCATATTTACAGGGAATTCACTGAGCCAGCATAAACCTATGGCCAATTGTATTCAAAAAGAGAACTGGAATACTCCAAGGAGGAAAAAAAAAGATTACTTGCTAAAAAAATACACATTTAATTTGAAAATTACTATCATACTATCTTAAAAGACATTTATTTCCAAACTTTAGTCATCCTTGAGAATTTTTCCAACAACTATACTCATAAAGTAAGCAGTCCTCAGCAATTATGCATCTATAAAACTGTTCTAGCAGAACTGTAAACCCAGAGAAGTTAGTACTTGGCAATAGCAGAACAAATATCACACTCAGGTATCACCCTTCCTTCAAGTACACTTTGGCCTGTGCAGGTCTGAAGATTGAAACTACTTTTTTTTATGGCATAAAACTAGAAACTACGAGACAGGTCCATAAAAGACAAATTGTCATGGCTAATGAGTGAAGAGGCAGGTTAACAAGACGACCACCAAATTTTGTCCCCACAAAAGCTGCTGCTCCACGTACTGCTCACTACCTGTGTCCTGCAATGGGTTGCTGTCACAATGTCTACATCTGGAAGAAAGGAGGTACAACCATCGTGCAAAGCTTATTAAACCCCTTGCAGTGCTAATATCTTTGTAGTATACCTTTGCGCTTGCTTTCTGTAACTACAACAAACAGCTCATAATCATCTAGTAATTAATGTTCATACACACTGATCCTTCTCCAGCTCACGAAAAAAACCCCAGGTACTCCTTTAGATAAGAGCAATGAGACGAACAATGATTTTATCCCCAAAGATGCTTCTCCTCGGACAATCATTGTCATGTTCCTCTTGGCTAGACTATGACATGTCTACTCTTCCTCTACCACACTTTTAAGTATTCCACGTTTTTTAGAGGAACAGTTCACATGCTTAAAGTGGGCTACTGCTGAATATGTGGGGGAAGTGGGCCCTTTATGACAGCGAGACCTGCACCTACACCGCTGCCAGCTCCTTGTTACATTTTAATCATTTAATTCCTAGGTGTTGGAATGCAGTACCAATGTGTTACCCTGTCACCAGTCTAACTCCACTAGGACTGAGTCCCCATGTTCACTTTTAATCACCACTGTAGTGTTTTGCAATGTGTAGCTGATGATTGTCTCTCATCTAACAGACTATTCCACATAATTTAGGGCTGTTTGTTTGATAAATCTGCCTTCCTGGTAAATGACTTAGCTAATGGTTCATCCAAGCAGCCGAACACAGATGCAGTTAGCATGCAGTTAGAAAACAGTTAGCTGGGCAGAGCCAGGAAAATGCAGTGTTTTGGGTTGGCTTTTTTTAATAATGCTGTAATTTATTAATGATCACTGCTCACACTCAGGACTTGCATAACTCATCATGTAATCCTGAAGTATTATTCACAAGTGCATGTGAAGGGGGATGTAAATATATACTGTCCTTAAATCCAGACTGAACCTAACTCACAACAGTGTCCCAGAACTTGATCTCATCAACATTTTTGTCGGATAATGTGATACAAATAGAACAATGCAAACCAGCTGCTTGTCACTGTTCACAGAGAGTTTAAAACAAATTTTAAAAAATGAATGAAAACTTCCTGTAGCTTTTGTAAGTGGAGATTTTTCCTGTACATACTCACACAAAGTAGCGGTCTTTATTAGAGGGTCTGTCATTGGCATAAGAATTGAAGTTATGGTCACTTCTGTTTATTCTTGATGGCTATCTAGCAGGGAATAAGTTGGGAATTTGTACTGCACGTTTCTAAAAGTTTATAGATGAAGTCCAGTGTCTCTTCTGACATTCCCCCTTTTACTAAAACAAGTTGTAATGGCCAAGGTTATGCATAAGCTGTTAATGAGGTCATATAATTGTTGCTCTGTTACTCTCAGGTGTCACAGGAACCACAGTTCATTCTGTCAGTTTTGCAATGCATTTTGTGATAGTTTAATGGTGAAGGCACTGTGTCTGACCAAATTTCATGCAGGCATGCGAGAGTTATAAAAAACCATAAACATTATTTGTAGTGGAAAACCACAGTACACTGTTCATTGTCTGTAGTATCTGTTCCTTCTTTCAAGGACATCTAATGTCTAAATGAGATATATATTTCATCATCCCTGTTTTTCTTCATTTGTTTATATTTATCTTTATTTTTGTACTTACTGACTGTTCTATTGTAGCAGCAACTCTTAAATGCAAATGTGGAATGTAAATATCGTGTGAAAGTCTTCACATCAGATGACATCTATGTTTGTGTTGCCCTGGGAGGTGCTAAAAGAAGTGGATGATTATAATGGGCTTCCCTCCAGAGGATCCGAAGAGGTAAAAGAGTTATGTTATGTTATGTTATGTTATGTTATGTTATGTTATGTTATGTTATGTTATGTTATTTTTTTCCACGGGGGAGATTGCTAACAATTTCAACAAACGTACTGCCTTGTTCAACAATTTGGCACAAACTTCAAGGGACTATTCCAGCTGCATCTGATCGATCCTTACCATGAGGAGCAGAAAGATGAAATAGACTTTCTGGGATTATGAGTGTCTGTCTGCTTTCATTCCTACAGGACTACACAAACTGCCCTTCACACTGGCTAGTTTTCGAGCATGCAGAGAGAAGGCGCGAATTAATCAATGGGTGAAATGCATTTTATTGCACTAAGTGTTTTTGTTGTATAAGCAGAACAAAAAGATCTAGCAAGGAAAATGAGCAAATAATGTATTTTCTTAAATCATCTTGACATGAGAATTTAGTGTATCCAACAGAAGCTTTGTTTACTTCTTTTTACAAACATATTCTTTTGAAGTCAACAAAATTAAAGGTATTATTTGATTTGTGTCCAATATTCCCAGGATAATATGCCCGGTTGCAGCAAACTTTTTTACAAAATTTCTTTTAAGACACACTAATGAGTCGCACTCATTGCTCTCATTTATGTTTAATGATGGCATTTCAGAAGTCATTTTGTACAGAGTTACATACTTAGGCTAATGACTATGAAGAGGCAGTGCAAACTGGCACCACCATTATGCCTGCCAGGAAAAGGTATGTTTGCATAGCTTATATAGATTTATTTACGATCAACAAAGCAGTACAATGAGAGATGTCCGCCTGGTTGGGTAGGATACTCAAAAAATACCTTTACATAATGACAGGGAAACTGTATCAGGCAGAAGTTCATTTGCATAGGAGATAAGGTTAAGAAACACGTTATTGTCTTAATTAAATCCATTTGCAGGACTGGAGGCTTGGGATGTCCTGAAGGCAACTGTGGAAATTCAACTTAATTCTGACAGCTTCTGGGGGCAACACTGAAGCCAGATAAGGGAGAAAGATGTCTGAGGGTGTCAGGATATTTCAGACACAAGTCTTCTCCACTGTGTTTAGTTCAATAATAGCTCAGTTCCCTATGGCTCCCATAGCACCAACCTCTTCTCACAATACTCTTTGTTTTCCCTTACAGGGCTATGTGTACTGCCTTCAGTGTACTGCCTTCCCTGTGTAAGATGCCCACTGAGTCTACCATGTTCTATTACATTCATATTTTTGTATCTCCTAAGATTAGTTAAATTATGTTGGCAGCATTATGAATGTCAAAATGTGTTTTCTTCCCATTGATTTGAATTGCCTCAGACTCATAGCTTAAAGAGCAATGAGAAGAGACATGGGGATTTAATTTGCAATAAAGAGCATAGAGAAAAGAATCATAGAATCATAGAATGGTAGGGGTTGGAAGGGACCTCTAGAGATCATC
>VZSC01009671.1:155492-167186 GCA_013398225.1 Steatornis caripensis
AAGATGACCTGCGCACCGACATTTTTCACTCGCGCCCCCAGGGCTCTGTAGTCTTCCTTAATTCTGGTCAGACTCCGGTGTGCAGTGTCATTTGTACCCACGTGAAAGAGCACCAGCGGATAATAGCCCATGTTCTTGGTAAGTTGTGGCACCCTCTCGGCAACGTCTGTTATCTTAGCTCCCGGAAGGGGACAAACCTCTCTCAGCTCTCTGTCAGGCCGGCAGATGACAACCACTAGACAAGATGAAGATTTTGTTAGTACTGTTTATTACCAGATTTGAGTCTTCAACCTAAACCTATCTTAAGCAAAAGGGAGTCCATTCAGCAAGTTCACTGGCTTAGGATCAGACTCTAAAAACATAATCTTATTTTTCAGTCTACTAGCCTATCAAATTGAAACAGTTGAAAAAACAGCAGTAAGTGTAAATAAAGCATTGGTTCAGGGACACGTGAAACTAAAATCTTAAGAAGGTCTAAACACTTTGTGTTAGCAGAAGTTTCATGCTTACCTTTAGAGCACAGCCAACATTCTTAAATGTTGTGATTTATGATATGACAAAATGTTATACGGGCCCAATAACTTTTGAGGTGCCATGGATATCAGTAAAAGTTCTAACATGTTCTCTCTGTTAGCTTATTGCCATTTAAAACTACTGTAGACTACTTACAACAAAATCTGAAAGTACTGTTACTGTAGTAGTACTATACTATTTACTGTAGAAGGGGAGATAATTAACTACGATTAATTTGCTGCATGTAAGTTTACTTCATGACAACAAAATCCTACCACTAAAGATAGTACTAAAAAATTCCTTTCCATGAAGTTCCCAAACAAATACGATTTATCCAATGGGCATGTTCCTGATGTACTAATTTGTCTCAGATGTTTTCTATGACTCTGGGATAAGAACCATTTTCCAGATAGTGTTCTTCTTCTTCAAGAAGAAGATTCAATTCTTCAAGAAAGCGGGCTGGACAATCAAGTTCTGTCTTAAGAGCTGTAAGACTGGTTTTGATATACTGCTAGTGTGAGGAAATCTGAGTGTTTATGGTCCAACACTGAGAATCAGAAGTTTCTGAATCGCTGAGTTACAGCTGCTTACATCAGAGTCACTGACTGTTAAAGGAAATAATTACATCTAACTTAACTGGAAAAGATGATCATTCTTATTTTGATATTACTAGTTTTAGTTGTTGTTGTGTAGTTGCTATTTATATCATGTAATTTTTGTGTTTCCATTCCGGTTAAGCATAACTTCTCCCTGACAAAACCATAATGTTCTTTTTCTGAGTCAAGTATTGAGATTAAAAACTGAAACTGAAGGAAACTTCTAAAAGGAAATTAATTTATACTTTAAAAAATAATAATAAAAACCAAAATTACAACAGAAACCAGTGAGATCAGACTCTGCAATTAAATTGATATTCCTTCACTGCAGAAAATCCCATATATTGGGACAATTTCATAAAACATTTCAGGTTGAGCTAATTTTAGTTCCTTGAAAATAATATAATACCAAAAGAATTTTGGGATAAATTTTGGACCAGTTCTACCAGGAATCTTCTTCTGAATCAGCGTAAATTAAGCCCTCAAGACCAGAAACTCATTACCCCAAATGGTCACAGTTTGAGGGAAAAAGTTAATCTTTCCAAGTGGGTCCTAGATAACTTAAACTTCTAAAAAGACACTCCAGTTGTACTTATTCATAAGCTGAAAGACAATCTGGATCAATTGATGTGAGGTTTTTTTCCTCTATTTTACTTAACAGTAGAAGGTAGGCAGATCTCAGAAAGGAACATCACAGCTTGGTGTAAGAAGACGGAGTGCAATTTCCAATAATAAGAACCGTAAGTCGAATCAAGGAGGATTGAATCCAAGGAGGAACCAACATTATGAAACTTCTTCACAACAGCAAATAAGTATTCTTGCCAAAGGACTGAGTGTATAGACCTTTGCCAAACTCTTAAAATCTTTGAGTGGTTTTTAGAACAATGTTGCTTAAAAGAGAGATGTTCAGTTCTAAAAACACACGGAGGCAGTCTGGATTAACAACCTTTGGGTCAGATTTAAAGCACATTGATGAAACCAAGTGTGGAGTCTTGTACTGTACTGTCCCCATTCCTTGGATAAGGCAAAATTTGTTTCTAAGCCTCTTAATTTGGTGCTTTTCATGAGATGTATATTGACTTTTAAAAGAAAAAGGTAAGAGTAATAGAAACTTTTAGGCAATAAAATTAATTGCCATTCAAGCGAGAATTTTACAGTGAGTTATTCCTTGAAAACGTGCCCCTGTCAATTTAATTTTTGGCATTAAACCATATATGAACTTCGCAAATTGTTAGAGTTTTTGTGCACTGGGGCAATTTCAAATCAATGTATTTCCTCTGCTAAAACTAAAGAAAAATGTCTTGGCACAAAAATAAAAGTTGTTGACACTTAGAGAAAAAAATGTGAGTAGTTATTTAAAGTAACAAGCCATTTCTTATATGTAGAAGGCTTAAGCTGCAGTTGCAATCATTTTCTGTTTTACTTTCTAGTAGTCTCTCATTTATACTGAGGATGTTACTCTCCCATTTATAATGGGCATGTTTCTGACATTCAGTGCAGATTGTATTACTATGTTCACCAGCTACTCTGGAGAAGTGAGCTCTTTGCATCTTCTCCAAATTCATCTATCACTAGCCTTAGACACTTAAATACTTCCTAGAAAGCTTAGCATTGTACCAGTTCTAATGCCCCACTTAAAAAGAGAGGAACACTTAAGATATGGTAAGCACAAGAGAAATACAGGAAGCATGAGTGATCTGAGATTTCCAGATGCTACTGGTTTATAAATGACAAAAAGCACAATTTGGAAAAAAAATACAGGTAGATTGTCTTTAACTGTCTCTTCTGTGTTGGAACCTATGACTTTCCTTCCTCCTAGTATTTCTCCTTTAGCCATGTGCTTGACACTTATCATCTAAATTAAGTTCTTTAAGAACTGGCATTTTCTATGCCTTTACAAAGCAGCTGTTAAAAATATTTTGATTCTTTGTATTGCTTTCACAATCCAGCTTAAGTATGAGTAATACAACGGCAGCACATTGTAATCAACTAGTCATTTTTATCATCTTGAAGTTATGCAGTGATGCTAGCTGAAACCCGCATAAAACTCATTTCTACTTGCATTCCTATAGCGTCGAAGTCTAACATCCTCCAACTTGCCAAGGAAGCATTCACCTGCGTGAGGTCTTCCTAGTCCTAGTTTTTGGTTTGGTTTTGTTTTTTATTTAATTTTATTTTGGTTAGGTAAAGATATCTGGTTCTTCTTCAATCTTCATGTCTTCCAGGAAACTTGGAGACAACAACTGTAATTCCTAAAGGAATGAATGAGTCCTAGTAGTCTCTTGGTATTTTATATCTCAAAGAAGAGAGAAGTGAATCTGGTGTTACAACACTGCAGAATTCCCCTGTGAGGTGTCAGATACCCAAATCTGACAAGCTATACAGTTCTGCCCTAACAGGATTTTTCTCCTTTCTGCTTCTCCAAGTCTTCTCCAAAACACGTAGTCTATACTGTCCAAAATGAAACTTGGATTCTGTTCCCTTAACTTCCAAAAATCCTGTCTCAAGTGATTTGGTTTTTTCTGAATACTTGGCCATTTTCATCTTTTTCAATGTAGATACAAAGATATTTGAGAACACAATCCTGCTAGACAACACTCATTTTCATGAACATAAAATTGGTATTTAAAAAGGCTGGGTGATTTTTATGACCAAATTTTACTGGATACATTTTAGAAGTTTCTTTGGAGACATGGATCTTGATAAATGCTACTTTCTTTTTCTTGTGTGCTTTTCTTTGTTGGTGTCTTAAATGTTTTATTGCTTTACAACCTTTTGTGCTTTAACCTTGGATTTATACCACCAGATAATGTTTTAAATTTTCATTTTCTTCCCAACTATAACTAAGAGCTGAAGGCAGGAAAAAAAAAAAAAAGGAAATGGTAATTCATTTCTATATAAACAGTAGATATATTAATTAACAGGGAAAGACGTGTTTTCACAACCATATAAACATCGTTCTGTGGCCAACTCACAGTTCCAGTGTTCAGTAGATCCAGCTTTCATGGGATAACAGAGAAGGCATTTCAGAAAATCTTAAATTGTTCTTTTATAAATCCTTTACTATTTGTATTTTGTTGGTTATGTATGTTTATTACCACATAACATGAACAGAAGAAGGAATAAATCTCTGTGAGAATAACTTATTCTCTGAACGGTAAACTATTGAACTTTCTGTACTTTTTATAGTTCAATCAGAAAGTTTTCCTCTTGCAGAGGTGGATTGCTGATACTCTGTTATTGCTGTGTCACTGATATCAAACAGAATGGAGCTATACAAAGTGAAGTGATGCAGTGAGAGACAAGGATTTATTAAGTGACTATGTATGAGAAACAGGAAATTACATAACTTCATAAATATCTAAGATCTTGTTCCCTGACTGGAACACTTTCTGAGCCTCACTTCCTTGGTTTCAACCCAATGTTGCATATAGTGATCAGCTGAGAGAAACCTTGATTGCTGCAAAACACTATTATCTCAGTATTTTCCATTTTATTTGAAAAGATTTTTTAATCTTTTATGCTCTAACTTTACAAAAAGTTTCCTAAGGTTCAGACATTAATTTTCAGACTACAAGTATAATTCTTAGTGTTCATGAAGCTAAACAGAGGTCATTATTATTGTGCAATTAGTAACAGAGTACAAGCAATAAGTAAGAAATCAAAGCCTGCATTTCATCTGAAGTTGTGAGCAGCTTCTTATAGGTAATTCTGGGGTGTAATTGTACTCATCTGTGATTAGCTTATGCTTGTGTGACTCTCTGCAGTTCACAGAGTTGTACACACACACAAAACTCTTCATACATAGTAGGGACCTGCTGCTCTTCTTTATCTCCCTCTCTGTTATTTCTCACCTGAAGAGGAAAGTTTAGGATTAGCACTTTGTTTTCATCTTGGTGGTTTGTAGATATCGCAAGACTGACTTAATGTCTTCGGACTTCAGCAAAAAACAATAGTTAAAAGCACACACACACTCCCCAACTTATTAATGAGACATTTAACTGGTTTTGTTTGGCGATCAGTTAACATTCTGAGCTTGCTCAAAAGGTTCCTGCTAAGTGGGTGAGCCAGCAAAAGAGCAGGAAAATTTTTGTTTTTAAAATACGGGATGAAATACAGATTAAACAATGTTTAGTACAATATTAATCCTTCAGGCTGAGGCATGCCTTAATGGTATGTCATAATGACAAGCTCTAGTGGTTGACAATTTGACTTGTAGAAATGTAATTGTTTTTACTGGGTTTGAGTTTTCCTTTATTTGCTTTCAAAGGATGACCTCTTCTTCTATAGAAATTGGAACTCTTTTGGCACTATCTGCCTCCATTTAGCCATTCGTTATTTTGAATCTCTCCAAGTGAGCCTCTCCCATTTCTTCCCTCTCTAAATAAAGAAGCTCCAGGCTGTTTCAATCACTTTTCGTGTGGAAGTTTTTCTGCACATCTGACATCTCTTATCAGGCACCTCTATTAATAGACAATTAGGGAATTGGAAATTTAAACTAGAACTAAACTTTGTGCCTGAGTTCTTGCTTGTAAAATGAGACAAAAAGAATCCCAGTTTGCTCAAACTTACAAATATGTGTGCAGATTTTATTGTTTGCTCACACTTTTACTTCCTAAATTGTCTTTTTTCTTCTGTATCCAACAGCCTCTGCCCTGGGGTCAAATCTCATTCCCATGCAAAGTCCACCTTTGGGCAGATGCTATCAGGATAAAACTAATCTCAAGGGATGAATTTTCTCTTCCCTTTTCTATTTCCTACAGCCATAGCAGCATAGTTATGAACTGTAAATATCAGTGTCTGATAGGTGACACCGGTGTTTTGCTGCTCTCCATCCCAAAGATAGATAACCTGGGAGGTTTGTACAGTCATTGCTGCTTCTCTTCTACTACCTCTACCAGCCCTGTGCTCAGCAGGGGATGCAGTCAATAGATAACTGTTGGAGCATGGCATTTCCAAACGTGAGATGTATGGTCTACTGTCCTTGCAAGGTTTCCATATCCTATCCTATTCCAGTTTCACCCTGTTACTGCCGTTAGTGTTGCTCATGAACACGTTAAAAGAAATGCTGTTATGACCAAGTTTTAGTATGTTACAGACTGCTTATTTTATCGAGATCATACGAAATCAACAGAAGAAATTCGGTCACAGAAGTTAGACATAATCTCAGTACACAATCCAAAATAGAAGTCCTAAGCCGCGAGGGAGTTTACAAGACAAAATGGAGGTTACGATTTAATACGATGTAATCCACACTGTTCCAATGAGCAGTGTACTTCCTCGTTTCCTTGAGGACTGAGTCTGGTTTTCTAAAATACTAAGCAGATTTTCCTTTGACCTAGTGCCTCATGGATCCAGTCAGCAATGTTAACTGAATACCACCCAGAAAATCTCCACACAGCAAGTTTATAACTAGTACAGTGCTAGCAATTTTCTTCAGTGTGAGTGACAGGGAAAGCATTCTTGCAGCAAAGAAGAGGTGGACACATTTCACGGCACAGCCAAGATTTTATTTTTTCCCTAATGTCTGCCAAATCATTCAAAACAAAAGGAGGCAGCTGGAAGGACTTCAGAAGGGGTTTGTGGATGAAGTAACTCAAGCTGCACTACTTTACCTGGCTAAGCTCTTGGAGACCAACAAAGATAAAACATAGCTTTTGGGTCAGCCAGGAGCCTCTTTGCAAAACTACAGATGGAAAGTTGCCTGGTCATTGTAAGGTAACAAGGGATTCAAAGATGATAAAACAGTACATTGTCCTTTAATTTTGACTGTGTGTTTCTTTAAGAGATAAATCAAACGTGTACTTTAGGTATGAGAAGAAATATCTTAGGGCAAAGCAAAAGAATACACACTCTACATGGATATTTCATTGGTATAAGGGCTTGTTATCAATTTCTCGTACATTTTATTCAGCCTACGGTTATTCTGAAGTATTGCAACAGCTAGCTTAAAAACGCAAGAGCGGAACTGACCAGTTTCTTTTTCTCAATGTGAAATATTGACATTTTATCGTAGTCTACGTTGAACCTTAAAGGCATCTCTGACTGTTTTGAGGCAAAACTTAGGTAGTCACTAATGGACTAAATGTGTTCCCAATGAGTTATCATGGTAAAATACCAATTGGATCTGGTGGCATTTAACCATATTCTATAGCCATGTAAAAGGAGAAAAAACATTAATAATGGGTGAACTCTAAATGCCTATGGCAATTTGTCAATACAGCCTCTTGTTTGTAGCAGTGTCTCAGGACAAGTAGGTATTTAGAGGAAGGAGCCTAAAGGGGATAGTATCCCAGCTTCAGCAATGGTATAGGATAGGGAATGCAACAGTTACTGACAGAAGGAACAGGTTCAGAAGCCAGAGCACAGAAATGCTCTGGCCCTCATAAGGGCCACACCAAGTAGACTGCTCAAATCAAGGAGAAACTTACATTTGATTTACACATAGAGCGAACTAATAGGAGAAATCAGAGGAAAATATTTTGGAGCAGCAAGCAACAGGCAAATGATAGTTCTTGTTACCTTCTGGCTCTCTTAAAACAGCTGAAGGAAAGCTCCAAGGCCAGAGAAGTTATGGTAGCAATGTACAGATGCCTATACATGCATACATGCATAATGCAAGCATGCACGCACACACGTGCATATGCATTGCTTTTTTTCCTTATTGTACGTGTGGTCATTTCAATAATGTTGCTGGTCTAATAATGAAAAGCCTCCTGTTATAAGGTCTGGAAATTCATCTGTCTGTAGCTGATATCTGCTGGATGATATTTCTGTGGCAGAATGGCAAGGTGAAGCCATAAAATCAGTTAATCTTACTTATAAATTCTGCTGTGTCATATCTGTAATCTGCAAAATCAACCCAGAAGAGCATTACAATGAAATAACATATCATTTTCCCATCATAAATTAGTGTAAACTCACTGAGCAGCAAAAATATTTCAAACTTCTTTCATTCTTATAAAGAATGTTGTCTTTCATTATGTTACAGTTACATATCCTAAGCCCCCTTGGAAAAAACAGATTCAGTATTTCCGCTAGCCTTTTTCCCTGTCAAACACTCCATAATTACAGCTAAAAGTTAGAAATAACTAAAAGTCTTTCTAATCCCCGAACCCATTTTATGGCAGGTTGGTAGGGAAAGCAAGCTGAAGCGTGGCCTCTTGACCAGCAGGCTGAGGAAGCTTTCACATATTTCCCATGTCTCTTAGGAATGGAATAAGCAGGGGTCGTAAAATGCTGTCTTAAACGTGTGTCCACAAGTGTCCACAAACACAGTGTGCTCTGTCATATCCAGCAGATTGCCCACAGCATGTAAGTAAATTCTTTAGAATTTAGTAATAAATAGTTATCTTTTTGACTAGGTCCTCTGAAAAAAAAAAATGGCATGGTGAAAAATAACTGAGCAGTGCCTTTTATTTGATAACCTTGCTTACAGGCTCTTTTAGCACCACATAAATCCAGCAGTTGCATAGGACTATTTGGCAACATGAGTGTGAGAAGATGGCCAGGCTGGTACTGCAAAATAAAGTATTAAGAGAAGCGTTATAAAATTTATGGATGGAAAGGTTGCCACTGGCAGAGAACTCTACGTGTCCTTCAACTAGTAGGAGAGGACAAAGTGTGCCAAGATATTTCGCATCTTTCCCACCAGCCTTGGAAGAGGACCGGCGGGTCTGTTTCTTTCAGTCATTCCTCAGCTCCTCCTTGTGACCAGCCCTACAGTCTCCGATGACATAACTGAAATCCAAGAAGAGTCAACTGTTGGGGACATTGACTTGAGGGTGTTTTCCACTCCCTTAAATAGAGATTGAGCGCATGGACTCAGAGTCGATTGAAATGAAAATGGAAAACTCAACAGCTCTTAACATTCTTTTCAAGCACATTTTTTCCAGGACTGGGAGAAGCGAGAGGGTTTTAAAAGCAATGTGGCCTTCTGCCAGCACCAGAGATGTGTTTCAGAGTCACGGGATGACCTGCTATGATACTGGGAAGTATTTGGTGAAGCTCACAGGACCGTACTACAGCAGGTGCTGTGGTTGGGAGGCAGGCGTGACACACAAGAGGCTTTGCACATGTAAGACAAATCGGAATTGGAGATTTACTNCTTTTATTTTTTTAAATTAAAAGCAATGTGGCCTTCTGCCAGCGCCAGAGATGTGTTTCAGAGTCACGGGATGACCTGCTATGATACTGGGAAGTATTTGGTGAAGCTCACAGGACCGTACTACAGCAGGTGCTGTGGTTGGGAGGCAGGCGTGACACACAAGAGGCTTTGCACATGTAAGACAAATCGGAATTGGAGATTTACTGCTATTCATCAGCAGCCTGTCAATTTTGAGGCGGAAAAAAAAAAATAAAAGCAGTCATATGAGCTATTTTCACCCAACAGTATGGGATGTCCTCTGGAGTGTTTTTGGAACAGGTCAAAATTCATATAAAACTGTCACAATTATCTGATAAACTTCTAGCCAAAAACATCCACATAAAAATTAAAGATGAAAGTGTGTACATCTTCAGAAGGGAAGTTTTTCACAGACCAAGTGCAGATGCTTTGCACGCATGGATGATACTTCATTATGCTTCAGTCAGCATTATCTCATGATTATTATAAAAATCATATAAATATGTCTGAAAGGCTTTCAAAATATATTTATCCTTTAGCTTTAGAAAGTGAGGAATGTTTAGAACTATTTTTATGAAACAGAAAAGATTAGAACGTCTAAAGGTGGCTTGGATCCTTTCAAATGGGTGCCTTTTTATCCATTCTGAACTTTTTACAAAGCATTGCTGTGATCACAATTTCACAATGGGGACGATGGTTCATACTGGATATATTCTAAACATCTCTAGACTTTTTCTGTATGTTCTCTGCAAAATTAAGGAGTCCACTGAAGTACAGCAGTGTTAGAATTATTTAGGCGGAAAATCAAGGTCCTAGTCATGTAAGGGTGACATTGATAGTCAAGGCAACGTCATGCATAAATATTGTGCTAATGACTATGTGTGAGTTGTGTATGAGAATAAGTGTTTTTCAGAAAGGTTTAGCTTACTGAGGGGCAATGATTCCTCCAAAGTCCTGTAAGTCAGGAAATAGCTTTAGCTCAGTTTCCCTCCCAAAGTATCAGAGGAAAGCCATGTCTGGGGGAGCTGGGGAAAGAGAATATTTCTTTGTTTTACAGCCAGTGTTTGCTGGAGTATATTGGTCCCCAAGATGGGGAAAATTTTATGTCTTATTTTTGGACAGCATTAATTTATTTTCTGTTATAAAAATCCAACCTTCATGAAAAAGATATGGCTCAGTACTTATAGTGACAACTCTACCAATAAGCCTGATATAAGCAAAAGTTTTCAGTGAGAGAGTGACTATTGTAACTTTGATCTCCACTGGAGATTCTAAAAACAAACTCCTCAGGTTTCAAATTTACTGGCAGTCTGGCACATCACTGCCGTAAACACTAGGACAAAGAGAAAATATTTTTTTATATGACTGCACATAGAAGGATATTAATTATAAATAACGAGTCGAGGCTGCCTGCAGAGCAGCTGTGGCTCCTTTAACGAATATTGTCTTCCAACGGCTGAAATAAAACGTCAAGACTGGTGGAGATTTGCAATTGGAAAAGCTATATAAGCTATTTATAAAAGCAAATCAACTGTAAAAACATATTTGCTAAACTTTTCTGGCTTCTATAGCGCAGCTGTACACCGAATTTCTCCATAAAACATCTATCTTCATCACTGGTATAACCTCTCAGAAGTAGCGCACGTGCAGTTTACTTGGTGAAGATTAGAGTTCTCTCTCCTGAAGCTGGAGAATGTCTTGGTATTTTCTATAAAGATAAGCCAACAGTATCAACCATGCCCATTTTTTTTAAAAGATGCATTGGGGTGGTAGGTCTTCTACTTTACCAAAGGATATCCCCAAAGGTGATATGAAGGTGATCGGGACAAAACAGCTTTACAAAATAATTCCATTTTAATCATTCAAAATTTCACTTAGAATAAACAAACTTATCTGAAATTACGTCATTTCAGACAAGTTATGGTGTTTCTGCAGTTTCAGCAAGATCCACAACACTGCCTTAGAAATGAAAGAGCAAACAGTATCACAGCGCGACCGTCCCTCCAGCGTGGAGGGGGCAGGCAGGACACGGATGGGGAGCGCCGCTTTGGGCAGGGCGGGAGCCAAGGGGACAGCACGGCCCCGTGAAGCCGTTCGGTAACGTGCGGGGGGTGACAGAGCCCTCCCCGGCCTGACTTTGCTGCGCTGGGAAAAGCATCTCCCTGCTCTGCGGTCCCCGGCCGCCCGCCTCCCCTGCCTCCCCGCCCACCTCGCCTCGGCCCCGGGGGACGCGGCGGCGCGCTGGGGTGCTGGGGTGCGCCCCGCGGGTGCAGGCAGGGCCGGGGGGAGCCCCGGGGGTAGCCCCGGGTGGGGGGCGGCACGGCTCGCGGCGAAGGCCGCGGGCGGAGGGGCAGAATGGCCCGTAGGGAGCGGGAGGCGCCCCGGCAGAAGCCTGCCCCCTCGCAGGTTCGCGGTTCCGCGGGCGCCTCCCCTCCCGCTGCCGCCGACGCCGGCCTCGCC
>VZSC01009671.1:167315-222463 GCA_013398225.1 Steatornis caripensis
CCGCCTCGCTGTCCCGCACACCCGCCGCGAGGTGAGCCCGCCTGCTCCTGCCTCAGCGGCCCCCGCGGTTGTGGAGAAAGGCAGCGAGATGCGCTCCTCGGCTGCAGCAGTACCAGCACCAGCACCACCAGCACCAGCAGTCCCAGCACCAGCAGTCCCTCCTGCGGAAGCCGTGCATTTTGTGAACCTAATTGGGCCTGTTCCAGCCCGCAGTTGTTCAGTGTTTCTTAAGGAATTTCCCAGGCGAAACACACAAACGAACAAAAACTTGAAAAAAAAGCAATGAATGATGTTAGCTTGTCGTTATTAATTGCCTAACTGAAAATGAGCTTAAAATAACGCTCATTGTGGGGACAAGAGAGGGGCTGGGAAGGAGAGGGAGGACTGAGGGAGTTTTAAAGAATTGGAGGAATTCATCTTCATTGTGGAGGAAATAAAATATTTCTGCTTTTTTTTTTGGTTGGTTGGTTGGTTGGTTTGTTTTATTTGCTCTTTTCCCGCTAAGTCACCAACAGATATTTTACAAAGTTAGCCACAGCTCAGCACTCTGCTGGAAAATATTTTTGTTTCAGAGTGGATAAAACATTAGGAGTGCAGTAAACATTTTAAACTTAGAACAGCAACAGATACAGTAAATCACATGTTGTTTGCGTGTCGGAGCAGGAATCCCTGGAGCTGCCCTCCCCACAGCAAGTTCACCTTGGGACAGTTCTCCAGAGGATCTCTAGCTTTTGCAAGGCACGTTTTACAGTTCTCTGTATTTGTCCTCTGACACATAAATTGCAGTACTGGCTGATAGGTAAAGCTGGCCAGATTTTAGGCACCTGAGTTGTGCCAAACACAGGGGATGAGTAAAAGTGAGGTGCCGGGGTTCCTTGATGGTCAATGGAGACAACAGACAAATCCAAGTGCGACTTTCCCTCAAGATCTAGTTCTAGACGTGGCTCGTTCTCTGATGGTTATACAGAGAACCTGCGCCCTGACACAGGCAGTGCAGTTTGATGCCCTCACTTGGGTGACATCTAGCCCAGCTTTTGTGACTCATTATCCACTATGGACAGTGGTTATTGCTGGTGCACTCAGTATCTCCCAGTCCAACATCTGTCAGCCAGAGAACACCAGTCAACGGGAGAGAACTGTTGCTGTCTCATTTCTAGATGGTAAATAGAGTAAAAAGAAGTTGAATACTCCCATTCCTGTCTGTTTATGGTTTGGTGGTTTTTTGCTACTTCTCAGCTGAGTTCATAAACTTGGTTACTGTAGCTGTTACAGAAATATTATCTGGTAATTGGTGGGATGGGAAGTAGCCCACAGTCTGTATGGGAGGGATGTGGTCTTCTTTAAGATGTGGTTCACAAAACGGAAAAGTTTGTGTAAAGGGAGTTGTCTCTGTTCTGCTCTTTTTTGAACAGGTGCCCACATTACAAACACCACCACAATTGGCAGTATTAGCAGAGAGGTTAACAAATTGGCTGATCCCAGCTATTCTTTCCAAATATCCTTTTACTCTGAAATGTAACAGCCCTGCTCAGTGAGAACAGCTCAGTAAGATGGTGGCCTGCCTGCACTGTCACTTCTTCTGTGTGTAAAAGAGTTTTAGCATTTTCTTCATTTTCTGTATTAGAAGCCTTTATACAGTTTAAAATATTTCTCCATCCTTAAACTCCTTTCGTATCTTTTTGCATTTTGGCTGATAATACATGATGGGGCATCTCATCACCAAGTTTTAAATGACCTTTCCAAGTTTGCTTATAAACCAAGACTGAGTCACATCACGGGGATGAGGGAAGAGGAAACAGTTCTGTGACAAAGCCAATTTAATACAGCCATATCTGTGTAAAGCAGAGACTGGCAGGAGTAAGCGCCTCAGAGTCTAAGCTTGTTAATTAATTAAGTTATTAGCAAACTTTTAAAGTAATCTGTACACTCAGGAAATGAAATGGCTGTAAAAGAATAGCAGGAGAGTGATCCTGTTTCTTTCCCCAATTCCTAGGACTTACAGGCTCCTTTCACTCCTGTTCACACACAGTGAAGCTGAAAGTTTCATCCCAGTTTGCTTTCAGTGTGGAAAGCATTAATTCTAACCTAAAATTGCTGTCTTCATTAATTTGATCATAACATTTGTACAATTTGTTTTGAAATTACCTGCTATTTAAATGCATATAAACATACCGGTTTAAGGGTGCTATTCAGTAGATCCGTAAGTGGTTTACAGATTGGAAAAGTTTTATCTAACTTTTCTGGATAGCTGACCACAAATATAATAGCATTTTCTGTTCATTCTGAGTGCATCCGCTGCTAGTGGAACATCTTTATACATGCTAAGAGCTCGTGCTAATGCCATATTTATCTAATGCATCATTGCTTTGCTTGCTTGCCAGAGACAGACGTGGCAGAACTGTGAAGGCCATTTATCTTCACATTTTCCTTACTCCAACTAAATTCTGCTCCACTTGTGCTAATTCCACACCTGTTGGTACACACGTTGCTAAGACACATGGGATTCGGTGATGCTTTTGCGGTTCATGATGTCCTCTTTTATATTTTTCTCAGCCAAAACAGGCGGTGTTGTCACACAGATAACACTGCAGCTAGAAAGAGATAAGCACGGGGAATGGAAAAGCTGCTGGCTCAAAAGCACTGGTACAATATTATCTAAAGTGAAATGAACTGTTAGGAATTTACCAGGTGCTGCTTCTAGCTCACATTGTAGGTATCCGCTTTCCTGCTCTTAAGGTGATGTCCAGATTCATGTTGGACTTTCAGATTCAATAAGAATAGTAAGAATGATAGATGTCTCTCCTGTTCTCCTAAAGGCCAGGCACCACTGCCATTTTCTAGATCAAGATGTATTTCTCCTCAGGTTGAATTATTGCAGCTCCTTCTGTCACAGTTACGGAAAGTAGAGCCAAAACATCTAATTATGGAAGATAGAGCTTATGCAAATGAGCTTAGGGTGAACACTCCCATGTCAGTAGTTTCCAGGTTTTCCTTTCTATTGCTTCCTTAAGCAATACTTCTATGGCTCGTAATCCATGGGAAATATCTCACTGGCTTGACTGAATTTTAGTTTGCACTTTTTAGGACAATTCAGATAAAATATGTATCCACTCATTTAACAAAACCCACAACATTTAAGAATATTTTATCTTCGGTTTTCTTAGTACACTCATATACATTTCATAAATGTTACCAAGTGTACACGATATTACAGCTCTTTGGTAAATGGAGACAGGATATTAGACATAAACACGGAGGTCACACAGCACCGGAAAGAACTGCCAGACTCGACTCTAGCCAGAGGAAGGAACCAGCTGATACTGAAAACAACTGCTGAAATCAGTATCTATCTATATACATTTCAGGCATGAGTAGCATTAAGGGTCATGTGAAAGCAGTTGATGTGGTATTTTGGAGAAAAGGACATCAATGACAAACTAAGCACAGTTCAGAGAATTTACTGAAACCATTTTTTTTCTTCTTTTATAAAAAGATTTGTAAGTTAAACTTAGACCACAATAAATCCAAAAATATCTTTGACGAAGTCAGAAGAGATTAGATGACCTATACTTCCAAAATACAGGTCTGGAGGCTAGTAGATGCCAAGTAGGAAAACAAGAAGACATAAAATTATATGACCGCAGCAAAGGTGCCAACACACCTAGGGAGGTCATAATTTAGCTGTCTGGTTTCCAAGAATACACATTTGAGTAGCACATGGTTTCTTGTTTCAAGACAGGCATCAAAGCAGCAGTACTGATATATTAGCAGACGTGCAGACTGAGGATGTCAATAAATGCAGCAGTCTTTCATGAGATGCATTTCTCAAATGTGGCGCGTTGATTAGTATGCTAATTAAAAAAGTGAATGTACGGAGCAGCAGTGGTCACGGTCTTGTCTGCCCCACAGCAACACCATCGTTGTAGCTGGCAGAGCACCCCACAGTACATACTGTTCAAGCTGACAGAAGGAGTTTTTCTGGCATAGTTATACCACCTTCCTAAGCGATGTGAGTTGAGCCAATATAAGCTCTCCCCTTCTGGCAAAGCTGTGTCCCCACGAGGAGTTCTGCAAACATAGCAATATCTGCTGGGGACGTGAATTTTTCACACCGGGAGCTGACATAGCTATGTTGGCAAAATATTATAATTTAGAACAGACCTAGAAAAAAAAACAAACCACGTTTATCACCCCATCCTCAGCCATTTGTTAAGCATTAAAGAGTCCTAAATACTTAATTTTCTGATAACGGTTATACTTTATAGAGAGAAATTCTGATTTCAGTGAGAGGGATAGTGTGTTATGCACTGCTTCCTAATTCTTAGTGATTTCTATTGCTAAGGTGTCTAGTTGCTTTGCTGATAGCACCCAGAGTATTTATAAAAGATGGAAATAAGTAAATACAGTTTGACTGTTCCACAGAAGCATAACACTTCAAGTGACTGACTGCATCTTCTGCTGCACTGGCGCCTGGCTCTCCCATCCTTAGTCAGCTAGGCTGGAAGGACAGCATATATAACCAGGGCTCCTGAGACCACAAAAGCTAACTCTGTGTGAGTCCTCCTTTTCAGAGTTATGGTCAGCACCTGTAGTGAACCAAAAATGAGGGATTTTTTTTTCAAGAAAAAGTATTTTTACTTTCAATAATTTTATCAAAGTAAGCAAAGTAGCAAATTGTTTTTGCAACACCACCAACGTGATGTTTGTGCAAATCTCAGGTAGGCCTGGTTTAATCAAGCACCTTCAGTCTGGAAAAAGTTCAGCCTGTCTATTTGCAGTCTGTAGGTGTCTCTTGTCACGGATCATTCCTGGTTTCCACAGAACATCAGGAGCAGGGAGGCAAATGTGAATGTTTGCATTCGCATTTCCCCTTCTGCTGCATCAAAGGTTACCACCAACTTGCTGGGGGTTAGCTAGATGAGATGTGGCTGGGAGGGTTGTCTAGCCCGTGTCAGCCAGAAAGGGACGGGTAAGCAGTAATTCACTGTTCAAACAATCTTTAACTAAGCTGGCTAGTTTTAAGCAGCAATTCTAGCAATAGCTCAGCCAGAAAATCAGGAGTGGGAACGTGTGCGTAACCTCTAGGAAGAGGGTGGTGACAAGCAGCTGACTGAGGGCTGCATATGGAAACCACTTCTAGTGGCACGACAGCAGCCAGAGGGGAAAGTATGACTATGCTGATGGTTAATACTGCTGTTGGCTTGCTACTGGCTTTATTTAGATGGAAATTCTCTAGATCGCTCACTTGAAAACAGCCTACAAGTGTAACAACAGGGCAGGGAGTGGAATTTCAAATATTCGTGGGGCATCTCATATCTTTCACATGAAAATGAGGAGGCAAGAGACTTTCTTAAAAGTAAAGCCAAATGTAGGTGAGATATCAAAAAGCATCTTTACGAGTGAAATCTATTAGCCTTGAAATAATCTCCTAAGGGAACCAAACACATTCCCATCGCTTGGGAAATTTAAAACTAGGTTAGACAAAACACTAGGAAGTGTACCATGGGGGGCAATCCAGAATCAGCAGGGAGAGGGATTAAATAGTCTTAATAAGCCTTTAACATAGATTCTGTGATTTCGGTGCCAAGAATTCAGATGTCCCCCTGCTCTCTCTCCTCCCTGCAGCTGCCATAATGGGAGATTATGAAATCGCTGTAAATGTGGGCAATTAACTATTCTAATAGAATTTGATAATGTAATCGTGGTACATTATTCTTCTTCTTAGTCTCAACTAAGACTCCTTTACAGTGGATTTAAGTTGCCTTTTAGTAGAACTATTACAGTCTTGCAGTACAGAGACTTAGTAAGATTATTTTGTGTTTCTAATAATTGGCCTGGATTTCAGACAGTGATTTTGTTTTTCGCTTAACTATCTTCTTTTTTTCCTGTAAATTTCAAAATTCTGGAGTTGTTTATCTAAAACTTCTGGTTTTTACTTCTGTGTTTAATTACTCATTATTATTATTATCATCCCATGTCCTTCTAAATCTGTAGTCTTTTGAGAGCATAGAAGAGCCAAAGAGTTCACTTCAGTAAGATCAATAGGTAAAAGACGTACTTTGCGGCATAGAGATAAGTTAGTATTTATATCTCTGTTCTGTAAATGTTAGGTCACTGCTGAAGTATTCAGATCAAGAATGTGTTGTTTATAAACATTGTCTAAGAAGAATATATTGTTTCACGAATACCACTGTTTGCTGTGATCTCTGATAGTTTTTCACATTTTCCTTGTGTGTTGATTTGATAGTGTGTCCTTAGGTCTAGACAACTGCTTGAATCATGTTCACACTGGAACAGGGGGTACTTTGTCTAGTTTCACTGGAGGAAAAGCCAATACACTGTGGTTTAGCGAGACCTTACCAGTGGAAATAGCTCAGTGAAACCATGCTTCATGGTGCAAGTAGAAGTTGCATACAATGACTTGCAATTGACGCAACCTTTGAAATCCTTTCAGTTTATGCCCTGATGGAATTCCTATGAAGAATTGCTTTCTACGTGCACCTCCAAAAAGCCAAAGTCACATTGCAGAAGAGTGAAGTGTCAATAACATGTTTCATTCTGTGGTTTCTTTGTGTAATTTCATGTGATAAATACTGTGCTTGTAAATCACTGCTAGACAGTTTTGGTCTTTTGAATACTGAAGAAATTCTTTAAGTAACACATGCCATTCAGCTTGGGTGCAAAACTATCTTCAAATGGCTGGGAATTCATAGCTAGAATAAGAATCTCATACAGGAAAATATCATTAAAGTGAGAAAAATGATGATTTATAAATGGCTTTCTGACAGAGAGGTTTTTACTGTTCTGTGGGGTTAACGGCTGCTAATGTGAATGATAGATGTACCAGTAGGGAAGGAATATAATGGCTGAAAAGTGAAGCGGGCTCCATTTTCTTTTTCACACCCATGTGGTGCTTACAGAGACAGATTCTGTTCTGTACGATCGTTTTCAGTGGGACTGAGCAGATGCTTACCTGCAAAACCTTTAAATGGTACACACATAAATCTAGAAGAAGCCCTCCCCATAATTCCGTGATCCAGATTGAATTTTCAGTATGTAACATCATTAGAAAGAAAGTTCTATGCTTGGCAATTGATTTTTTAAATGTCTTGAGAATTAATTTTCACTGGGAAAGTTTATGGTAGCATTTTTACAAATGAGGTAAACAACTATATTATACTGTGGGAGCTGGATCCTGACATACCTATCCATCTTAAGAGGACTCACTCTTCTCAAAGTTCTTCAATTTTAACCTAACTTTTTGGATGACAAAGCATTGTTGAAAGGTTGTGAGAAACATATGCTATATTACTTGCCAATATTTTATTATTATTGATCTGACATACAAATAAAGGTCACTGAATTTAGAACAAGGATGAATTTAGCCTTTACACTGCATCTATAACAATATGATTACCAGCCTCTTTTTACCTTGCATCTTAAAACTCAGCACAGTATGATAAGTTGGCGTGTATAGTTGTTTTTAACTTTGTGTGTCCTATTCTCTTGACGAAGAGAAAAAAGAGTGCATGGCTTATAGTTATGCTAGTAAATTTAAAAGCGACAGTGAACACACTCTGGCACATAAGAGGCTGGCATGGAGCATCCTGCATTTACCCAATTACATTATTTTCTGAGCAGTGACCACCTGCAAACTGCCTGTCTCTGCACTGTGCCAGCTCCCAAACTCTGCCCAATAACTGCCAGAAGAATTCAAGCTGGCCCAAGTTGAAAGCACTGCAGGCTCTGTTCTTACAGTTTAATGGTATACGTTTGTGCGTACCACTGTGTGCTCTTTTTACTGTGTTAAAAATGAGTTACGAGCTAGCACCATGTCTTCAGGATTTGCTTTGACACATTGAATGGGAGGTCACAAATACATTTAAAGCCCTTTTCCTTTTTTCTTTTTTTTTATCTTGGTGTTTCAAAAACCTTCTAAAGATAAAAACTTAAGCCAAAACACACAGGTGTTCCTTGGCAACATACTTGATGTATAAAAACAATTACAGAGAGGCATGCAGCGATAGCCTCTACCCTACTTCTGTTTAGGTAAGTGACAGCACTGCAAATGAGTTGATAGAAGGATAATATTTTTTTAATCTAAGTAGGCCATTCTGTTTCTCTTTAGGTTCTCAGGCATGGAGGCAGAGGGTTTTTTGAGTAAAATGGAAGCTGTCTTTCCCCAGATAAAGTAATTTCTAGAGAATATACATCAACCCTCAACATCAGTTGGAGTTAATTCAAATCACTGAATGCAGTGAACTTCAGAAAGATTGACACTTGAGAAAATATTTTATGTCTCAGTGGTATTTGTTTTTGCCCTGAGACCCACTGTAACCCTTTGCACCAGTGCAGTGATTCAAGGACTACATGAAAAATTTGCGGTATCTAGGAGTCCCTCTACACCAGGAGCAACGCTTCTGCTCATAACCCTTTAGTACACCTACAGCACACAGATCTGGAAACAGCCCTCACTAACATTACCGTTACTATTGTGCCATTGCAATGGTGTAGTAACTTACTTAGGAGACAGATGCTTTTGTGGTGCAAGTCAGGATCAGGCCTTTAGAAAACACCCCTTTGTGCTTAAAAATGTAGTGAAGTGAACCTTAACGGGTTCCCAAATAGCTTGCTGAGTCCTATTTTAAATGAAATGTAGTTTAGCATTTAACTCTTTGATATCGTTATTGTCATAATACAGTATTTCTAGCTTAAAATTGTGCTGTCTAGGCTAGAATTTTCCCTGTGTTTTAATATAAAAAATAAGACAAGAGCCGACACAGCTTGTGTGTCTTCTGGAGAAGAGCCCTAGCACTGGCATAGATGTATGAATCCTTGGGAATTGCCGTAAGTTCAGGTCGCTCCAGGGTACGATGAAGAACCTGTCCAGGCACACATTTATTTCAGTTGGATGATTGTGCTTACAAAGCTGGGATCCCAAAACATCCATCTGGAAAGCATACTGAAAGCTTGAGGAAGCACAAACAGTGTTCCTGATGATTCTGGGAGAAGCTGTCTAAGGAAATTTGGTAAGACTCCAACTCACATTTGTATTTCTTTAACCCCTTTTGTTTAAAATGCTGGCTGGTTGACTAAGCCAGAAAAAAATCAGCTGGGGTATCCTAAGAAATTTCCTAGACATTTTATCTGGGTCACTCAATCACATAGCAAACCAATGAACTCAGTCAAGGAAATAATAATCAAAGTGGGTTAAATAGCAAAATGAAGAAATTGAATTTTAATCATAAAAAGTTCACTGTAAACTTACGAAGCATGTGGAGAGTAACTGGATGGATCATAGCTATATTTGCACATGAAGGATCTTCTAACTGTATGTGCAGTTAGAAGCTAGGTGATACGACAACAAAGTGATCAAAAATCACCCTCTAGTGCAGGGAATCTTCATCTTGAAGAAGTCTCCTGCAGTGCCCAAGTGAGTAAGGCTGCTTTGGGCATTGTGTCCTTCCTTTTAATACTACATAGCCAGCTGCTCATATATTAGGATTTTAGTATGATGGGACAGATTAGATCTGCCTCAATGGGGCTATGCAAAGAACAGACCCAGTCTGAGGGAGTAGAAGGGTGTGCTAGGCTTCTCCTGCGCTTGTGTCCCTGACTGACCTCTGGTGCATGGCTGTTCCATTTAAACACAAAGGGTATGTTGTCCTGGCAGGCCTGCAGGCCTGGTTTGGGAGCTAAGAATCAACCTACTACATCTCATGCTCTGTATTCTTATGAGTGACCATTCTGCAGCCCACACTGTAGTCATAATTTATTTTCAGATCTTTATGCTCTGCCGCACTTGCACAATATAGTTTCCTCGATAGGATTTATACAGATGTCTCTTTTAAAAATGTGGCCTTCAGGTACAGTCTTGTTCCAACTTTAGAGATGTGAGAAGATGCTAAACTTACTGTTTTGTTGTAGCTGTACTGACCAGGGTTGCACTAGATGATCTCTAGAGGTCCCTTCCCACCCCTACCGTTCTATGATTCTATGATTCTGTGACTGTAGAACATGTGACTGAAAGATTAAAAATATTTTTCCCTCCTATTAAAAATATACAAATGTGAATACCTTAAGAACAGACTGATAATAATAAAGGTGTCATTTTCATATAATCCATTCTTGGAGTAAGAGCAAAACCTCAAGCAAGCTGATTATCAGTCTAATTTTATATTCGGTAAAAATTCTACGCGTATAAGATAACTGAAGATGTAATATTAGGCTTTTTATAGCTTTAACACAACAAAATATGGTAAGAAATTAATAGAAAAATAGTCTGATTATGTCATCCGTTTACTGAAATAATACTACTTTCAATACAGGTAATGAAAATCTTTTTTTCACTTAAATAAGTGGGAAAATTTCTAAGACTTTTAAACTGAGCTGCGGCTTACATCCTTTTTCTGCTTTCATTTTCATACTCCATTACTAGGATTTACATTTAAGAAGGCTCCTAATGTTTTCCAGTTGAGCATATATATATATCTCTCTCTATACACATGTGTGTGTGTCTGTGAAGAAACGGGGTCGAAGAGAGTTATCTGTTTGCTTTTTCTGAGAGCGCCATTAAAATGTCAGTGTTTGCCAGTGCATGCCACAGAGTTACCTCTGATTTCAGCAACTGGAGACAGCTGTAGCATTGTAATACCCTTACCTGAGAAACTCCTGGTAAACAAATGGTTGACAAGGAGTGCTCCCATCTTAGGTACCATGCTCTGTGGCTAAATTGTCTAACAATCCATTTGTGCCACTCAGGGAAAACCTTCAGGGTGAGGCTTTTGATAGCACCACACTGGTTTGCCTCCGTGTTCACTGAAGCTGAGGAGACCATGACCCATGACTTTGGAAGGGCAGGGCTCAGCAGTGCTGCTCGCCGAATTTGCATCCTGTGATTTGCTCCTTCTGCTTATTCCAAGAGGAAAAAATGCCTTGACCTGTGCATAACTTTCTTGTGCTCATTTTGCCAGCTGGTGAGCGTCACATGTTTAATTCAGGCAATGTAAATAGCAATCTCTTTAGCAGTTAACGTTTTCACCAACAACACGGTTGCTGAGCTTAGACAGCTGATCGCTGCTGCTGTAGAGCTAAGTACTTCAATATTATCAAACTAATACCCTTGTATGGTCACACTGGATACAGATTAGCGAAAGCCATAATCCTATTTAATTTAACACAGTCCTGGGGATTTTCCTCTACAAAGAATTTGGTCACATGCATACTGCATAATATTTTGCATAGTTCTTAAATATACGGCCCCTCTCTAGGAGCAGGGCTGTCTGCCAATTTTAATGGTACTCATTAAATCCCATTGTACTCCGCACCACAGTCCAGATGCAGGTATCTGCTAGAAAAAAGCTCCATGGTTAGTAAGAATTTGTTGTGGCTCCGAGCTATGTCACAGCTCATGCTCTCAAGTCAGCTTTTTGCCCTCTGAGGGCGAGGTTACCCTCAGCAAAGTTAAGATGACGAGGGACTACAATTAATTTTACCCACAGTACAGCCCAGCCAAGTCCCTGTTGTCTAAGAACTCAGATGTATAAAAACTGACTGTGCTTGAACTTTCTTGGATTCTGGGGTCTGTGGTTAAGCAACTCACTTCTGAGTCATACAAAATGCCTGGTTTTTATGTGCTGAGCACAGTTAAGCCCATTTGCCTTCCACACCATAGGATATTGACACAGCAGCAGATAGACTCCTAGACCTAGCACTACGCCGTGTACAATCTTTTATTTTTTTCTTTTTCCCCAATGTAGAAATATTGTCTGAATGGGAAAATGAGACTTTGTCCCTCTTGTCAACTGTCAAGGTCTTTTAGCTAACTCCGTTGCTTATCACAGACCAGCTCTAGATTGCAAGACCTTGCAGGGCACGTGCGGGTACAGCTCTGTTGGGTTACCCTGGGCAGAGGTACGGAGGTACGGGAGTCTAGAGGAAAGCAGGCCTACTGAAAGCAGCAAGCTACGTGGCCAGCTGTGTGTTCAGACAGCAAATACCAAATCCCAACAGGCTGAAACCACAGGATACTCTGTCACCCAGCCAGAAGCTGGATTTCCAAGCACAGTGTCAGTTCAGGTAATCTTTCAGGGCTCCCAGTTCACGTTCATTCCTGTTACGGAATGCTTGGAGCATTTTATCAGTGTTTATTGCAGAGAAACGATGATGAAATTCAAACCAACAGACTGCTGGGTACTGAACCGGCTCCAGACAGAGAGCAATCTTCTACCTTCATTTTCCTGGCAATTTCCAGGCACGTTGGGACAAATATGCAGCCTGTGTGATTTCCACATGACAGTGGCCCTGTTCTCAAGAGGGCTTGGTGGATAAAAGCAGCTCAGGCACAGAAACTTCTCTACCTTCTCTAGCACCATGCTGGACGTAGGAGCCTTCCTCTCCCAGGAAGCTGAGAGAGTGGTTCGAGTTGATTAGGTTTCCAGGTTATTTTCAGTAACTTATGCACCACCTGAATGGCTGTTTGCTTAATGCACAGAGTAATTATTAGTATTATTACTACAATTACTATTAACATTAAAATGGTGCTTCTTCCAAAATTGCCTAAGGAGCAAGCTAAGGTAAGCTTCATCTTTCTAGGTGCTCAGCAACTTTGGGCTGTCATTCAAGAACACAATAAATCCTGCTTCAGGGCTCCCACTACTGGATCAAAAGCACCAAAGCCGCATGAGCCAAAACGCTGACGCTGTATGAAATAATTCTGCAAATTCAACTGTATTTTTAAATGTTAGTAATTTAGCTTTATATTGGTTGGCTTTATGCCGGCTTCGGTATCATCTTTCCCCCAGCCATCCAATGTTGTACCAAACCCGCTGCAGCCTGTTTTCTCAGCACTGGCGTAGAGTCAGCATAAAGCTCAGATCAGGTGCTCCCAAAGTTGTGTGACCTCTTCTGGGTCAAATCTTTACTACTCACAGGTCTGATGTTAGTTTTCACGGCAACACGGTATCAGAAGATCCAGTGGTTTTCTCCTGAAGAGCTTGCTAACCACACAGGCAAGAGAGGTCTCAGAGAAGAAGATTAATTGGAAAGTGAAGGTCACAGAAAGATGACAGCAAAACTCATTGCTTATTTTTGGAGGGGCAGTGAAGAAGGAGTGAAAGATTGTAAGGATCATACACACGTGGAAAGGAGATGGAGGGTGAGGGCACAGAAAAGCATAGAGAAATAAGATGAATGGGGAAGCCATTAAAAGACCTGGCTAAGAAAGAAGAGAGGGAAGAAAGAGACAATCAGAAGGGAACTGGAAAACCTAGGCATAACTGTGGAAATTTACTGTACAGTGCATATCTCCTGCTTGGGCTGCTTTTGCTTCTCTCTGCATTTGGCTGCAGATTTTTGGCTCCACCAGTCTGGGTTTCCTCTGATACCTTCCTGGAAGAGGACCCAGAAAGCACTCCTCTTGCTCTTGGGTAGCAGAAGTACCTCACTGAGCCTCAGGAATGAGTGTCTTCCCCATCCGGAGCTGCAGTTCCTTGTTTGATCTACTCTTCTTGCTGGTCTTTGTTGGTTCTTACAAACTCTCCTCTAGTCTAGTGGAGATGAGGAACATGTAAAGGACAGAAGCTGCCTGAAAAGTTTGCTCATCACAAAAGGATGAGCTACTCTGTCTTCTAAAACTGACACCTTAGCAGAAACGTGGAACCTGATGACATTTAGCTCTCGTTACAAATCTTCACATGTATAGTTAAGACGTGTCAAATTTACTGCACTTGGTCATGCATAGCAGAGTTTGGCTTATTTACAGTATGTTTTCACATGTCATACATCTTTGATCAGACTGGAGTATGGACTGGTGTAATTTTTTTTTCCATTGATGGCTTCTGCATTTGGATTAGAAGAATTGTTAGTGCTTTGGCTCATCTAGTGTCACACCATGAAGAAACTATTGGCAGTAATAATTATTATTACGCCCTCCAGCTCCTTCAATCTGATTATAAAAGTCTGGATTAGTGACATGTGTTTTGGCTGCTGTGTCAATATCCAGCATGAGGTTTTTTTTCAGTATTTCATGTGACAACTAGAAGGCAGTAATGTGTATGTATCTGTATACTGAAACCTGTTATATAAGTAAGGTCATATAGCTCTGTTGTCTGCAATAACCATTGTCTGCCCTGTTTGGGGCTTCCCTTCCCTTATCTTCTTCTACCACTTTCTGCTCCTGACTGGGGGTCATGCTGCCCCCACAGTTGCCGCTCTCCCGAAGATGTGGAGAGCAGGTCTGGAAATGGACCACACTCTTCCAGCAGCCTTCTCCCGGGTGCACTATAGCGAACAAGGGCTGATGCATCTGTGAGGGTGTGGGTTGCAAAAGCAAAATTTGAAGACCACACTAGCACCTTGGTTTCTTTAAAGGAAATCCCTTGTGCTGTTCCCCAAAGGTGTTGTGATAATATTTCCAATATCTACGTTGGAAAAGATTCAAATATTACGGCCTATATCTACTAGAGGCCACATTTTTCTGGTTTTTTCTCCTACTGACCTGGTGGGTTTTGTATAACTTTTAATGAGCTTAGGCCTGCTGTCCCTGTTTCACAAGAAAAAACTTCCAGGGGTGGCTCAGTATTCTCTCTTGGCGTTTTTTAGTTTGTAAAATGTGTATAACCACAAAATGCTGAGGTGATATAAATTGCACAAGGAAATCGTGGCTCCTGAATTGTCCTGGCAAACAAATTGAGAAATTGGCTTGTGAGGAGAGGCAAGGAAGGCAGAATGGATCTGGCAAACAAACCACGGTATGTTTACCACAGTTGAAATATCTCTGATTTACTAAAAAGAAGATAAGAGTAGCAACCTAATTAAGAAAGCTTCAAAATCTTTTTGAGTAATTCTAAAAATCTGAGATAAATAGATCCAGAAGAAAAATATTTTAATAAGTAAATAATAAGTGATTTATTATGTATATTACAAAACACACAAAATATTACACTGCAAATAGTATCTTCTGAACCTGTGAACTAGTAGTAAGATCACTAGTCATATTATTTGTTTCTTTTCTGATTTTGAAAATGCCTCAGTACATAAAAGTTTCTCTACATTAACAAAAGGATCTGTTTTACTGAAAATAGTAATGAAGTATTAGCTGCTAGTGGTGTGAACTGAATGCTCCATAATTTTACTTTTTATGTACGCTGAAGTAAATTATGAAATTATATTCTTTGAAATATGCATGCATTATTTTGCTTTATCTAAGCACTAATTTTACAACCCTGCTTCTGTCAGAAATGAAGCAAAACTGCAAAAGGTTAAAACCAAAGGGGATCTGCAAGTTAGAATAAGCTCAGAAGAAACTACTATGATCAGGTTATCTGTCATTGCGAGGTATATGGATATACACACATATAGATACACACACACATATGTATTCCCGTCCTCAAGATTTACATGGCTTTAGGGAAATTCCTGGCCCTCACTCCTTCTGGTTTTTGAGGAACTTGTTTTATGTAATGGCCCTTTACCTTCCCTGAGCTCTAGTGAGTGTTTTCAGAGAAGTGGACCAGAATTTGCAATTCTGTGGGCTTCCTCCCCTTGCCTCCCTCCTTCCCCCCAGGACTTCCACATTTTCTTCTAGAAATCCTATTTTATTAAATAAATCAAGTTTAGGTTCAAATGCGTATCAAAACGTGCTCGCAAAGCTGGGAATGCTAATAAAGGAGCCTGCGGGTGTGCGGGGCAGCGACAGTGCTCTCCGGGGGGAGGACGAGTAACCGGCCAGCTTCACGTACTGCTGTGATGCACCCCCACCGCCAAGGGAGAACACAGGGCGAGGAAGGCAAAGGGCTCCCTTCAACCTCTCCAGCTCGTGCTGCAAGTATAAACATATGGTCTTTACAGATTTGAAAAGAAAAACTTTTCTTTTACATAAGAATACAAATTGGGAAACATATTTCTTTACAAGCCCTTGAAAATGAGTGTCATCCACCACATATATTATGTCCCTGAACTGCGCTAAATTGAAGCCAAACATATATTTCTCTTTGATGACTCCATCAAAGTATGTTTTAACTCCTCTCCTCAGTCCCTTAACCTCTCAAAAGATACATGTGTAGATAAGCTAGCAGCCTCAAACCTATGCAAAGCACCAGCAGCCAAAACAAGTGGCTTTAAAAAGAAAAATCCAGCTTTGTAACTCTCTTCCTGCGAAGATTTCCTTTCCAGTTATAAATTTTATCTCCTAAAAAAAATTTCCTGGAAGAGGCAGAGCAGACAGGGACATAAGCAGAGTTTGAGTAACGCTATGTATTCTGAAAGTGGAGAAATTTAAATCAAATTTACAGGCATCTCTCAGGTGTACAGATATATTGTGTGAAGCACCTCTAAGTTGCGTACTTGCATGTCTCAGTCAGTAACTGAGACAGTTTTGGCATCTACAGATGCGTGTCAAAGATGCAGTGGTGTTCCACGGGCTTGCTCTGCAGAGTTTGAGTAGCGCACAATTGTTGGACAGCATGATTAGTGCTAATGAGATTACTGTTACCTGAGAAATGTCTCTTGTTCTGTATTACCTCTTACTGAGAGTCAAAACCAGCCTCCTAGCTTATCTATACTTGACATACACTGTCAGGTCTAAGAACCAAAAGCTGTTGTGAATTATATTTTGAAATGTCAGATCTAGTGAAAACATACCAGGTACCCTCGTTTGAGGTCCACTCAACCTTGCTTTAGCAATTGCTCCCAAAGACATCATCATTTCTTCAGAGAGAGATAAATGGCTATAAATGGCCCCTTACAAGATCAGGAAGACTGGATGAATCGGAAGAAAATGCACTTCCTCACCAACTCCCATCTCCATAGAAACTCTGTGACTCTGCTCTGTCTTCTGCCCATACAGATTAGGCAGTCCGGTTTTCCAATAACAGACAGTGAAGTCTGACACCTGCATTGTCTCTCTCTATCTTGAAGAGCAGAATTTAAGTATAAAAAGAGAACTTTGCCAAGTGCTTAGCATTGCCTCCCCCAACTTTCAAATTCTTCCCATTGCTTTTCAGGTTCCTAAGAAAATTTCTCATGAGAATCATCAGTATTTGCTGCCAGGGTACCCACAACTCTGATGATGCTTTTGTCAACTATTTTTCCTTCAAAGGATGCAGTGTCGTTGAAAGACTAGGGCACACTACCCAGTATCACAATTCATCAGGGGCAGACTATGGGATGCTAATTTAAATGTAAACCTTTATTTTCAAATTCATTGAATAGTTTACGCATAAATGGATATGCTTTTTCAGCAGTTCAGATAAGCACATAAAGATAGTATTTTTTTAATGAAGTGAAATATATGAAAGAACATATTCATTGATTATTGTTAGGAAAAGAAGAAGTTATTAAACTGCAGTAGATAAACATCAGCATTCAAATTTCTTTTGTTAATAAGAATAAATTGATAGATTTATAGACTTTAAATTCTGGTGAGATCATTTGATTGCCTCATCACACCTGTAAATCAAAGCCATTAAATCTCACAGTATTACCTCTGAGCTGAATAGAGCTAGACAAAACATGTTGGTAAAGCAGTACATGAAACAAAAGATGCAATTCAACTTGACAGAAGCTTTATACCTTTGGGTCAAATCTACCTTCCTCAAGTTTTAAAAATAGAGAGAACTGAAATGGAAGTGCCATTCTCCCCAGTTTTTCAGCTTTGGCTAAGTGTACTGTCTTTTAGTTTATCTGTGAAAATGGCACTTCTGTTTTCTTTGTTCTAGACTTAGTCCGTTACACACACATGGCAAAATCATACCACTCAGAAAAACACCCAGTTTTGACATGAGGATTTGAAACAACAAAAGGTTCTAAAACTTGTCTTGTTTCAGAGGTTGATCACCCATTCTGTATGAAAACCCAAAGTGCATAATTTCTTATACAAATATGTCCAGCTTCAGCATTCAACCTTTATCATACTTTCTTGACTGCTAAAGGGCCCTCCGTTTTATTCTCATAAATGTACTTATGCACTACAGTCAAGTGACTCTCAGTTTTCTTTTTAATGGACTAAATCTGTTGAAGTATTTAAGTCTCTTCTGGTCGGGTATTTTCTATGGCTCTTGAACAAGCCTGTGACTGCTTTTAAGAGCTCAACTTTTTCCAATATATCTACCTTTCTAACGAATTCATCTTTGTTATAGAGAAAAATGAAGTTGTCACCCACTTCTACATTTATACATCTATGGATTATATTAGCCCTTTGGCCACAGCACCGTACTGGAAGTTTATGTTCTATTGCTTGCCTACTTAGACCCTAAATAATTTCAGAAAGTTTGTTTTTCAAGATACTACTCTAAATAAATTTCAGAATGCCATTCTGACGTATGTTGTAGGTTTATAAGTTTGCAATAGCCAAAACTCCTAACAATTTTGGCTTTTGGAAAGACTGTCTTATACAGCATTGGAGATCACTTTGTACGTGTGCTCTGTCTTCATTTTTAGAGTATATTAAACTAATGTTGATATTGTGTGCAACTATTATCTGCAATACTTTGTATTTGCAAATTATTAATTGAAACAGTAATTGGATTTAGGCTTCATGTTAATGTGACCAGAAACATGCCCATTCAGCGGAGATTTTTTATCAATAAGTATTTGAGATTTCCATTTTAGGAAGAAGAAAGTTACATACTTTGATTTCTTTACACATGTATATTTAATCCCAATACAACTGCTACTGCTTCGGCATCCTTTTCCCCAGCTCTCCTTGTTCTTCCATGAGATGTGTTCCCTGTTCCACACTCTTTGATTCATTGCTCATGTTATCCTCAAGTTCTTGTCTCCTCCACAAACTCATCATCTCAGCTCCATTTTCAACATAAATTCTCTTACTTTTTTCTCTTGATGGTTTTTGAGATACCTTCCCTGACCTATAGTTGAAAGTACAATATGGGAATAGTATTGCTGGGATAAAAGATGGAAAGTTGTGCACTGATCTCACGCTTCACCTATAAAGCCTTTCCTTCAGCCCAGAGCCTGAGTGTTGGGCAATTTATGCTGTATCGATTTCAAGGAGGAATAATTACTGTCTGACAGCTATACCACGTCCTTTATTAGCATCCAAAGTAGAGTTGGGATTTAGCTAATGAGACTTAAATACCTCCTTTCGCAGCTGCTGGAAGAAGTAGTCACTTCAAAGATGCAATTAATATCAGGGCTATGTTCTCTTGTCACACATAAACACCTGAAGCGTATTGTCCTTGGAGAGTCTGGGCCCTTGCCTGAACATCACATGGGCAGAGTTGTGATAATTTCTCTGTCTCTGCTCTGTCATTATTTCAGCATAATAAAAATATGGTACAAGATGAGATTTTTACACCTTAGAAGAAATTATTTATTCTTTTTGGCTTTGTGTATAGGATTTTTTTTCTACACTTTCTGTAATACTGAAATAACTAGGTAGGTATGCATTGTTACATGTATTAGGCATAAAATAAAGGTTCCTGAGGCATCCTGACCCTGTCTCTTTATATATCCAGTATACCCAAACCAGAAGGCGTACGTAGTAGTTTCCAGCAGCAGCCATTGGACTATCCTCTACGCTTACGCATCTGATAAGAGTTTCACTCTGAGTGATCATATAACATAGGACAATGTGACAAACTTTCTTCCTTTGTGATTTATAAACAGCACATGATAAGAAGTATTACAACACTAATATGAATTATTATGATAGTCTACTTGACTTCTCCCTCCTTTTTACTACTTAGCCTTTTAACATTATAAAACGGCTCTGGCATGAGCTGTCGGAAAGCAGTGCACCAAAGTCACTACTGCACGTGAGGCTGTCTGCACATATTAATAAGGAATTTGCCACTACTGTTAGAAATCCTTGTTCTCATTCTTTGTTTTTTTGCTGTTTAGGGAGCTCTGAGGTCGCTAGATGTTACCAGTTAAACGCACTCATTCTTCGCACCATCGTTCTGCATGCTCAAGGAATTCATGTGAACACCAGCTTTGTTATTTCTCTTGCACAGCCGTGGGTCAGCCGTGGCACTCTTGCAACCAGGAAAAAACACGGGATTCTCACTCAACTGTGAGGCTGTGTTAGAAAGTAACATTTTCTGAATTAGTCTCATCGTACACTGCAGCTTGATGTTTGCTTTTCTATTCCACTTTCTCTCTTCATTTCCTGTTTTGCTCCATCAAGGAACGTTGAGTTTTATTTTTTTAAGAAGTACTCACAGTAACCAGGGTCCCTTTATTCCTACCATGCCCCTACATAGATATCATGTCAGATTATCCCTTAAATCCCTGTTTCTTAAACAGCAGGGGACAAAACATAGTGCAAAAGGGAGTTGGAAGGAGCTGTCCTCCTCACGGAGCTGGAACACACTACTTCGTGGGGACAGGGGGAAATATGGGAGGATTTGGGAGGAGAATCATGGAATCACAGGATGGTAGGGGATGGAAGGGACCTCTGGAGATTATCTAGCCCAACCCCCCTGCTAAAGCAGGTTCCCCTAGAGCAGGGTGCACAGGAACGTGTCCAGGTGGGTTTTGAATATCTCCAGAGAAGGAGACTCCACAGATTCCCTGGGCAGCCTGTGCCAGGGCTCTGTCACCCTCACAGTAAAGAAGTTCCTCCTCATGTTCAAGATATCTGTGTTGGGCAAAGTGGATATGTAACCTGAAGTAGCTATTCAAGTGTTAGTTTTATGGGTGATTTTAATTTTTTTTTCTCGTTCTATTTTTCTCCCATTACCTAACATCAAGTAAATGCTAATCTTTCTTTACTAGGACCACTTTCCCTTTACAAAAAGCCAGGTTTTTTGACAGAAAGTTTTGAACTACTGAGCCCAGACATCTGTGGGAATGTATGTAATCGTTGCCACGGGGATGGGCTAGGACAGAGGGAAGAGCTGGTGATATTCTTATCCAGGTCAAAACCCATCCAAGTGCCTGGAATGATTCAAAGCTAGAATTAGAGAAGGTATTAGGAGCTTACACTGGTGATCGTAAGTGATAGATGACATCATTTTGACCCAAAACATCCTGATTTGAAAGATTTTATTGTGAACTGCAGCACAGCTGTATAAAAATTGCACTCCTCTTTTTTTCAGCAACTTGTTCTTTTTCTCCACTTTACTAGTGAAAATTCAAGCTGTCTTTCTTTCCTGTTTAAGATGTCTTCAAATGGTTTTTAGTTTCTAGAGAAAGCTCAAACAGCAACCGTACATTACTCTTCCCTCAGCTGATGCCTGTCACCGCCCTTTCCTCATAGCGCTGCTCCTGCACTCTCCAGGCCGGCATTTTAGTTTGTACCTAGAGCAGGCAGTTACCAGAAGAGCTTCTCTAGGGGAACCTCATCTACAGTAACACAGCTACTTTGCTAAGAAAGCTTTTCTCAGGTACCCTTTCAAAATACTTAGAAAGAAGAAGGATTTTTTTTGAAATCACATCTTCCATAAATTTTTCAGCTTCTTTCAATTCCTGCTTTGGAGAAAATAGTCATTAAAAGGTCTTACATACATATATGATTATTATTTTTCGCAGAAAACATTTAGCGCTGTCAGTTGTGTCTTTTGAAATATTTACCGTGAAATGCTTGCAATGCACAACCAGAACTTGCTCTGAATATGTTACCAAAAAAAATTCTTTTCTTTCCATGATCAATTGAAATGGAAATCCTTCTATTGACTGGTCAGGCATTTATACAATTTGCTAACGATTTTTTTAAGGGACGCATTGGTGGTATTGATTTACAACTGAGACAGGAAAAGGTTCATTACTCTGTTTAAACGTGAGTGCCAAAAAGATGACTGTTAAAAGTACCAGAGGTTGGCTAAACATAGCCTCTTCGTGACAGGGTTTCTTGTATGTTACTTCTCCCAGAAAGCCAAACTGAACGCTACATGCCCGATTTCCCATGTGTTTTCATTCACCATGACAACTAGCTAAATGCGACCTTGACTTGTAAAATCATGTGTTGCCATCTGTAGTAAAAGAGAGCTAAAGATGAAAAACTCCTTAACATTTTTTTCTCCCAAAGGAAAGGTAGGGGTATTATGTGATTTCCTCTACCTTTGGACAATGTGGTAGGAAAATTCTATTTAATTAAAAATGAGACAGAAAGAAAAGAGGTGCATTTGTGTTTAAGGCATGAAAAGTCGAAGTCAATTTTAAGGCATATTTTATAGGGTAGTTACCAGAATTGTTCAAACACTTTCCATTAGTACTGTTTTTCTATGGAAAATAGGCTTTTGACAAATTTTTTTGTGCTTAAAGTATTCCTTTTTATAAAATTCTCTCATATTTTTAAAGTTTCTCAAGTACTGAGTTAGAATCCATTTTCCAAATCAGGTTCACTGGAGCTCCTGTTCAACTTTCTTGTGTCCCATCTGAACCAGGTTTGCAGCTCATGTCCTGTGAGCAATCATAGGGACCCCCAAGATTCAAATTGCCTGGGAAGAGAGACAAAAGGAAAAGAAAGACCTTTGGAGTTTCGACCAAAGGTAATCCAAAAATGCCTTTATTTTTCCATTTTCCTTATTTTTTTTCCGCTTTAATGTTTAATTGGGGAAAGCTTTCAAGAAAATGAAAGTCAATGAAGGGGCATTTTAAGAAAGTTAAATGTTGGTAACTTCCCATTTTTTTCCAGAGCATCTACCAGTTAGGTCTTTATTCCAGAACTGGAAAGCTGGAATCAATTTTCTGATCCTCCAGAGGATTTTAACGTATCTGTACTATTTTCTAGAGCAACATCCCAGCCATCAGAGATGGGATGTTCTTCAGCTAAAAGTCTTCTACCTTGCTAAAACAATTATGCTTCTCATATAGGGTATTCTGAGGTAAACACCCCTCAGTTGTCCTTATGAAACGATCCCATGCTGTATAATACAAAAGAATGCATATATCTGACACAAGGTGGGAGTGACTCAGGCTATCCTCCTGGCAGAAAAGGGTTCTGCTATTCTGTTACCCAAATCTGGCCAATTTTTAAGCCCCTTAAACTGTAGTTTGAACACTTTCAGTTGAAAATTTGTAAGCTTTTGGCAATTCTGTTTCCAAAGAAGAATTTTACATTTGTAGTTGGATGTGTAATTTAAATAGACCGTGTTGTTCAGGCTATCAAATCCATTTAACAACGTTCTTAAGGATTTACTGCCAGGTCCTGGCGATATGGAAAAGGAGGAGTTGTATTTGAATGAAAAAGAAGTACGGCTTGTACAGCTCAGCAGCAACGGGGAAACTAGAAAGAGATTGCAATAGGAATAAAAGAAATAAAATAATACTGCAAGAGGAATTAGGGTGGGAAGCGGGTTTGGACCCAGGTAAGTGGGCCTTACTGGGGTGCAGGGTAGATAAGATGGTGGGGAACAGACAGATGTGTGTGCATGTCCCAGCACACCTATCTCTACAGGATAAGAAAAGCTTCTAAGTCTCACTTATCTGCAGGCAGGACACAGCTCTTACACCCCACAGCACAGCTGCCCATGCCGGATATGCTCCAGCTCGTGCAGATCCCATAGCAGCAAGCAGTTTTCCATACCCACAAGTATCAGAAGTTACTGAGATGGCACTAATCTTTCCAGCTTTGGGGATGTCCAGCACATGTTTTGATACGAGAATAGAAAGTAAGCCTTCTATTTTCAATCAAGAGTTTTGTGAGTAAATTCCCCAGGTATTTTCTTTTTTAAATACCAGCTTGGAGGAATACAATGTTGCAAAGCTAAGCAAGGAAAGATGAAAAATGCCAGATAGTAGTTCGGATGCAAAACTTATTTCCCTCATGCACCATACCCTGGCACCTTGCCTATCCAGCCCCATCCTCCTCTGATTCAATGGGCTCATACGGGCTTCAAGGGGGGGGGATCACACTGATGGACACTAGCCATCCACCCCACTGAGGTGTTCGGAATTCCTCTTTGCAGGCACTTACCCCTCTTCCCTGACTATTCCGGAGCCTGATTCCCCACTGTAAGGTAGATGCTTAAGTGTGAAGGCATCCAGATGTTCTTGACTCCGGTGTTATCCCACAGGACATCACTATATAGAAAAGCTAGATCTTTTCTGAGAAATAATCAGAGCTATTTAACAAAGACACTGCTGTTTGTGGAACTCCTCTGTTTGCTAAGGGCGAATTGGATAGGAATGGCAAGAAGGGGAAAATGAACCTTGGCGTTAAATTTTGGGTTGCTCTGTGATTTGTGGCTATTCTGTGAAGCCAACATTTTTCAGATGGTCACTTATTTTTGGCATGCCTTTCTGGAGGGATGTGGGCAGATTTGTATAGAAAAAAAAATACTCACTCTTTGAGCTGAAGTAAACAAAGTTATTCATGCTTTGAATAGACAAAGCTCTTCTTAATGTAAAGTACTCTCAAAAGTTATCAGGTCCTGGTTCTTTAAATTACATGCCCAAAATACTTTTGCCCTTTTGACCTTAAGTTCTCCCTCTATGACATGATAATAACACTTGCCTCTTGCAATGTGTCCCTGTCCTCAGAAACATACTGTAAAAATAAATCCATTTTGTTCACAAAGCCCTTAGGTACAATGTTGTGAGTAGAGCCATGAAAATGTTCATGGGGAATTTAATAACTGTCTTCAGAGCAGGATATGAATTGTGTATAGTAAATAAGGCCTGCAGGCACAAATATTGCATAGCTGCTCATTGTTTGAACCCTGCCCGTCCTGCCCGTTGAAGGAGAAGAGAGGAATGGAGAAAAAAGCTGATTTTACTTTTTATATTTACTTTTACTTAGACAATTTTACTTTTGATACTTCTCAGCTTCTGAAAGCTTGCCTTTCCAGCTCTCCTGGACTTTTAAGACATATTTAACATGCAATTAAAAGAGCATTCTTCAAATCCGCAGGAGGTTTGCTTTGCATGTAGCTTCCAAATTGCTCCTGGCTACATCCATTTTTTGATTCAGATCAGATTCTAGGCAGCTGAAAAGGGTCCATAAATATATCTGTTCCTCAGAGTGGGCCTTTTCACTGCTCCCCCGTCTTGATGTCGGGGAATCTCAGCTGCCATCAGTAAGAAGACCTGTGCTGATAAGAAAACCTTATTGTATTTTTTGGCACTGAAAGTAGATACAATTCCTCATAGAAGTGACTGCTTAAATTAACATAAAAGAGATTTTTGAAGGACACTTTTTTATTCCCCACCATTTTTTATTTTAGTATTTAAAATTATTTCGTTCACTCCAAAGTTTAAGTTAAAGGTTTTTGCTTGGAGTGTCCTCTTGTCTCTGAGTTACAGTGACCATTGTCCTGAAAACAGTACTGTTCATGGTGCATCCTCTCCTAGGAAATAGAGGACCTTTCATTCCTAAAACATAGCAAAGAAATTAAACAAATATGCAGAATGAATCTTTCAAAAACAGAACTATAACAAGGTGAGATGTTATTTCATGTCATTCTTTTCTACGTTCTATTTAGACAGAAATTTTTCCTCTCTCCATATAGTTATAAAATACATGGTACTGATGAAGGAGCTTGAGTATAGTTTGCTTTAGTGGGTCTTGCTTATTTTCCATCTTTTTTTAAGTAAGAGTCAAAGATATACTTCTTTCTGCTCCCTGAAAAGGCAGAGAGAAGCCCTCTGCAGAAATAAGTAGTTGATACGATGAGGTGAATTGCCTGCTTGCCACAAGGCTGGCCAGAATGACTGGGGGTGAGCCTTGCCTGGGCTGGTGCAGAACCACAAAAATGTCAGTCAGGTTTTACCTGTTGAAATTTGAAAAGATAGCCTCCAGTGTAAGTTCTTGTCTGGGGTATTCAAGTCAATGATTGCAGCCTGGTGTTCCTGAAACACCTGCATCATCACACATGCACCTCCCTACTGAAGGCAGAGGAATTTCTCTTAAACCTAAATGCCTGCTTATTACATACGAAGACTACTAAAGCCAAAGAACATCTTCGTCCTGAAACCCCTTTTTCCCAGTTAGCCATTTCAGACATCTTCAGAAATAACCATCTGTAATACAGATGCTAAAAGCTAAAGATCAAGTCGTAGACTTAATGCTGAATTTCACTTTTATGTTTAGACTTGTATGACCAGGTCTCATTCTCTAGTGGATTTATATGATTCTATTTTCCTCTTAAAAATATACAAGAGAAATGCTCACAGACCCTTAAATATAGCAGCACGAGTACACCACTACAACTAATGCCCATGTCTACTCCCTCTTTTTTTATTTTCAGTGTACAAGTCCTGTGGAGTTTGCAGATTGATTCAATTGCAAAGTTAGATTCCCACTGTGATGGCAGTTTTCAAACCACTGGGCCTTTCTGCCTGTCCTGCCAGCCAAGGAACAATGGGTGCTAATTAAAACGCTGCTTAAAAGGTTCCCCTTTGCTTCAGCATTTGAGGCTTTCAGGGGGCAGACAGGGGAAGGTTGCCTTGCTCTGTTTATGCATATGCAAGCACTTAGTGAGCTGGGCGGCTGACTGTGGGTCCAGAAAACACTACAAAAGCCTGGTGCTTATAGAACAGGGCTGGATTTCAACCTGATGAGGCTAGTTAACACACTAGACTGAAGAGGGCCCAGCTGTATTTTCTTTCCAAAATTTGAGGCACATTTCAAAATAGGGCTTGCTTTTTTATCATTTGCTTCTACTGAAATGTTCAGGTCTCTGTCTTCTTGTATTAAAATGAGCAGTTTTCTTAAAATGCAAGGGTGAGAAGTAATAGTTCCCTCTATTTTTGCTAATAAGATCTATATTTTAAACAACTGACTTTGCTAATCAACTGGGCTGCCTGTGCCAAAATTACTTTTCTACATCAAGGGTTTGTTTCTTGAGCCACTGTCGGTTTTTTAAATCAAAAAGATCCCACTAGACATTTCTGTTGCTCAGTGGTATAACTGAATTCTAAGAAGTATGCAGTCTTCTGCCATTTTCAAGGAGGAAAAATGAGAAATGAACTATACTTTAGAGCTTTATTTGTAAATGTATATAAAATTGCTCGGTACCAGAATATGGCAGATAAAGAATCAGCTTCATTATGTCAAGTAAATTCAATATGCTTTGGTTTTCAGCAAAGAACCAAAAACACAGCATTGCAAATAAACTCATCAATAAGCCACACAGGTTTTTGTTTGATGTCATTTGTAACTGACAACTTGATCAATCTTACATTGAATAGTCCCTTAGAAATACGAGAGCGATAGGAGTAGAATCTGTCTCATGTCTTTTGTTGAACAGCGGTTCGCTTGGTGGCATTCACAAACCTGTCCCAGCCTTGTTCAGCTCTTTTTCTTGCATAAAACTATCTCACCCATTGAGATAGCAGAAAATATTTCATGGGACAAATTGCATGTCATTGATAGTGAATGGTCAAAATGAACAGTTCACAGATAACCTCATAGTTTGACAGGAATTATTCTAAACTTTTTTTTTTTTCAATCTCTATGAAGAATGAGTTCTTGTGCAGAAATCAGGAGTGCCTTGCAAATAATTCACCCACCAAAAAAGACCATTAATTTATCTTTTTTTCCTGTCTACAAACATTGTCTAAGAGTTTAGCTATATAACTATTTTAATTAAAGGTACTGATAAGATTTTTTTATTTTTAACTTTACAGCCATATGCTATAATAATTAATAATGCTTAGTAGAGCCACTTGCATGCTGAAGACTGCTTAAAAGACTAAAGATGTCTAGGATCAGGACATATGGCCTTTGTTGTGAGCCACATGCACCAAGGAATAAAGGCAGCTAAGCCCAACCTCTTACTCTTACTCTGTCGCTCCATGGCTGTTCACACTGTGATTCCTGCTGTGGGGAGAAGACAATTGCTTTTTTTCTCCGTGTTCCTTTTTTTTTTTTTCCCCTCCTTTTTTTAACTTGGGTTTAGTTCTCCATACAAATGGGGAGAGGAATAAGAACATTTGGGAGACACCTACCTCTGCCCCTTCATTTTCCTTCCCCATTTACTCAGAGGGGCAGGAGGAAAGGGAAAGCTCCTAGAGCAAAGGGGACAGGTTCTGATCCAGCGTGTCGCTCCAGCCACCATTCCCATGGGCACAGCTAAATCCCTGTGAGTGCAAAAGTAAGGTGATTCTGACAAAACAGCAATCCCAAGCCCAGATGCACCCATTGGTTCATGGACTGGCAGGACCTTTGCCGGTGCAACGCTCCACATGGCTACTCAGCAATGAAGGGGCACGGCTGTCACGCAGCCTCAAAGGTCTGATCCCTACCCACACATTCCACTCTGCCTTGCCAGGACAAAGAGACAGGAACTGCCTGAGGAGCCTCTCTGTCTAACAAACACCTACAACAGGTGCTAAGGACCAGTTCTGCAGAGGTCTTTGAAGACATCTTCAACAGGCGTTTCAGAGGGTGAAGATGATTATGGGAACATCTCAGCCAGGCTTTTTCTTCCTTATTCACTGGAGCTTTTTCAGGAAAGCTGGGTTGCTCGACAGTAGGAACTGAAATAATCAAATCATAAAGGCTGTTGCCAGAACTCTATTAACAAAGAGTGAACAGCGTTTTGCCTGGTCATAGGAGAAAGTGGTTGTCAGTTGCTGTGACTACAGGCAAGAGTCCAAAAAAGATTACCAAAAGCCTGTTAGTGGATAATCCCTGGAAATGTACTCTAACAGAAGACATCTCCCTCTTCTGTCAGCATGACCCAGTCTTACCTAGCTTCCTGCTTTGATAGCTAAACCTCAAGAAGGTGCTAATTTCAGCTAGACAGCTGGCCAGCATCATGCAAGCTTGCTCTAAAGGATATGTACATCTCAGCATCAGGTGCCTTTTGATCTCATTGTCTCACCTGCTCGCCTTCACATATGCTGCTGCTGCTGCCGCCGCCGCCTCAGGAAAAGGCAATGCCAGTTCAGGGCTTTATTTCTCATCAGATAAATAGATTCCGAATGGTCTAATTCACCTCAGCCCATCTATCTCCATTTTCCTAAAGGATCATACCATCTGTTCCTCAGCTTGGTGCTAGCTACCCAGGAGCAGATAAGAAGATTTTCTCTGGAACATGCTACTGATTGCTCCTGGGAAACTAAGTCAGGGATCCCTGGGAGACTTCTTTGACAAACTATGCCCCACTGCGGTAATGTAAAATTGGCTACTGCATCCCATCTGCCCTGTGATCTTCACAGGGATACTGTGTGAGATCGTAGCAAGAAAAGGAGTTTCACCATTTTCACAGCTGTTTCACACACAACATTTGGACTGTCTTATCTGGTGGGTCCCAATTGCCAATGGCATAACTTTTAAGTGCTCTAAAGCCAAATTAACTCTGTTACGTACACTCCTTTACTGCTCTCTGCCAGGTATGGACAGGTCTGGGGTAAACCTGTGCAGTCAGCTTCTAGAACAAACTTTCAATCGGAGTAAAGTGGGGAAAGACTTGTGGAGGGGGAAAATATTTCCGATTTTAGTGAGTACATGAAGGAATTTTATGATCTGTGAGCAGATGCCTAAGCTGATGACCCAGGAAGTTGCTTCCAGGCAGCTGTACTGCATAAATTTGTTAGGTGAAGGAAAATGAACCAACTGTTAGCCTTGGGTAAATCCAGTCTGTTCTAAAGAGGATACTTGAACTTTGCTGCGCGATTGGCAGAAAATTTCATGAAGATGCTACACATGAGCTTTAAAACACTGAATTCTCACATTTTAATGACATTGTCCAACAAATGATAGTGTGTCTCTGATGATAAGTAAATCTCTGTTTGCTTAAGGACAGTAGATTCAAGGTTAGTCACCAAATTCTTTTCTTTTCAAACACCTAATTTGTATAGCTGCTGAGCTTCAGTCTTGAGTGAAGAGCACGGGTGCCACATTTAACATAATCATATGCCGATCAATTTCTTCTTATCTCCTGCTCTATCCATTATGACTGAACTTTAATACCACCTGTTAGACTGGCAGGGGGGTCATGTCCAGTCTTGCATGGGAGGATTTGTTCTATGTAGAACTGAGCTGGTCAGGGATCCTGCGGGATATTTCTCTCATCCCAATTTCCTCTGGCTCTGTGAATCAGTGTGACTGCTTCAATTGCTTGATGGCAGAAAGGTCAAGAACGTATGGAGCCTTCTGGGAGTCAAGGCAGCCCTGCAACACTTCCTAGCCCAGCTCCGACAGTGCACGCGCTTTACTGCGTGCTCCTGCATAAGCCTTGCCCTAGACTCTAATGAACTGAAAATTTGTGATAACTCTAGTGCATGTTTTAACCTGGATCTGTCTGCTTCAAGCAAGTTGTTAGATAACCTACCATTTAACCCTGCCTTTGCCCTCTGATGGAGACTGGCCAGGAGCTAGATACACTGGATATTATTTAAAGCTAGCTTTGAAACGTCATGAGTTTAATTAAAGGCAACCTCATCAGCCTTGTTCTGGTGAGTGTAATCCACAAGGGAGATGAGCTTACCCTGAAGTTTCCGTCCCCTCTGTTCTCAGGGAACAATCTGAAAAAAATTCTTAAGAGTCTATACACCAGTGGGAACGTATTTATCATCATTTCACTCTCTGGTATTAATTTTTACCCACTGCCATGGTAGTATTCATAATTCTCAGCAACCAATGTTTTGGTGGGTGATGGTGATATGCTGTGAAGCGTGTTTGTTTATGCTTTGATGATAGCCTTTGGAAGCCTACACCTGAGCATTTTTAAGAACCCAAGAGTAGTTTTTATTTATTCTGCTATTTGTTACAGTAGTACAGAAGAAAAGAGCTTTTGCACTGGAGCAGAACATGACACCATTTTGAGGCTTTAAATGTGTTTCTCAAAGTGTATGTGGATGAAACTTCCAGCAAGGAGTGACACTATGTGAGTGGATGTTGATCAAACAGATGAATAATTGTAATAAATTTACACTTACCACATCAATTATAAGCATCCTTTCAGTATGTTGTGAAGAAACATTTTTAGAAACTGTGCCACTTAATTTAAATGTGATTTGAATACAGTTAAGTAGATCATACTGGTTTTAGTAACAAAATGTAGATGATATGCACAAAAAAACATGTAGTGAAATCCTGCAGCTTACTGACATTTCACATACTCATGCCTTATCCTGAATTTTATTGTTTCCTGCTCTTGGAAGCCTCAGAAAACATATCAGAGAGTATTTGGATAATCCAAGTACCTTTACATGTAACGATGAGACAAATACCTATGCCTAAAATGTCTGTAGAGCTTTCCATAGTGGAAGTTTGTTCACAAGTGACATCAGTGTAAGTTTTTACTAAAATATCAAAACCTGCTGTCTGAAACTGGTAGCAAGTGCTCAGGCTGAAAAAAAAAATCTAACTAAAAAAATAACAAAAAGCTGCTTTCTGTTCCCTGTTAGCACTGAGGACCTTAGCACTGCGCACATAGTATATAAATAAACCACTGTGATCAGCACCTGAGAGCTTATAAATGTCTGAAATGTATGGTGACAATTTGCAGAACTGCTGCATTGCTCCCTCATGCCCACTTACAAACTATTTGGATAATCTGGAACCTGTTAGGCAAAACCGTGTGCCATTGTTTGCTGGTCTCCTCTAGGTTTGCACAGTGCAATAATAAACACTGCAAGGAATGGTTCAGTTTGTATCCAGGAGCAGCAGAGACATGCTGCTCTCTGTTTTGTGATGCAAGTGTGCCAGATAAAATCAGTCGCAACTGAACTGCCTTAGCTACCTGGTAAAACCGTGTCTGCTTTCAGCTACCAGTCTTGCATCTTTGTAGTTCACTGTTTTTACCTAGATTTGCAGTATCCTTCATTCCGTGTGCCTGGGTGCTTGTATTGCTGTAGTTTTATCATTCGGGGTCTGTTTGCTGTGGGAAGCTAAGTCTAGAAAACTGTATGCGTTGCATTCAGTTCACCTTGACTATAACACTATGGATTCAAGAATATTTGGCGGCCAAATCCCCCTGAAGCTGTTTGCGGTGAGTGGATGGAAATTCCACAGAGGTCTCTGGACCTCGGTCAGAACTGACCTGAATGATTGTTACTCATCAGGTATAACCAAACATTAAAAGGCTTTTGAGTGTTTCCAAGCTGTTCCCCAATTTATCTCACAGTTTAGATTTAAAAAAAAAAAAAAAAGAAAAAATATCAAGTTCCAGTTGAAGAAAAGGAACAGTAAAAAGAACAGAGAAGGTCCTGTTCACCTTCTACCCTCCTCTCTTCTTGCTTCTTTCCTGCTCTTTTCCCCTTCTGTGCTGTTCCCCATCCATGCTCCCTTCACATATCCCCCCCCATCACTAATTCCTACACCGTCTAAAATGCTTTTGAGTCCTATTTCAGTTCTGGTGTTCAATAGATGTGAGTCCCATTGATTTATGCCAGGGCTGAATTTTGTCCCCATAGCATACCAAATTGCTTCTGCACACACGTGGAATGCCAAATCAGCGTACAGGCATACTACTTTGTAACTACTTTGTTAGTCATTTATACTTGGTGTGAAATTTATACCCTTATTTATGTCGCTGCTGAGTCTGGACTGTTGTATAAATTCGATTCTGTACGAAGCTGGATGGTTTAGAGGACCGGCAGGGGATACAGCACCTACCCCTTGCAAATTATCAGCTCAAATTCTAATCAAGTCATTAAACCAAACCAACCAAAACTTCTTTCTGTGTGATGCGGTTGTGAAAATGAAGTTGGTCTCCTCCCAGTTCCCAGAACATGTGTGTCAACCACAGTTGACTCTAACTAGCACACTTGCTGGCTGCGAAAGCTCCCGAGCCAGGGATTTAAGCAGACGGGGAGACTGAACTCTTTGTCCTGGCCTCAGGTCACGGCAGGCTGATGAACAAGCAAGTCCTACTTCTGCCTCAGCTATAGCTGCCTTCTATTTTCTGGGACTAGCAGCCTGGCACCTTCCACAAGCATGTTGTTTTCATAAAAAACATTTAACTCTAGTCTCACTGTATAATATAGGTATTTTCTCTCTTTTTCTAGGGAAGTTTTAGAGTTAATAGGACTTTGGTCCGAGTAGGGATTACAGGATTTTGACCCCTCTGGGATCTTTGTCCTAGATTTCAGCCTTGGCAGGTGGAGCATTCTGTAAGCAGCTGACATTTTAGTGGCTAGTTTGTGAGTCAAATATCTTGGTTTATGTTTTCCTTTTTGGTTTGGATAAGTTTATACAGGTTTCTGAAGTATTTGGGAAAGTTGCATGAGCTTCTTGATGCCACTGCACTTTCCTTGAGCCAAACAAGTCACTTTCCTCATTGAGAAATCTCACTTCAAAAGAAGTTATGATGTTTTTTTAAATTAGTTTCAGGTGACTTTTATTTCCAAATGTCTGCATCATTCAGAAAATCTGATTTTATCTTGGTTTGTGGCACTTGTGATTTATTTTTCCTATTTAGAGGTCTCTTTTTTTTCTACACGTGCCCACTTTCTTCACACAGACACACATGCACTCCAAAAAAAAAAAAAACAGGAGTGACCTGTGGTCTTATTTCAGTTTGAGGACAGAAAATAAGAATGTAAAAAGATTCTGGATCTCAGCCATTACAATGAAAAACATCTGTTGAAGCCTTTGCAAGCATAAATTTATCTTACCATGGGCGTGATTACCAATTAAAATACAGATTCTTTTTTCTAAAAAGTTACTTCAGCTTCGTAATCTGAAAAAGAAAAGGTAGAAAGCTGATGCACTTTGGTGCTGCAGTAAAGCAGGGACTACCAAATTTTATTCTAGGCACAACCTGACGGTGGTCCACAGAGGTAGATGATCACGCGACGCTGGCTCCTTTGCTCCTTTCTCACTGCTAAATTGCGTAGAATAATTTCCTACTGTTGTGTTTCCATGTAAGCAACGAAACAAAGTCCTATGGAGGTATTGTGGAGGCCCAGATCAAGGGAGTGGCTTCTATGACTGTGAATGTGAAAGGTGGTTTGAGGCAAATCTGTAAAACGACTATTCATATTTCAACAAATCTGTCATACCTGAGGAATGCAATGTCTCCAGATTTGCAAGGACACCAAATTCCTACGGCCGAGCTTAGTTTTGGCAGTTTGGCTATGAACGCGTATTACACAGTCTTGCTGGGATACTGATCTGTTTTGGGATCTGTGTCGGAGTCGGGACTTGCCCTTGCCTGAGTCATAACAGCGGATCCGAAGAGACAGAAGCGTCCAGACCTGGAAGGCTGTCAGCCCCCTTCCTGGGCTGGGCAGGGAGCCCTCGGGAGAGGCTTGCTGCAGCGGTCTCCGTGCTCTCTCTCGCAAAAGATATTTTGGTGAAGGAACAGGAAAACACCCTGTCCCACAACAGATCCCATCACACAGCTTTCTTCAACGTGGAATTTTTATATAATTGCACTGATGAAACTCCTCCCTGTCATTTATTTTCCGGAACTTCTGCAGGTTTAACAAGGAGAGTGAGCTGTGGAGAATGAGTGCTCTGTATACTTTTGTTGAAACTAAAAATACCTCTTCTACAGAAAATCCCCTCCTCGTGCCCCTGTGGTGGTGTTTTCTTTTTAATCCTCCAAACCCATATCTAATCTAAAGATGTAAATCACTTTCTGAGATACAGTAAATTCAACGGTTCTCTTATGCTGCCTCAAAGAGTTAGCTAACGAATCTGGCCATGGACTGACTTAGCAAGGTTTGATAGAAATTGTAAATGATGCCTGTTTTTATTGGAGTGAAGTAACATTTAAGCATAGGTAATACAGATGATAAACTTGCAACACTAGCAAACTTAAAAACACATGGGACCCGCATACGTGCCAATTCAAATACAGCTTTATTAAACGCACCTGATTTTAAGCTACCTTTTAATATTCCATTTAGCAGTTTAATGAGAAGCAGTTATAACATAGTTGGGTTTTTTTCTGTATTCAGAATTGAGCAAGCTACCCAGCTGACAAGCATATCCATTTAGGCAGACGGCATCAGAGAAATCCAGTGAAGGCCTTTACTGTAAGTAAATACAGGACATGTATGTGACCTTCATAACCAACACTTCTATTCACACAGTCTCCTGAGAACATCTGAAGCAGAAGCTATCAGTGTTTCGTTGAGACCTTTAAGCATAAAGCCTGTATCATGAATTAAAGAGCTCAACCTCTTGACTACAAGGACTCTGGTATTACAACTAGAGAATGGTACCTAGCAGTGTCCATTCTTACATTAACATCTGCAGCCATTGAAATGGCCACTTGCTCCTGGAGGCAGGGGAGCAGCCTATTATGGCCATGTTACAGAGTCCTCTTTCAGCTGCTGTTTCGCTGAAGTGCCAGGTGCAAAAGATGTGCTCAAAAAGAGACTATAGAAGAGGGTAATGGTCACATCGATTACAAACTGATAATTACTCACTCACGATTTCCTCGGTATTCAGCCACTAGCTGTTTCAGCAATTATTTTCCTGTTCTTTATTTCTATTAATGATGTGCTCAATATTGGGGACTGTTTCCCTCTTTTATAGCTCTAACCCGCTATTGAAATCCTGGAAGTGTAATGTATAGCATTAGCTGTAGTGTGTATGATTAATGTAATCACAAGCTTAGCTCTGGAAGGAATCGACCCTGTAGTTTACATTAGGTGTTAGTTCGCCTAAAATCCTCCCCTCTCCCCTACCCCTGTGCAAAGAATTCATTTCGTGTTTTTTACTTTTCGTTTATTCTTATGATTTCGCGAAGTCTGGTGAAAGAGCTGCCTGCCTGCCATTTTCCGCATTCACAGTAACCTTATAGTTTTGAGTTCTGTTTTCAGATGCGCAGGGATGATGAGGGTCACAGAGCACCATGCATCTTTGTTAGCTTAGCTACCGCATCTGTGGCTGCTGTTTTATATAGGTTACAATACAACCGTTCAGACAGATATTCACAAAAGTCTGCAAGCATCTCTTTTTCTTTTTTTTTTTTTTAATTGACAATTCTTCATCTTTTTTTTTCTGGCTGGGATATTATGAGAAGTGACACCCTTTGCGTAAAGTAATCAAATCATTGCGTTTTAAAGATAGGCAAGTAACAACCATTCAGTTTCTTTAGTTATCATTTCCTTTCTCAAGTAAGAAATCTTGGCTTACATAAGGGTTTCAAGATCAAACGCAAGTTGAGTATATTTTATTTAGGCTCCGGAAATGTAGATCCTTCTTTAAAAAAAAAAAAAAAAGAAGTTATAGAATTAAATTCCATGGCAGCATATACCAGTTAGTAAAACAGGCTAAAAGAAACAACACCTGCAATTTCCCTTTCTCTGAGAAGAAGACAGTGAACTATTTGAAGAGGCCAATTGTGGAAGCTGAGATCAATATAGCATTAAAAATCAGTTAGGATGAAATGCCAGACGATGACAGATTATCATATGAATTAGATCTTTGCTAGAAGGAACAATTGTCACAGCACCTGTTAGAAGCTTTCTGTTGTTATTTCAGTATAGCAAATCTCCTCTTATCAATGAACAAAAACCTCAATAATATTGACTAAATAAAAAAATGCTGCAGATTCCCTACTGGGAGCAGTGTCACAGATAAAGTGCCCACTAAAATGTGGCAGGTTGCAGGTGGGGACCGGGAGATGCAAGTGATCAAATTATTTTTAACAGATTTCCCTAGAATATGAAGCTTCTCACAGTTTTCCATAAAGCTGGCAATATTCTTGAGCCCAGAGCAGTTTACTTGATCGCTGCAAGGCTTTGAGTGGCAGTAGCTACATACTACCATGCAAAGTTTTGAGATAAGGATTAGATTCAGCCAGTGAATTAAGATACTATACAAATCCCCAATGGCAAGTGGAATCGAAAATTAGTCCCTCCCACACAGCTTAAGGAGAAATAAAAGGCAGGGGTCTCTGGGGTTGTTGTTTGTGCTGTTGGAAGTGGGTATGTTGAAACTCAGCAATTCAGAGAGTCTGTGCTGGCCTCCCTCACCGCCAATGTATGCTAATTGTTTTATTTCTAACCTCAGAAACTCAAGGCTAGCAAATCTGGGGCAAGCTAATTGTCTACTCCTGTGTTTCAATGTCATTCAGCCACAAACAAAATTTGCTGCGTGAATCAGTTGTCATTTTTTATGAGCATTATTAAATCTATTCTGGCCATATCAGAATAAAGGATGAGTCTACCCCAAACAAAGTAAAAAGCAGATCCCTTTTCCACTACAAGCAATCTCAAATACCGGCCTGCATCTCCGTGCCTCCCTGGGGTGATCTGCTTTCTGATGGGGTCTTACTTGCCCCTTCTATTTTGAAGCGCTGCTTTCTGATGGCAGCTCACAAGCCTGGAAGAAACCAGCAGTCCTTTCTCATCCTTTCAATATGGTGCTGTAGAGAAACCCTCATCTGCACTTCCCTGTGAGGAGGACAGTGTATGCAGAAAAAGAAGCATAAATTTTCTCACGGTTACTGCACCCAAATACAGAGCAGAGAGCACAATCCTTACCTCGGAGCTGCCGTGCCGGTGGAGCAGGACTGCAGGAGGGAGCCTGCGCCAAGGAGCTGGGCTGCATGGCAATGCCATGGCCTGGCTGCTGCATTGTGTGAGTGCCTAATTGGGAATGCCAGGTCTCATCCATCCAGCAAAGCGTGCTGAAAGCACAGTCGCCTGCCCGGGCTCGGGACTGTCCTACTCTGCTCCTGGCTGAGAAATGAACTGCAATCACAACCAGACGGTATAGGAGACTACTTATGGTCAGTACTGTACATGGCAGTACGTAGGAAGAGGTTTAAGCCCCTTGTCGCAGTTACAGCGAGTGCACAGGATGTTGTTGTGTGTTCTCTCTCTTTCCTGAACTTTTAACCTCATCCTACCTCTAGCCATGCTCAAAATGACAGCCACCGAAAAGGAGGGGCGGGGGAATGCCTTCCATTCCTTTCTCTGTCTAAATATGCAAATATACAAATATGCTTAAGCTCGCCACAAGCTTTGGTACTGCTTTTTCTCCTGCTGAACAACTCCATCCTCCCAGCCAGTGTGGTGGTCCTCATGAGTAAAAAGGAGATTATTTTGAGGTAAGGTGCTTTATTGTAGGATAGATGCCAAAAGAAAGCGAGAAAGCACTTAGACAGTTTTAACGGACAATGGTTTTACCGATGCTCTCAACTTCGAGCTAACATATGGGGTATTATGAGCTGAGCCATCCAACTGTATGTACTCACATTTACAAGAAAGAAAATATTTTAAAGAGTATAACCTCTTAATGTTACTGGAGAAGGCTATTCACTTTCCAGTTCACGTCTTGCTGATTTGTGGATATTAAAAATAAAAAGCCAAAAATAGTTCTTAACTTTGCCAGCGAGATTCATATCGACGCACATCTGTCAGTGCTACCCACTTAGCCTGTGGTTCCTCTGCGTAACTAGACAGAGGGTCAGAGCCATTCTGACAGCTCCACAATGGGAGTAAGATGTGGTGATAGGCAGTGCTGAAGAGCCGGAGATGTCAACAGGATCTCCAAATAGCCAACAGCCTTGAAAACCAGAACTCTGAGCCGCGGAAAGACAGTAATTTTGTCTAATGTAGGAAAGGCAATCTTGCATGAAATGGGTCCTTTAGACAGAATTAGAGGATACCAGGAGATACTGGGGTGCCTAAGCATTTATGCATCCTATCTATGGACTGCTGGGCTACTCAAAAAGCACTGAAATCACTTTGCAGCTGACTATCAAACTTTAACCCACCATATTTTTACAACCGAGATCTGTTAAGAGCCAATCTTTTTACACTCCTCTAAGAAATCCCATTAGACAAAATTTCCAAATTAATTTTCTTCCATTTGGGATTTTCTCCTAGTAAGTACCTATGGTACTATATGGTGCATTTTAAGTGGAATAAAATTATTTCATTTAGTTCACTACTTTCTTTCCCAAAGCACCCCATTGCTTGCGAGGAAGATAACAAAAAGCATGATCGTTCTTGGTTTACATTTTGCAAGAGCAGGGGTAACTATGGCTCAGGGTTAGGTTTGGAATTTCTAAATATATGCCTTGTAATCTGGTATCTACACTTTTTCCATCTGCATTTGTACAGTTAAATATATAATTAAGGTTTTAGATTGCACAGGTTTAGATTTCCTGCTTTACCACAGACTTGGTTAATCACTTAAGTTAACTGTACACTGCTTCCCAAATGTTCAGCAACGATGAGGGCAATTTTGAGTTTCCAGTGTTAAAAATGGGAGGTAATGATAAGTTCATCACATGCCATCTGATTGTAATGATTCTGTCAGCTGCCGGTGATACTGGCAGCTAACATAAAAGCAGCAAGGAAGGCTTGGCATGTTGAGGAAACTTAAAAGGGAAGGTTGACATAATCGCTCTCAGGTGTGCACCTAAACACATATAATGTTTTGTCTAGATATGACTGTTAGTCTGTGGAGCCACTGTGAAATACCTAATAACTCTAGAGGGAACACTGAAAAAAAATATTGTTGCTTCCTGGGCATTCAGATGGTAGCTTTAGTTAGCAGCTCCTTGTTAAAAATGAGGTCTTGTCTTGGTTAATGAACTGGAGCATAAGGTATCCAAAATCCGTCAGGAACAGGACTCCATTGTGGTTGCTGCATCTGATGGAGACAGACCTGAAGGCATGGAGTTAGGTGCAAAATTTCTCACCGCTACCAAGGGGTAGGTCTTGCTCCCTTTTTGCAAATGTCACTCCTTGCCCGCTCCCCACCACTTTCTCCCACCACTTCATTTTGGCACCACCCTCCATGAGCCAGCATAACTCCCCAAGCTGACAGAAAAGGCAGCAAAACCATGGGCAATCCTCTTCTGGCTTTGGTGAGTTAAATCTCTCAGCTATGGACTCTGCCATAAGGCAAATGCGAGAGGAAGGCAAGAGATGAGGAAGGAAAGAGGCAGAAGGACAGGCAGTGGAAGAGGCAAGGCAAAGGAGAGCAAGCGGGAGGTGATGCCAGCTTAGGACCTGAAACCACAGTGGGAACGCGTGCTGGAGGCAGAGGAGTACCACCACACGACGCTCTGCCCAGTTTCATTGACCTGAAAAAAGAGTCTCTTAGAAAATCTGCCACTGTGTTGGGAACACTTATACTTTAATAATAACATCTCCTTTGTATAAAAGATTAGTAATTTGGATTGGGACAAAACAAAAGGAAATACTGATTTGTTCTGCAGACAGGATGTGGGTGGTTTTTTGAGTGAGGGATATTTCTGTTTTTAAAGAACTGTATGATATGCTGCTTCTTGCTATGCTATGGACTAAGGCAAACATTCCTATTTTTGAAGCTACCATATTCTCTTTTTCACCTCCTGACATAAAGATGGTCCCTGGAAGAGGTTACAGGGGAAAACTTACGAACTGCATACAGAAAAATGTAAGTGTCCACCTGACACTCCACAAGCATGATGCAGATGTTTCAAATCATATTTACATCCCATGAATGTGTATTGGATAAGGAGCAACTGAAGTGCAAAGTCCTAGATAGAGGGATTATATTGACATCATTACGGCCTAGTCACCAAATCTTAAAAATACTTATCGGCATTATAGTCACTATTAAAAATGCTGTGCTTATATTCTTATACCATCAGTTATGCACAAAGTGATTGTGTGGTGTTTCTTGCCAGGCCCTGATTTTTAGCTATAGCAAGACTTACATGCAGAAGTAAAATGCTGAGGGACCTTAAGGGTTAAATTTGACAGGTTTAGGTAAATTAGGCTGAAGATTCCACTCCATAGATCTGGTGGGTGGAAAATATGACTAAGTTCCACTGTAATTGCCACAGAAAACTTACTGGTTGCCATTTCCTATAGAGATATTTAGAGATCAGTAGACTAGTGCTAAATGACTGTCAGATCCTGCCATTTACTTACTGACCACGTTGCAAGCAGAGGTACATACATATATTGGAGTTCGAGTTAATCTATCTCAGATCCTGGTAACAGTGGAGTACTGCTGGCAGCAACTAAATAGGCAAAGTCCTGGTGTCTCGTTGCTGCCCTAAGTACCACCCCGCTCTCACCAACTTTAAACTCACTTGGTATTCTGCAGTGGAACCCCCAGCTGTAGCGCAGGTGTAGGCTTCAATAGGCCTGTTTAAAGTCCTGCTCCCACTGTCCTAGTAGCTTTTCCTCAGGGTAGTTTGCACCGCAGTGCTATCCGAGGCAAGAAATCATCCTCAGCACTCACCTGGATGCATTTCGGATGGCACACTATTGGGAAACCTTCAGCGTAACATCTCAGCCTGGGGAGTGGGTGACGAGCAGGTGCAGAGGCAGCCATGAGAAGTCACCTGTCACTGTCTGCAGAGGGAAGCAGAAAGGGTACCCTGTGCTTTTCTCCGTTCCCCCGAATTTGCCTATCATCTTGTTTAGCTGAAGAAAACAACCCAGAGGCAGAAGGAAAGAGGAGACTGAATAGTTGTTCCCGAGATCATAGTAGCTAGCTGATTTAGTAAAGAGAGGAAGAAGACACATTTATTTAAACTAATAGTGGTGAAACATCATTATGGGACAGCAATGTAAGCTGTATCATCAGTATGTGGAAAAAACCACAGCTGAGACCCAGCTCTTTGGCGTCAGAGCCAAGAGAAGTTTCTATGACAAGGCTGCAGTGGGGTTAGGGTGTTGCAGTGGGAATTGGTCCTAGCTATGCTTTCCCCATTACTCAACAGCTTCACCCCAGCCAGCTGCAGCCCCTCAGCAGGCACTGGCATGGCTGTTTGCCCTCTCCTCACTCCACTCATGGACCTGAAAAGCAGAAGCTGTTTTACGGAGGTCTCCAGGGTCTTAAATTTTGTGCATTTTGGTAAGCATAACTAGGTCCCTGGCACAACTTAAGAAATCTATACATTGCAAGTTGGGTACTTGCCAAAGAAGAAAAATTCAGCTGCAAGAAAGGGTTAAACTGCAGATCATCACTTACATCTATGGCTCCAGGCCTCATTTGGAAGCGTGCAGAGCTTGAGTGCTCTGTTCAAGCACATGTCCATCAGACAAACTACCAGAGGAGGGGAAGCCAGCATTTGCAAAAAATATGACTGCCTGATTTTTTTGGGACATAAGATTCATACGCTCCTTTGTGAGTTTTAGATTAGTTGGAATGTCCAACTGCTTCCTTTCATCATAAATGTGTTCCAAGAAGACCGTTGCTGACCCATCCGTCTGCAGCTAGGAACACTTTGGCTGGATGCTGTTATGATGCGTAGAATAGCTAATGCTCTTCTGCATGCAGTGATCTTTTAATGAGCAGCAAGATCCTGTGAAGAATAAAACAATTCCTCCAAACTAAGAACTTAACTCACTTTGAAATTAAATCATAAACCCCAAATGAGTGTACTGACTAATCTATACGAATGTTCTGCCTAGGATGGATGACCAGCTGGTCTAAGCAGACTTCGTTAACTGTATGACAGCGAAAACTACTATAGCTGGAGTACTTAAAATTTAAAGGGTCCAGTATTTCCCAGACATTTTTTTTTTCCCCTGAGCCTAGGTCCTTACTAATTAAGTAAGTCCAGCTTTATAGGTGGAGCAAAACCAAAATAGTACCAATAAAATTTTTAAAGCTCTCTAAAACATTTTAATACCTCATTTCATGTGGCATATACAGAGTTATGACAGTTTGTAAGGTATAAAGATTTTTATTAGCCGTCCGTTGGGAAGACAGCATAACTCGGTCATTGCTTTGCAACTCATTTAATCCACATCACCACAGTATTTGACTAGCATACTTATCACAAATTGAAGTCAGTAAAATATTTGACTCAGCAGCCCGTTGCACACTTGCACAAAGAGAGTTAACTACGAACTAATTTAAGGAATTAGTGGTCAGCTACAAAACACAGAATAAACACACCAACTGTTCTCCAGTTTATGCTATATTATTCCTAAAGCCTCCAGGTCTCGCAGTGTTTTTTCCAAACAATATGTGGTACAAAAATTGTAAAATCAAATGACTTGTGCTTTAACATCTTTTCATGAAACAAATGGTAAAATTGATATGGGAGGTGTAACATTTGTTTTCTCCCTCTCGCTCACCTCCTTCCTCCCTTCCCCAGTATTTAGAGAGTTTCGCTTCAAATAAGCTAAGCAGGACTTAAGAAGGTTTCCCTTGCAAATGCCTGCTTCTTTCCATGCTTGACATCATCTGACAAACCCAGGAGTTGCAAGAGCTCAGTCACCCTGTCCCCAAAGTGCATGGCGATGGTGACACCACAAATAGTGCAGTCATTTCTCAGGTGATCATTGCTTTTCATTTCCCTCTGACACAGGATGCTAAATGCAGATGGAAAAATGGGACAACTAGCAGAACATCCCAGGTGGCATCTATATGTGTCCAAAAGAGAAGAGAAGCTGGTCATCCTCTGTTACTCTATATGTCATCAGCAGAGCATCGGGAGATTAATTGTGTTTTCCGCTGAGAATTTCCTTTGAATTACCAAAGTCTGGGTTTAAAATCTCCTCCTGTTTATCATGAAACAAGCACAGATGGCTGTAGTATAGCATTTTGTTGTCTTATGATACAGCATACTGATTTTCTATAATGAACTTGAAGCTTGATGTGTACAGCAGTGGAAAAAAGAAAAAAAAAAAGAAAGAAATGCTTAACAGGAGCAGATTAAAGCCCCAGATACACAAATCGTTGTTTGTGAAACAAGGATTTTAATTTAGATCTTCAGACATTATAAGGAGTAAAGACTGTTTGTTTCTTCTAGTAAGATGGTAAGAATTATTTCAAACTATTCCTACTAATATTAGTCTGTATGAGTTGTATTTATAGAAGGCACAATTTTCAAGGCTACATGTGGCCAAGAAATGAAAATTTGCTTCGTTGACATTAAAACAAATAAATGATCTCCTGCAATTATTTTCATGGAAATGTGAGAAAGGCCTGCTGGTTACATCATTTACCTGAAATTTAGAACACCAGATTAAAAATTGCTATGGTGTCCAATTTGAAACAGGGTTATGAACAATAGACCGGAGAAATGCGATAACCATTGGGGCTACAAAAGCAGCATTGCTTTGGCTTGGATGTTTAATTATTTATACAAAACAGAATATTCCCAATAAGAGACTAAAAACTTGGCAACAGAGAATAAAAATGTATTATTCCTTGACATCCTTTTGAAAATCTTTCTACAACTGGCTGAAGTATATATATGTATATATATATTTGAAAACTGCAGAGTTGCAAAAAATTCCAGTGCACTGAACATGCTCCATCCTCATAGAGCTCTGATATGTCAGCTGGGTCGATCATGTACCTTCCCAGCACTGCAAGAGAGGTACAGGTCTCCCCTGACATTACTTGATATTTACTAGACTGGGAAAAAGATTGTGTATGAATTTAACATATTGTTCACCATAAAACAGCAGAAGGAGGAAGAAACAACCTAACTAATAAGAGGCAGGAATAAACATGCAACACAGGTGTGTAGATGAATGAGATTTATAGGGGTCAAAGGACATTGGGATAGCTTAGAAATAAAAGAGTGGTTTCAAAAATGGAATAGCTATGAACATTCCACCCCTGACTAGGAAATAAATAACCATCAGAGTATATTTCTCTTCTCCACCCCTCAGTAGCTGGTCTACAAAGGGTGTGACATCCTACTTCATTTTATTCAAGAAGCTGGGAATGCGAATCTGCTATAGACTTCTGCTGGGCAACATCAAGTTGTTGTCAGTTTTTCACTTTTCTTTTTCTCAAAAAAAGGGTGAAAAACGTGTACGTGTTACCAAAACAGTTGAAGCTGCATAAAATCTCAGGCCAAGGGCTCCAGCCAGAATGATGATACTCAGGAACTTCAAGGTTCTCTTGTATATCCCCAACTATAGTCTTAAACTTCTATGTGAGCCATGCCTTATTAAATGACACCTAAATTTGAGAACTTCTAAGTGCTTTGAATACTTGATCATTGAATTTAAACGTTCTTTTAACTTCTTTTAACTTCCTTCTTAAAAAAACATCAAAGTACAAAACATATTTCAAAGAGCCAGTCCTTTATCAGCAGTTAATAGTTCAGTTCTGCTGTGCATACGCAGGAAAAATCCTCGCTGAAGTCAGCGGCTAAGTTCAGAGTTCCTTTTCACTTCGCTTTAAAGAAGTATGGAATAACTGTCCCCAAAAGTATATGGCGCAAATTAAATTGCTACGGCAGTTAGGTTCAGGGGCTACAGCCCGGGGACTGGTGGGGTTTATGAATGGGTGGGTGCCTCAGAGCCATATGGTCTGGGAAGCTTCAGAAAACCGGGGTAGATCTGGAAGAAAACTGGGGGCAAGGAAGGAAACTTGGGTGCCATTGTGGTGATTTAGAAGCAATGCGAAGATGACCTTGGACTTAGACTTCCAGAATAGTTTTCACTGTGCAGAAGCAACTACACGTAGTATGTACTCTGTGTTGGGCTGAAGATGTATGGAAACGCTCACTGAAAGGTTACTGCAACTCCAGCAAGGCAAGTGTTCTATTTGCTTAGCAAAGAACAGAAACCTCATCCTCCAGCCAGCTTTTGGTCCTGAAGAATGGCAAGTTGTCATCCCTCCGACTAAGGATAACGAGAGGTGCCTGGAAAGGGTATAGTGTATGTGCGTCGTGTCCTCTCCAGCTGTGTTCAACCATCATGGATGTCTTGCAGGGAAGTTGGACATAGATAGAATTTGTAATGCCTTCAGCAGGGAGGATTCACCTGCAGCCTGCTAAGATGCTACCCTATGACTGTCTGTAGCTACCTACTCTCTATGTCTGCTGAAAGTAGCTTCCCCTACATTTGCTATTTGGATCTAAGGTTGTTGGGATAATGAATGTGGAATTAGTCTTAATCCAGCATACTATGCCAAGCACATGGGAAAAGTGATTCAACATATGAGCCCAAGACCATGATGAAAGAGAGCTTTCCATCCTACATGGGACTGCAAGCTGGGCAGACAAGGCATAGACCTGCTGTAGTTTCTACCTGCAGGCTGCTGCCCAAGGCAGCTGCCTGTGCTGCCAGTTCTCTGCCTTCCCCCTGGAAATTCCGGGACGGAGGAGGCGGTTTCATCTCTCCTTCAGGGCAGTAACTCCTATATAGATTCCCGTGTAGGTCTTTGACAGTAACTCTGGGGTTCAAGTGAGCTTCACTTAGCAAATTATATTTAACACAGTAATATGAAAGTCGTGATTACAGTATGAGGACAGATACTCACCTCCATGGCAAGCAATGGCTCTTTGCCATTTTACACAATGGAGAGCAATGTGTAAAGAGAATCAATTTGATTAATAGATAAATAAAATCAGTTATAAGTATAATCATCTAAATATTACAATATCTATTAACCTTATCTTTATTCTGTAAATTATGAAAAATTTCTGAAAATAAATTTGTGTGCAATCTGATATTTACCGGAACATGAGACTAATGAAAATATCCATATGTCCCTTTTCGTGTATCATATATAACACGTCTTTATTTTTGAAAACTTTTGCTCTTCCCAAATGACTCCACTTGGAAGCACTGCTTTCATAAAACCTGCATCTCAGTTTAGGTTCTTCTTTAACGTTCAAGTGAGAGGCCTGCTCGAGGAAGACAGTAAACATTTGCAGTTAGATGCATTAACCAGGATCTTAGCTGTAAACCACCTTTGGAGTTGGCAACACCTTGTGCTCTACAGCAGAGAGCTCTAAGGAAGCATTTCCACAGTAGCAACAGTATCAACTGTGAATTAGTACAATAGGTACTTCCAAAATCATATAATCATACTGTGATATGTTTGTCTTTTCAGCTAATTTTTTGTTTGTTTGCTAGAACTGATCACGTCAATGCTTTTGTTAAAGTTAACTATGGACTGAGGCTTGTGTTGCACAACAGAAAAGTACTCTGCTTTTTCCCTGTGAGAAAACATATGACCCTATCGCACTTCATGCACAGTTTCCTGCGTTAGAGTATGTCTTTTCAGGCATGGAAATGGCTGTCCTTACCTTATTAAGACATTTACATGAATATCCCTGGAGGAACAAGGAAAAGCTTAAACATTGAAATGAGGCTTGGGGCTGAAAGTTCTTGTCTCATTCATTTATTTGCTGGTATTGTGTGCGTGTGTGGTACAAAAGGGGATTTAATGAATTTAATGAATACTGCAAGTCACTGCAAGGACTGTATATGAATCTAGGTATTCACATGCAGAGAAAAATTTATATACTTTTAGTAGGAACTTAGTGTTGAATCGGAGGTTAGAGATTAACATTATTCATTAATGGCAAAAGTTATCTACTTCTACCTGAGAAAACATATGTACCTACTATCTTGCTTGTAAGCTTGAAGAGTTGAATTCTCTGTGTAGATCCCAGGTCACTTGTAGGCCTGCTGTAGTGCTCGTAGTGCTCTCATGTCCTACCACAGGCCCTGTTACGTCCTCAACTCTCACTGCTCGCATTACCATAAAACCATTAGAGGAAAACTACTCTTCTTTACATTCCAATGACCTCTGGTTTAACAAAAAATTTAAAAAAAAGAAATCCAAAGGTCTTTCTAAACTTACACAATGCAAAGTGAACTAACAATCCTGTGTCTCACATTCTTCCCAGCTACCTCTGATCTGAATGCAGTAAAACGCACAGAATAAAGCAGAATTCAAGACTGGCTAAAGCAATTCTCCTAAATAGGGGCCACTCGTGTTCTTCATGACGCTACCACTTCCATGGTAGTGAGTTCCAGTCGAGTGTTACTTCGGCTCAAAAAACCCTTACATAGCACCTTGCCAATTTGCCTTCAGCTTCAGGCTCCAGCCCTGCTCCTGATTCTGCAAGGGAACTGCGGCACTTTCTTCCTGGTGGACTCCTGATGAAAAATTGGCCAGTCCCCTCTTAGGCTTCTGTCATAAGTAATTAAGCAGACGATAGAGTCCCTTAAGTTTCTCCCTGCAATCTGCTTTCTCTGACTCTTGACTTACTTGTTCAACTTTTTCTATATGTAAGTGTCCTTTCTAAAAAGTTCACCTTACAGAAACTTACCTGAATTTTAGTATAATTAGTAATAATCGTGGGTGAGTCTTTTAAACTCAGTGGTTTTGGGTGCTTGATGCTCTGGGTGCTCAACTTGAGAGGCCGGAAGGGGCCTGGAGCTTATGGAAATACATGCTTCTCCTTTTGAAAGGTCTAAAACTTATTTACATACAGCATCGCTGAAACACAGTTGCCTCTGTTACTGACAGCAGCAATCAAAAAGTTGCATAAACAATGACAGACTGGGGAAGAAGACAATGTTTTGGATATATATATGAGGGCAAGTAATAGTTCCTTATTAAAAGATCCCATGGTACTTTTCATATTCACTGAGATAAGACCTTATTTTTTTAAGCCTGCATCTGAATGACCCAAACACAGTAATCATGGATGCGTGTAATTTTTTTCCCCTCCTCCTGCTTGATCCCAAATTTAAATCATAATGCTGAACTTGTGACGTCACTCTCAATCATTTCCACATGGCTTCACTTGTAGGATCAAAAAGAAGGTGAAGCTCTCTCGTATCAGTAGAAAGCTGACTTGGGGGATGGCAAGATAATTCAATGAAATTTCTAGTAATGACAAGAAGACCTCAAAGAAGCCTGCAGGTAAAGTACTATTCTTTTTCAGTATATATTTATTCTGCCTCAAATTTACCACGTTGGTCGAGGTTCAGTTTTAAAGGGGGCTGTGCTGCTAAGGAGATCTCGAGTCTTCAGATGCTCCGGTTTGTTTAGAAAATCTTTCCTGAATTTAAAATCCACAGGTGGATTCCAGAAAATAAACTTTAGTGACAAACAGGGTAAGATAACAGCACGTTGGGTTGCCCAGCTTCATACTTCCATTTTCTCTGGTACGTTAGTTTTCTAAAGGTGGCATTTTGGCTCCGATCGAATAGAAGGGCAAAGGTTACCGAATGTGAGGCTGCGGCTGCTGGAAAAGAGAACAACCCCGACAATGGTGGGGAAAGGCAGGCCACCAGCGCTAAGCACGGAGAGATGTGGGAAACTGGCAAGTAGGAAGAGGATGTCATTTTCTGAGAAACCAGGAAATGATCTCTGCATTCAAGCATTTCTATTTATGGTATAAGAATCGCAAGTATCACAGGAGATATTTGATACTGGGATGAGGAAATATGTTTGAGGCCTTTTAGTTTAAATTGTGTGTCTTTGCATGGGCTGCTTTTGTTCAAGGAAACAACAATGGAAAAGAAGGGATTGGGGAAAAAAAAAGGCTTCTGCTGCAGCATTTCCCAAACCATTTTTCCCGTGCCCCTCTCCGAAGTGAATTCGACCGTTCATGACTCTTCTCTCCTCCTCTCCTCCCCAACTCATCCAGCACCCAGCATTCAGGATTACAGCCACCCATCTCAGCTTGCAGCCCTGCCAGTACCTCTCGTATCCCCCCCCTTTCTTTCCCAGAGGGTGAGTCTTAGTTTGGGAACTGCTGTTTCCACTGGATTTCAGTTCCTGGCAACCTATCTGTAAAATACTTTGACCAAAAGGGAGCTGTTCCCCAGAGACTGCGATGCTAGTTCTGCTGTGTGGCGCTGGTGTGAATTCAGAGTAAATCTCCTGGGTGCGCACCAGTGTCGTCCTGCTGGGCTTGTCCCTAAATGTGTAAAACGAGAAAACCTCTACAATGCAGTTTTTTAAGTGTAGCACCTCACTCTTCTGCCCCTGAGGTTAGCTTCACTGGTTAGCAAAACGTCTCTGTGTTCATTTCTGCTTGCTGCAGCCCAAAAACATTTTCCCTCTTCTGCCAAAAGCCTTTATTAATTCAAATACTTTTCATTCAAGTTTCATTAGTTCTATGTTTTAAAGCAGAAATCAAGCATTGCTTGGCAAGGGGAGGGGGAAACACAGTTTTCACTGCTCTTTCTGGAAATGCGCAGGCATAAACTGTGCAATTCTTCCACGCCAGGGTCTTTTCCAGAGCTAGTTCTGGTCCCCGCTTTTCATTTACACTGGTGGCTCACCAGAGCCACTGACTCGCTTGCCTGTGTGGGTGGCTGCACATCTCCTGGAAGCCGTTTGCTCATCCCNGCAGGCATAAACTGTGTAATTCTTCCACGCCAGGGTCTTTCCCAGAGCTAGTTCTGGTCCCCGCTTTTCATTTACACTGGTGGCTCACCAGAGCCGCTGACTCGCTTGCCTGTGTGGGTGGCTGCACATCTCCTGGAAGCCGTTTGCTCATCCCTTACAAGGTGGAGGCGACAGCAATGCTCAGCGCTATTTGTTTATCTATCCAAATATAGATTTTAAAGGCTTTTTACAGGCATTCGACTTCAAAACATCTTGGCCCCAGAATGACAGGTGATTAAAGCAAATAGACAATTTTATGGAATTTCTGCTCTTTTGTTCAAAGGTTTATGAGTTACTCAATCATCTTCTCTCTAAACCAGCATATCCTTCTCCTGGCGTCTGTTTATTTTCTCAAGGCTAAAGCACATGCATCTAAACCAAAGCAAATAATAGTGAGATACTTTGGGGAGAGTATGGAAGTGAAGCAAAATCATTAGAAGTTGTGATCTCCGTGATAATGCTAGACATGAGGTGCCTGGCCCACGCTCATTGACCCTGTGGGGGGGCACAGGCGTGACAGGCACCCCGTTCCCAACACCACTCTTATCTCTGAGACCCATTAAGCTTCCCTACTATGCAGTGAAGGTAGGAGAAATTGCTGGGTCTCATCATGGCCCTTGTCATCTTGTGTGCTTCCCCTTTGTGACAGTAGGTGAATTGGGATTATGTAGGGAGATTTTTTTTTTTTTTGCCTGGAACCCGAGAGCTGCTGGTAGTCGCCAGGGATAAGTCTATCATCACAAACAAAACATGTTGCAGTTCCAACCCTATGCACGTCAGAGGTTGTTATGCCTATCTCTCCTGCAGTAATGTTTGCTGTGAGAGGTGGCCGATCTCCTTGCATGCAGCCCATGCCGGCTGCGCCCAGGCTGCTGTCGTGTGCCGGAACTGCTGGCTCTGCCAGGCAGAGGATGTGAAGCGGCTCTGCAGGGACCGTGGAGAGGACGTCCATCACAGTTCCTGTCAAGCCAGCACTTGAACTTCTGTGAGATGTAGGTGATTGCTAAATTTGTTTCTGAGACTGTTTGCAATATAAAAAAAGGCAGTGACAGAACAGCACAGAAATATGACCTGATGTGAAACCACCACAGTTTTTTACTTTTTAGAAAGGTTTTATAATGTGTTTGAATTTGCCACCTGGCTATCTTTGGCTGCGACTGCTAGTTCTTCAGTGTCCTTAACTGGTGTCCTTCATACTCTAAATTAGCTAATATTTTTATGAGATTTTAATTTTTCTTTTCGATTACACAACGGATATATCACTGGTTATTTTTCATGTCAGTATGATTAAAATGCTTAATCCCCTCAGAGAAATTTGCAATGATTTAAACCACTGTTAGAATTCAGCTTTAAGATTTAGGAGAGTGAAAAGCCAAGTCGATTTAAGAGGCAGCAATTTTTCCAAAAGGTTTTTTCCCCTCTCCTAAAACATTGGGACAGATTCTTTGCAGAGGCAAACTCAATGCAAGTGCTATACCAATATGGGGAGGATTTCTTCTGCATTCATAAAACTGGGGTGTCCCAGGAGTGGGGTCCCAGGCCAGCAGAGAGTTTCTAGCAGCTGAAGGGACTATGACAGCAAAGCACTGGTGTGCCCCGACTTGGTGCTGGGGACGATTGAGAGGATGCTTCTGTGTGTTTAGGAAAAGTCGAAGCGGTCCAGTTCTCACCCTGTGAACAAGACCTGAGGTTTAACTCGGAATGGCAAGCACTCTCAGCAGTGACTGCTGCTTTGGAAACATGATCAGAATTAAACCCCAATTAAACAGTCTTCAGAAAACCTGGTGTATGAAGGGCTTTTCCTGGGAGGTCTGTAATGTCATTCTGCTTGTGGAAATAAAGCAGCTCAGAAAATGCAATCTTTGTGTAAAAAGGATGAAAGTACCTAATCAATACATTATGTTCATAAAGGCATTCTTTCTGTCATCATTACAGCAACTTTCTCCAGATTTTTCAATATATTCCTGACTTTTCACTAGTCAATATATAATGGAACTTACCTATGTTCATATCTTGATCTCATAACTATTGAGCTGTATTAAATAAACATTTTTAATTTGCCTATGTGAGGTTCAAATTTAGGCATATGTTTCTCAAATGTATTATTGATATCACTTCTTTTTAATACATACCGTGTTGTACAACGTGTATTAGAACACTTTCCAGGGAGTTTATATGGTCTAAAGAAAGGTATTTGTGATTATTAATATTCAGAATGCAAAAAGATGCGCTGTTCTTTTTGCATTTTTTTTTTTTATTTCATTCTCGTGAGAGAGAGATTGACATTTCAGAGTCACAAAGGGCTTTCAAGTATATGGGAATCAGATTTCTCTTTGGAAATGTTTAGATAGCTATTTCTAAATCCAAGGGGCCTGCAAAGAGTGTCTGGGTTGTTAGAATGAATTGCTGAGTTATATGTACAGGTGCTAAGTGTTACTACGTCAAAGCGGGAGTTCAGGAAATGAGATCACCCAAAGGTACCACAGGCACTGCAATACTAAGAACTGGGTACTGCAACTGTATTTATCTCCTGGTTTGAAATCTCCCCCTGTTAAAACCCCTCATTAACTATTCTGTTGAATGCTGTGAAGGAGACCAGGCTGGGATGGAGGGATGCAATGAGTTCGGACTGAGTTTTCAATTAAAATCCACAGTCTGTTCTGTTTCTGATAATCTCTAAATTCTTTCAAAGAAATGATCACTATAACTGTGTTCAATCTGTTTCCAAAACAGACTGTGAAATAGTCATTGTGTATGCACCTTCTGTTTTTATAACTTCTGCGCTTTGATATTGTAATTGATGCAAGTGGGTGCAATTAAATCTTTATTTGGAAACTTGCACCAAAGCAAGTCATTCAGAAAAAAGCCACCATGTGCTTTGACTCTGGATTCTCACACATATTTGCACTTACAATCAAAGCTTTTGTTCTGTTAAACTAACAAGGGCTGTTTAGCATAAGAAAGAGTTAACACAAGCTGCCTTAGGTTGTGCTAATTTCAGGACTAATGCTCGAATGGGAAAAAAATCTGCAGGAAACTATGCTGTCCTAATAAAAATGACCTATTTTTATTTTACTAAGTAACTCAGCACAAGTGGAAATTTTTATTGATAAAAATGACCAATGATACGCCAATGAGTACTGTCATTCAGTGATCAAATACCTCTCTCCTGATTTTTTTCAAGAAAGATCACAAGACAGCAGATACGATCTTTAGCTCACACTGCTTCTAAAATAGTCAAACACCACTACTTTCACTTGTTGGGCTTTTATGTCAGTGCATGAGACAGGCAGGGATCAAGATCTGCAATTACCTCTAACACATGGTTTGTTAGCGTGTCTTTATTCTTAGTGCTGCAGCACAGCTATCGATCAGCTACCACATGACTATGTCTGATCCAGGCACAGCTGTCTTAAAACTTAGCCGTGGATTCATTTGTGTGAAAGGGTATGTTGTAGAAGGGTAAGTTCGCTTCATTTCAGTGAAATGTTCTGTCTGCTTGGTCCCACTGCACAGAGCTCAGTTCAGGCTGTCAGCTGCTTCTGGGAAGATTACAGGTCAAAACCTTTTCGCTTTTGCTCAGCGACTCTCAACTGAAAGGGAAAGTCTTAAATGCAATAAAAGATGGTGTGTATATGTATATATATTTACATGTATATAAACTATAATTTATTTTTCTCCTCAGAATGTTCAGGTAGACCATTTTACCGCCTATGAAGTAAAGTCATGACGGCACGTAGTGGGTGTAGTCAGGTTCAAAAACCCTTACCACGGGTTTGAAAATGTCTACATTTATTTATCTGGAAAATACCATCTTGGCCTTCTTGAAACCCAAAGAAGACGACTTCAAAAGGGCACTCTTTGGCAGAATACATCTCCAGCACAAGCCAAGGCTATTTACGATGTTCCCGTACTGGGCTATCTTCCTGACAAGAAGATCAGCCTCCTGTCTCTCAAACAAATATGGCAGAGACACTAAGCTCAGTCTAAGTCTATTACTATGAGGAAATTAAACTCAACTCCACTCAAAACTTCTTTTTGTTGATGAGACTGGTTTAAATAGCGCCTGGGCTAGTGCCTAAAAAAAGTGCTTATTTTCTGATGATTGCCTCTTGAGGTAATCCAGCAACTCAGGGACAGGTCTCATGTCCTGTAGTAGGACAACTGCCCATTATTAGAGCACTTTCTGTCCCTGGTGCCATCCTTCAGTAGATGACAATTGTACAGCTTCTCCAGTCTGACTTGCTTGGAGTTTGTGTGAGTTCCAAAATTTGATTTAAAGATCATCTTAAGCCCATTTAAAATAACACTATATGTGAAAGGAGATGTATTTTCTTCCTTCTCTCCCTTGGCTCTACGTTTTTGTGCTTCTCTTGTGTCAGCACTAGCACTTTCCCAGCTTTATGGTCTGACTAAACCAACTGAAATTTAGCCATTTAAAAAAAAAAAGTGGTCAGCTAATGTTTATGTAAAGGGGTCAGCACGAACAAGAACCAGGAGGAGCAGAGCAAGCAAAAAGGATAAATTGCGGCTTCCGGTGGTTTTTGCTTGACGTGAACCTGCCCTCTGAAGCTGCATCATCTGCAGTTGGAGTGCAGCTCCTAGCTGCCTCTGCGGAGCCAGGTGTTGGACTGCAGGTCAGACCACAGCCCTTACTACAATTCTTTTGCAAATTCTTATTTTTCAGTGTAAAGGTGACTCTCTGATAATACTCAGTTTGAAGAAAATGCTTAAAGGGACTTGGATTTATTAAAACGTGGAATGAAAACAAATTTTGAAACTACTTGCAAAATGGCATTTCTGTTCTTTTTTTAGAACCATGTATACAGCCTTGCGAGGCGAATGAGCCAACTATAAAAAATATTCCAAATTCCCTAGGACTGTACAGAAGTAGGAACGGCTCTGCATTTTATACTAGTCTAACTAACCATGTTGTACCTTCCCACTGATCGATACCAGAATGAAGGAAGAGAAAAAATATTTTTCCTTCCCTTCAACCAAATGTGGAATTCAAATAAAAACAAAATAAACTAGCCAGGCAAATATTACAACTTCCTGCTCCAGTACTTTTAAAATTCAACTTCACTGGAAAAGATTCAGTGCCCTAAATTACCACTGAGAGTAAATAATAATTATATTTGCCATAAGAGGAGGTTTTGGGTAAGTGTCAGCCTAAGGACAGCAGATGGGACTATCTGTTGGGAGTTTCCCTTTGCAGCGGTAGTAGGTTTTGCTTGGACAAAAAGAGGGGAGGGGAGGG